>JAKSZP010011899.1:0-224874 GCA_022478985.1 Massospora cicadina
TAATGGAGGGTAAGCGCGGTGGAGGGAAACTTGGAGCTACCAGAAGTGGCTAAATGTGCACTTGTGCTTCAAGGGATTAAACTCAAAAAAGACTGCGCATACCATCCTGCCATCCTCAACTTGAACTAAAATGGATGGTTGGGGCAGAAGAGAGAATTGAATGCGGGGGAACCAACTGGAAAATTTTATTTATGTTTAGGTGTATCATGGCAAATGCTGTGGCCTTGAAAGAAGTGTGGCACCATTTGGGACCACAAACTGAAGGATGGGGCAGAGCCATAAGTGGCTAAAGCAGCCATCATAGCTCCTGATTAAGCATCTGGGGGAAAAGTGAGGGCAAACCCACAAACTGAACCACCATAGTGGTGTTTGCAGGAAACCAGGTGCAAGTGGTGGATATTAATATAATATTAAAATGGATATGTCACGCTATTGTAGCATCAGCCTCACAGGAGAAGCCCAAATTGAAGTACCCCTGAAGTGGTGGAAGTCAATAAACCTGGCGTGTTTAATCACTGCCTGGGCTATCTCAATTATGGGTTTATCATCATATTGAAACAACTTTCTCATATTTGACACTAAGGCTGAAATGCATAATGTTCTGGTGGAGCATTAGGGGGATACAAGGCACTGGCTGGGTTTGAGTGTGGTAGATGTTGGGATATTTGAGAGAACAAAGTAATCCAAAGATTTGTTAGGGCTGAATGATCAAGAATAAGAGCGTATTCCCACTGGATTGGAAATGACAGGGGTGTTTTGCCACTGCCCCACCGCGAGGCAGCCAGCAGAGGATCTGAGGACATCAGAGAAACAGGTTGCCAGGGGAAAAGTTGGAGGTTTACCTTTACTTATATGATATTCACTAAGAAAGTAACACCAAGCGAAAAAATTTAGAATGCAAAAAAAACAATTAATTTTATTCTATACTGATTTCATAAGGATAATATTTATAAACTATTGTTTTATCATATTGGTAAACTATCCCCTAATCAGATTGACTCAAATACATACTCTAAATATATACCTATATTATTGACCTAATGACTTAGGTTAGATTTTAAATTCCAAGCTGAAATAAACATCAGATAAAAATTAACTGAAGTTAGGAATAAATTTAGCATAGTATTATCTCTTTGATACAATATTATTTTACAACATAAATAGTATTCTAAAGTTTATAGAACCAGATCTCTTTTCATCAGTAACTTTTTATAAAAGTATCTATTATCAATGTTAAAATTAGTTAGTCCTGCAAGGCAAGATCCTCAAATTTCAATTTAGTATGTTCTATGCTTATTACCCATGCTGCATATCTAGCTTGATTTGAACTATATATTTAATCAGAATTTATAAATGTATAACTTACAATTAAATACTAATTAATTTATTCTATATATAAAAATGTAGATGGCTGTCATGGATTCTGTTGATGAAGAAAATACTGAGCTGAAATTCTACATGAGTTACTACCAAAAACAAAAACGCAAATGACATGGTATAGCCAACCATTTGAGTTTGCAAATCTTAAGGTGAGGAACCTTGACTAAAAGCCAGTCATTCTAGAGGATGGAAAAATTTTGTCTGCTAATGGTTAACACAACTGTTTGTATTTTTTGAGGTATAATAATCAAACGACAATTTACCACTATTTCTCTTAAATAAAAATGGCGATTGACACTTTTTAAAAAAAAAGAAAAAATTGGAAGAATAAACCAACAGCAGAATCTGCTGGTGTGACAGACAGGGTCCCTATTAAATAGCCACAAAGCAATTGGGCAAGTGGGCCTAGGTAAGTGCCCACAAACAGGATGACCCTGCTGTGGTAATACTCCTATCTGAGTGCTTGGAAACTCTTGATAATGTAGTTTTAAACTATAGTGAGTATGATACTAGCGCCAAGCAAGAGGGACTGCCCTCTGGAAAGTGCATATAAGGATGCAAGGACCTTGTCAAAGTCTGAAGTGTAGTCTATACGCAGTTTCCTTAGGTTTCTTAATAAAACAATTTTTGAATATTAAAATTTATTTCTGAATTTCAAATATCTATTAAGTTATTATAGATGATAAAGCTGCTTTATGCAACTTAATTGATCTGCATTTATACTTTACCTAAGAGAAAAAGTGTGTCTTATTCTCCAAAGAGTCTGTGGACATCTTCTCAGTGGTAGGTATACCTGAGGATCTGGACCCTCAATTTCTTCATTGAGACCAAATCCAAAACTTGGGATGGGTACCTTCACAGTTGTTGAAACTTTTTGGTAAAAAATTCTTTTGCTTTGAATTTTTCCTGAATCCTGAACCTTTGTCAACATCCTTATTACTAAAACCTAAAAAAAATTGGCAGCATCTGATTTACTAGATTGCCATTTCTGATAGGCTTGTCCATCCTCATTTGAAGTGGCAGCTTCTGGTTGGCCAGAGCGACATTTAGGACGAATTACATCCTAATCACTGTTTTTGGTAAAATTAGATTTGGCAGCATCTGGCTAGCCAGAGCTCCATTTACAAGGATTTCCTTTTTTGTCAACATTAACTTATTTAACAAGATTAGTACTAAGCAGCTTATCTGACAGAATTTTATTTTTAAGATCCTCTGCGATTGTAAGCCTTCAATTTGGCCTGGTGTTCACAAGGGGAAGATTAGGGTTATGTGATGGTCTGGCAAAGCCTTAATTCTTACATCACCCCCCCCAGATGAGAGCCCCATCCAGTTTCAGAACTCCTCCACCTTCTGTGGGCATTTGCTTCAGCTGTCAACAGCTTTCTAGGTGGACTAATCTATTGGGTAACCTAACCACTTCACCAGGTGCCAAAGCTTCCCTTAGGAGATTCTTATGTCTAGGATTTCCTCCACCCCATACTCAGCCTTTCAAGGGTTGCCCAAGTGAACTGACTCCAGATTCTCTGGAAGAGGACATCAAAATTTTTAAGTTGCAAAACATGAAGTACTGGATGTGTGAAAGATCCCCTTTTTAGCACCAGTGATTCCCAACCCAAAAAGAGGGGCCGCCACGCATCTGTGTGCAAGATCCCTCAGGGAACTCAAATTTATAGGTTACTTCATTAACTTAATGAGGACCTTAATTGTGCCCAGGGAGATTGGTCCTTTTTCCTGCAGTTAGCAGGGACTGAGTAGTTCCTTGCATCAATCAGCACTAGGTCTCCTTCTTTTGGCACCAGGTCTCAGATTAGTGAGAATTGGCCTTCTTCTTCATTTCTACTACTTTCATTAATTTCGCTCATAGTGTTTTCATTTATTCTTCATCTCAGCTGCCAGGCTGTTTGCCTCTGGGTTTGGACTTCTGGGATGGTTTTCCACCATCTTAGGGTGAAACCTGTAGTTCATCCAGAATGGCGACATTCCTTTTAATAGGTGCTTAATTTGTTGTAAGCAAATTGAGCTAGTTTCATAAAGTCAGTACAGTGTCTTTTCTGAGTGGTCATGTAGTGGCGCGGGTACTGCTTGAGGACCTTATCAACTCATTTGGTTTGTCCATCAGACTGTGGGTGGTAGAACGATGATCTAAATGGCTTTATATGAAGATTTTTCAATAGGTGTTGCCAGAAGCGTGAGATGAATTGTGAGCCTCTATCTTATCCTATCTCACCAGGGAGGCATAATGGGAGAACATCTCATGTACAAAGGTCTCTTCTGTGCTCTTTGCCGTGGTCTTGGAAGTACACATAAAAATTTGGTGTACTTAGTCAGACTGTCCACCACCACCATGATAGCATCATAATCCTTAGACCTTGGAAGCCCCATTATGAAGTCCACACTTAGAAAGGACCGTGGCTTCTTCATGATCTGTAGGGGCTTCAGTTTCCCTAAGGGCTTCTGCATGGCGTTTTTGAATCTGGCGCAGATTAAGCATTCTAAGATGTACTTCCTCACAGAACTAGGAATCCCTGGCCACAAGTAGCTTTGGAACAGAAGCTATCATTTTCTCTGGGTGTCATTCCAGGGGGTGGTTTTGAAATGCGCTTATTGCTTCTTACTGAAGATTGTGGCTTGTAAACCATGGGAGGAGTTTGTGGAGGATGAGGCCCTTCTCTTTTTGGTAATTTTTGTGATTTTCATTCTCAATACCCTCCTCTAGGTCCTTCCAGAGTGTAACCCCATACTCTACCCATTTTTTTGAAGCCCAAAGCTTGTCCTATAATTTTAGTGGCGTTTTAGATTGTAGCAAACATGGTTAGAGGCAATATAGTTGCCATATTTTAGGCATCCAGCTCCTTCTTTGAAAATAGCATTCCCAGGTCTCTGCTTAGGAGATCTGGGATTAGGTTGCCTCCCTGGTTTATACATAATCTTGAGATCATAATATGCCAGTTCTAGTTCTCTTTTTGCCCCATTGCTTCTAACAATAAATCCTTTAGAAAACTAATATTGTAGTTGTTTTTAGTGTTTTATAATTTCTAAGTGGACTTTTCTTTCCACTCAACATCACTATCAAGTGAATTTATTAAAAGAATCCGTTAATTTTCCATTGCTACCTACTCCATTTCAGTTTTCCATTTATGTCAGTGGATCCGCCACCTGCTGCCCCAGCCTGGGGCAGCGGCGCTCCACCTGCTAGCATTTTCCGCCCAGCAGACAAATGCGTATGGACGGGCTCATCCAGCCCACCTAATGCATCAGGATGATTTGTCCCTCCAATGGACCTATTATTACACTTAGCGCGAGTCCACCCAACCTGCCCCCACCCACTTGCCCTACCCTGATCAAATATTCACTTTTGCCTCCAAGTCAAATACAGATTCTCTTCTTGTATGCTGACAAAGCGATAATTGAGCTTGTAATGACCGCGTTTTCATCAGCTGGATTTATTGACTTCCGCCCTTATAAGGGCTATTTTGATATAGGTTTTTCCACGGAAGAGGAAGCAGCTGCTGCAGCAACTATGCCCTTAATATATAAAAACATACCCATTACCACAACCCATACATGCCTCCCCAGTGACAAGAACATTGGTGGTGACCTTTGCAAACCTTCCTTTGTACCTTCCCCCTCAAACACTCTATGAAGCTTTGATGATGGGGCTGTCCAAATATGGTACAGACCCCAACCTCCACTTCCTGGTCCTGAGAGGTGCTGAGCGGTTAGTGACACCACGGGCAATGGCCACCATTACCCCCCACCAGCCAACTTTAGCCCAGCACATCCCACCATGTGCCCATATCCCATCTGCACCAGATCACTTTCTTAGGCTTTTATTGACAACAGCCACACCATTTTCCCCCTCTGCCATGAGTTAAATCATTCCAAAAAAAACTGTCGCTACAATCAAAAAAATGAAGAATCCGCCAATCCCACACATGAGGCCACACAAACAGCGTTTGAGTGAGGGATTTTGGCTGCCCTCATCCCCTCCTGCTGAACACTCACAAATCAGCAAAACCTTTGCAACCAAAGCCCAAGCTGGCTTAATTTCTCACAATATACCCAATTAGGAGGAGGTTTGGACCCAAATTCCATCCAACCATTTCCATACCCCAAAACTTACCCAACCAAAACCATGTCCCTCTGAATCAATTATGCTCAACCAAAATCCCTGGGACTTATTGGATGAAAAAACTGAATCTGGGGAAATTGTCCCACCTCCCGACTTTTTAATTAATTTGGAACCATATCTACCTTCAGATTTCGATGTCCCATTACCATCCAAGAAATATGTCCCCAAGCCCACAGCTACCCCATTCTTGAGTGACCATCAGCTTGCCGAGGCTGCAGTGGCCTCTCCTGATATCTGCCATCTCCTTCAAGCCGTGGCACTCTCTATCACTGAATTTAATGAAAAGCTCCATTTAATTGATTTTCCTGCTGATTTCCCTGAAGTTGCAAAAATGGAAATTGAACGATTAATGGAAACTGCCACCTCTGCTATCAAGCAAGTTGTTGCACTGGCAAAATCTTCCCTACCACACGTATCACCAGAGCCAATATCACAAAATTTTCCCAGCTTCCTGATGCACGCATACAAGCTGAACACTATGTTGCCAAATTCCTGGAGGCTATGCTCCAGGCCCAGATTGTTACCAGAGATCTTAACAATTTTCTATTTCTCCTTGACCCACATCCTGTGGATGCCCAAACCCCTTGCTCACAGCTTTTATCTGCCTCTTCAATTGTAAAGATGAAACCAATAATCTGCCTGATCCCCCCTCCCCTCTGCCATGGTGGGATAAGTGGTTCACAACTACTACACCTGGTAGGTTAATTTCCTTTTTTGCTTTGATGTCTCGCCACTCATTTGGGCGTTTAGTTTGTGTTTTTTGGCTGTTTATTTGGTTTTTGTATTGGTAATGTCCATCCCCTGGTCAGCTTACCTCAAATAAAATTTAAATTTTAAAATAATATGCCAGTTCTAGATGCCACTGGGCCTGGGACTGGTTTATGCACTTCAGGCTTTTTTAGATTCAAGGGTGCAGTGTTCTGTTCTGATTAAAACTGAGTTCCAGGCGTATAGCAAGTGATGCTGCCATTACTCCAGAGCTGAGACAATAGTTAGAAGCTCCTTATCATACAATGGGTAGTTTGTCTCAGTGGGAAGTTTCCTACTAAAATAGCTTAAAGAATGGTCTATCCCACTTTTCCCTTCCTGTAGAAGAACTGCCTTAATTGTTATGTTTAAGGCGTTAGTCTCCACTATGAAGGGCTGGGCGGCGTCAGTGTGGGCAAGTACAGGTGCAGTCATCAGGATCTCTTTGAGGGTTTGGAAAGCTTTTTTCTTCTCATCTTTTCAATGGAATGGCACCTGATCTGTTGGATGGGTCAAGGGTGCAGCAGTTTTGGAGTGGTCTTTAACAAAACGCTTCAGAAATTAATCACGCCTAGGAAACTTCTAACGCTAGTTCTTTGTGTAGGAGCTGGCCATTTCCTCACTGCCTTTAACTTGTCAGAGCATATAGCCGTCCCTTTGTGGAAGACTGCGTTTCTCAAGAAAGAGACAGAGTCCTTGTAGAACTCACATTTTGATGTCTTTATGAGGAGGTTCTCCATGTCAAGGGCCTCTAGCATGCTCATCACGTCGCCCCTGTTCTTCTCTTTGGTCTTGGATACTAAGAGAATATCATCCATATATGCTACTCATCATTTTCTGATCAAGTTTCTCAAGGCATTGTCAATGGTGCGCTAGAATACTGCTGGGGCATTCTTGAGATCTCAGGTCATCACCTTTTAAAATAATATCCCCAGGTGGCACTTAAAGGCCATGTACTGTTGTTGCTCATAAATCACAGTAACTTGGTGGAACGCTTCAACCAGGTCAGCTTGGTGAAGATCTGACTCCCTGAAATCATCTGGGAGATGGGCTCCATCAATGTAATGGGATATGGGTCAGACTCAGTTATTGCGTTCAACTTCTGGTAATCTATGCGTGGCTTGAGCTCGCCTCTTGATTTTAGAACCAAGAGTATGGGAAACCATGGGGAACTTAGAGGGTACAATTATCCCACGTTCAAGCATCTCTTTAACATGTACTTCTAGGTCTGCCTTCATCTTTAGGTTCAAGGGTTGGATGGAGCCGCCCTTTGGGAATTCAGCATCATTTTTAACTTAAATGTAAAGGGTAAAGGCCTATTTGGGTAGGTTGAGGGAGCGTTGTTCTTCTGGAACAGGTGGGCGTATGTTTTGAACTCTTCTGAGATGTCCATCACAGTCTGCCCAAGCACAGTGTTCATCTTGGCCTTACCTCCATTAGTAGTGAATAAATATAGTGCTACCAAAGTCTCATCCTTTGTGTGAAGAATGACTAGGCGCTCCTCCAGTTTAAATTGAGGGGAGTACTTGTGCCACCAAGCATGTCCAGGTTATGAGGTGAGGCAGGTTTCTGATAGCTGTAAATGTTTCTTGTGACCTGTGAGGCCCCTGCCAAAGCATCAGCTGGAGCTTGACTTCCCAACATTCTACTGAATTATAGGTGTCAGCTAGCATTGTGTTTCCCTTCATTCCATCCCCAGCTTTATTTTTCATGCTAACTTAACACTTAGATAGTTGCCATCTGCCCCTGTTTCTACCAGTTCCCAGAGTTTTTCCTCACCCCTCCCCTTATTTCTCCCAAAATTCAAGGAAAATGGAACATAGAGAAAAGATGAGGCAACTCCTATCTTGATAGTGATGATGCGCACGGGGGTCAGTTTGAAGTTGTAGGTAGGACTGGGAGTGCCCATTCTGGGGTTTTTGGAGGGGTCATCCTGATGGCAGAGCTGCAGGGTGATCCTTCAGAGGGCTCCTGAGAGGGGCTTGAGACAGGTTCAGACTCAGCGTGGAAGTGACAAGTATTCTCATGTTGTAACATGGGGTTGATTTTGACTGAGCTAACGCCAGTTGCTTCTCCACCTGGGTCACAACTGTACTTTCTCATTGAGGGTGGCTCCCAGGCAAGTGGCAGCTATGGCAGTGAGGATGTCAGGGCAGAGGTTCTGGTGGAACATTTGCACATCTGGTAGGAGGTAACCTTGTTTCCTTGGGAAATTGGTGGTAAACACAGGCTTAGTCCATGACTGACATCTTCCTTTTGTGGGGGTTAGGAGGGCAGACCAAACTACATCTTGGGAGTTATTGGGCATGGCTGCTCTCTCATCCAATTGGAGCCTTTTGTACAGGGTAGGGGGAAGAGCTGACTGTGTTTCAAATAGCTCAGTGAACCAGTCTGAAAGTTTTCTTGGCAGATAGGCCACTACTTGGGCAATCTGGAGCAACACATAGTTGGCTCCTCATGAGACGGCTGTTATCTGGGCTGTTTCTTATATGAGAAAGATTGCAGGTGAATGCTTAGCTTCCTGGGAGTGAGGGCCTTTCAGAATTCTGGTGAGGGATGCTTAGAACATGAGTAAAGTTGATCATGCCAGTGAGAGAGGAGAAAATGGGGTGCTTCTTTTAAGAGGAACGCAAGAGAGAATATGATCATCAGAAACGTGGTTGGGTGTTCATATCATGCAGGCAAGGCTCGTTCTTAAGGCTTATTTGCCATATCTAGAAGCAGAGACATCATGCTATATGGCTTTGTCTAATGTGACAGATAGGGTCCCTGGACACTGCCACAAAGCAGTTGGGCAAGAGGGATTAAATAATTTCCCACAAGCAGGATAACTCTGGTGTGGTAATACCTTTAATCTGAGTGTTTGGAAAACTCTTGATAATGTAGATTTGGACTATAGTGAGGATGATAATAGCGCCAAGCAAGAGGAACTGCCCTCTGGAAAGCGCATACAAGGACTCAAGGTCCTTGTCAAAGTATGAAATGTAGTCTATGCGCAGTTTCTCTTATGTTTCTTAATAAAATAATTTTGAATTTTATAATTTTTTTCTGGATTTCAAATATTTATTTAGTTACTATATTTGACTAAGCTGCTTTGTGAAACTTCATTAGTTTGCTATTATACTTTACCTAAGAGGAATATTGGGTCTTGTTCTCCAAAGAGTTTTAAACAACTTTTTGGTGGTAGGCATAACCTGAGGATCTGGACCCTATATTTCTTCAAGACACATTTCAGAACTTGGGATGGGTACCTTTGCAGTTGTCAAAACTTTTCCACATTTATAGTTTTGCTTCAAATTGTTCTCTAATCCTAAAGCTTTGTTGAATCCTTATTATTAAAATTCAACATAATCAAAAAGTTTTGGTGGCATCTAATTTATCAGATTGCCATATCCAAGAGGCTCATCCAGCTTTATCTGAAATGACAGCATTTAGTTAGCCAGAGCACCATTTACAAGGATATATATCATCACCACTATCTCTGGTAAATTTGGATTTGGAAGCATCTGGTTGGCCTGAGCGCCGCTTATGAGTATTCCCTTACTTGTCAACATCAACATTCTAATAAAATTACTTTTGAGTATCTGATTTTCCACAATGCCATTTTTGAGATCCTCTAAGATTGTAAGCCTCCTCTTTGGCCCTGGTGTTTGCAACAAGGGAAGAATAGGTTAATGTGAAGGCCAGGCAACGCCTTGACCATTACAGCTGAGGCCAGCTGACTTATAAACTGCACTGTGGATAAATGGGGTGTGCACTAGGGTCAGTTAATATCTAGCACACTCTATCTGATGGTTGAAACACTAGCTAATAAATAATATTTGAATTGTATAATGCAAGCCTGGATTGCTATGACCCTCATGTGGATTGCTGCTATCATTTTTTTAATTTCTTTGCAGCTCAGTCACAGCTTTTCAGATTGATGGTATTTTCAACAGTATTAGTGGAGTATCCTTTAGGGAAAGGATGGTACAGTTGATACTTTTTTGAATCAAATATGTTTATGATGCACATACCTATTGTGGGCTGGATTAACAATAACAGATGAGTCAGGAATCTTGAGAATGCAAGCTGCACTTAAATTCACTTCATTTGACTAAAATGAATTTGAAATATGTTAATCCTGTACTAAGACTTAAACTTATTCCATGACCAACACCACATTGTAGGATGAGACAACCTGGAAGCTGATGCTGCCCTCTGGCCACAACTACCTCCTTGCACCCCCCCTCTAATCCTTCCTAGCAACATCTGGTAGTTTGAAGGACCATAAGTGGAGAAACCTTAAGTGGGTAGGCTGTGACCAAACTCTCATTTACTACTTAGGCTAAATTGCCCTTGTTATTGAGAGAAACAGCCACCTTCTTAGGCCCTTTCTTGGTTCTATGGGGGAACTCCTTCCTGTTCAGGAATAGGGAGTTCTCCCCAGGACTTACAATGGCCAATAATATACTATGAAGTGGATGAACTTGTTAAAGCAAATAAGTAACTACTAACATCTTTTTTTAGTACTAGATACTACTAACATCTTATTAAAGCCAAAAAAGTCATTTGAATCACACTATATTTACCAACTGCTTAGCTAAAACCAATTACTCTATTAAATCAAACAAATCATTAACTGCTTAGCCAAAACCATTGAGCTAGCTAAACTAAAGCTCTAACTTTTTAGCAAAAGCATTGAGCTTATCAAATCAACCAAAAATCTATATTTATATCATCAGATCCAGACTCAATTAGCCAATGGACCCCTTCTCATTGTAATTTTTGTTGAAGGACCTCTTCTTATTGTAAACACCTTATCATGAAATCCCAAGTGAGGCAACTCTATACAACATCTATAATAGTAAAGTGCAAATTTAATTTTTAAATGTTAATGGTGATAAAAAAGGTACAATATCTTGTTACAGAGTATTTAGCAATTTTTTAATTTTATTTTAAGATATCTAAATCTTTTTTTAAAAAAACTGGGTGAAGCTGATAGGATGATATTAGATTATCTATTTCCAGCTCAATGTTTGTGAGTAACATTTGTATCTTTTGATGCTCATCATTAGTTGTATTTTATATACATATCATAATTTTATTCTAATCAATAGTAAAGATATCTATTAATATATTTAGTGCTGCTTATTTTAACTTGCATTATAATGAGTATAGGTCAAGATCAATTACTTTAATAAACCAGTGGTTTGAAAAGTAGTTTATAAAAAACCCCAAGTTAATTTTAAAAAGCTAAGGACCCCTTCAGCAGTTTCATAGACCCCTGGGGTCTTTATGAACCAATTTGGGAACCACTGATTTGCACCAATCCTAATGATATCATCATTGCATGACATAACACAATGATAATTTTCAGCTGATACCTTAAACATTTTATAACAAATCCCCAGCTAAAAGCCATATATCATGTCAAAATATAAAAATATTATATTTTTACAGGTTTAGCATAACTTACAACACTTAAAATAAAAAGCTATAGCATAATCCTTTCTCTCTTAGTATATAACAACATTTTCAGTTATCAATTTTCACTTGATTTGCTATTTATAAGCTAAACCAAAAAAATACTATACAACTTGTTTGATTATATTTTCATTTTTAGATAAAGTTATCCCATCAAGTGCCAGCCGAAAGAAGCTATTGGCGGTTAGTAGGTATAATAACACGAAAACCTTACCCATGACGTAACCAGAAAAATCCGAGTCCCGATCCGGAGGTGAAAAAAAACTTTCTACGACAGAGTTGACCCTGCTCAGGTTTCATGTCGATACTTTCTTTCTCTATTTCGTTAATGTCCGTCCCCTGGTCGGCTTGCCTCGAATAAATAGTTATCCCATCAAGTTTATCCAGTTGAATTTAGTATTAATTAATTAGAATAAGTTTAAATCATTAGTTATAAATTAGTTTGAATTAAATCCCATGCTTATGGACCCTCTACCACTGCCTCCCGAGTTCGATCCCGATAATGGACTTTGGGTAGGGGACGATTTTGACTGTGTTGGTTTTGCGCACCAATGCCCCGAACTGAGATAGCGAATAGCAAAGGCGGTCCATGGAGTTCCTGGCCTATCATCCGCCGCGCATGGAGGTTTTCCGGTTTTTATCCTCCTTTCCCATTTTCTTCACTTCCCTAATCGGTGCGGTATCGTCTCCAGGTCGACCCACCTCGAATAAAATTTAAATCCCATGCTAAATTCAAAAATGTTGCTCAAGTTACTTATGAGTTATCACGATGGTTAGATATCTAGTGAGTAGTGAGTCAGCCAATCATGAGAATGTTCTTCATATAAGTTAGAGCTGATTTGTTCAAAATAAAAGGTGAATCTTATATTATAAAAAATTGTTCGAGGTGGGTCGACCTTGGGACAAATACCACACCGAGGATGTTCTGTAGCCAGTACAGGTTTCGAACTCAAAACCTGCACTAAGGGTGGAAGCAGTTTTACCCGCTCGGCTAACCACCCTTTGAATCTTATATTATATTTTAAATTTTATTCGAGGTGGGCCGACCTGGGGACGATACCGCACCGATTAGGGAAGTGAAGAAAATGGGAAAGGAGGACTTGAATCTTATATTATAAGGCCTTAAACTCTTCTAACTTATTCTGCGACAAATTATCAAAACAATATTAAAAACTACCTTAAGCCTAGCCTATTGATTAATCACGCTTGTTAGTTAAAAAGTGGGAAAGTTATTATTATTTACACATGGAAAGTTCTGATTTTGCTTGCAAGTCTAGTTAAACTAAACAAAGCTATTAGTGAGATATTTTCTTTATTGATAAAAGATAAGAGTATTTAAGGTCGATTAGATTAGTTGGTCTGAATAACTGATTTAAATGGCAGCAGTTAAAAACAATTTCTGGTAAAAATGGTCGCATTAAGTAAATATTCTTAAAGATGAGTGCAAAGTTAGGAGTTATGGTATTAATACGAAACTTTATACCAAAACTCACCAAGGCTCAATTTTAAATATTACTTTTGGATTTGAAAATATTTAAAATAGAATTAGGTCATTTCAACGCTCGCAATATAAATGATTAAAAGAAGACTTTATCTAGTAGTATTAAAAAAAGAAGACTTTATAAAGATAAAATTCAGGTCTCAGCATAAGTATACAACCTACAGTTTTAAAAGCATATTTCAAGTTGTACTATTTATCCTTAAGTATAATTGACTTTTCACATTTCTATTTTAATTTAGCCAGCGTTTAAAAGTATTCGCTAATCATCCTATTTGGTCAGCTTTACGACTTGCCTAGTAATTAAAGGATTAGAAATTCAGTGGAATTATCGGCACGAGAATCTAAACGAGTATTTATTAAACTATAACGTTAAATTGGGGCATAGATATATTTAGATCAGCTTCTGACTAGTTTCTTTTTCAATCACCATTTCCTAACGATTTAAAAGTGCCACATTCTTAAAGTATTCTGGCGATATGGGTAAGATTATATAAATCTGATAAAAATTGATCTAACTTGAAAAATATTGAATCAAATCAGAGATGAAAATACTTAATTATTTTTTAGTAGGAACTTTGCTTGAACTTAGCGACCTCTATACTTCAATAGGTGTGATTAATTTAAATGATAAATCAAGCCCAACGCCTATTACTTCCGCCCCAGAGCAACCACTTGTAAGCGTGAACCTTCCTGAGGTTTTTGAAGATCGTGAGGATTATGAGATATATTGCAACTACTTATTCCATAACATCTGGAAATTAGTGCGTCGCTTCGAGCGGGCTAAAGATTTCAATGACACTAAGAAACTTGCGGTGGACTTGCTTAGCTACCACGAAAATGATGTTGCGCTTTATGGAAACGATGTGTTTGAAAAATTTAACTGCACTTTGTCACGAGTTAACCAAAAACTTGATCTTTCAGAGGCACTGTATCTCATTGATAGCAAACGAACCTTAGCCCATGATTTACTACGCGCCATCTATATCAACCAAATCCGCCAAATTGAACTCATCCAGTACACTGCTACAGAAGAGGCAAAGCTGACTATGGAAGATTACTTGGAAGAGGATGAGTTTCACGTGAAGTATATGGAAAATCAAGCTAAGTTGAATGATATCTATAAAGCGGGAAGAAAAATGTTGAATACCGCTCATAGTGATTATGTGACTCTTCTTGCGGAGTTGGATGATCGATCCAACAGCGCTCGTAAACTTTTGGCTAATTTTTGAAACCGAGCATTCTGTTTTAGTATTTTAGTATTTTACTGCAAATTGTTAAAACGGCCTTTAATAAAAATGCAGTTATTATTTCATCTTGGTTCAATTTTGGGCTTGAAGGTGTCGTAAATCAGAAATAGACGTTTGCTGATCCATAATTATGTTTTCATCTATAATTCGTTTTTCCATTAAATCCCTCCTTAATTTTGGGGCTAGGTGCACGCACCCCCCAAAATTGGTAGGCGCACCCACCTCTCAAAATTAAAACATGTGCAGCCAATCAACAATGCCTTGTTTGTGATGCACCAACCGTTGCTGCCAGTTTTACCAATTTCTGTAATGATGATGCAATGGTGCTGTCACAGGAATCATCCTATATATTATTTCTCAAAGGCATTTTTTGTCGGCATGAAATACCTCCCTTAATACTGTATCAAAATTAATGTTCGATACACCATTTTGAAGATTATTTTTCCCTAATGACAAAAAATAAGTAAATATCTTGAAATTAATTTTTTATTAAAAAGTTATATTTTAAAAATTACATCTACTTAATAAAATACATTCGCTGCCTGACTGACATACTGACTGGCATCTGAAATTGATGAGCCTGATAAATTCAATCTATTTGGGTGAATGGGCGAGATTTGGCAAATATTAGCTAATAATTCACCAAATTAAATTCCCACCTGAAACTCAACAAAATTAGTATTAGAGTTTAAGTAGATTAAGTAGTTAGGATAATCAGCTCACCAGCCATGAGGGCAACAGCAAAGCTGTTAGTCCGAGTGGCTTGAGAGTAGCGCTGGCACAGCCTATAGGCTGTCACTGTGAGTTTATAAATAAACCTGAGCAATGTCAGGTAAATTTTGCTATCAGAAATGTATGCTTTCTCTTTTATTTCTTTTCCATTTAACCAGACTGAGCCACAGAAAAGTGTGGCTGGGTACAGCTATATATATATATTTGGGTGATTGTTATTTTTTCTCATGTCCAGATGTTTCTTCAAACTACCATAGTAAAAGAAGAGAACAAAAAACAAAAGAAACAAAACAAAAGAACCCATTTTTTATTTTAAAAACCAAAATCCCAATCCTTTCACAACACTGTGATAAATCAGCAATCCTGAGCAAAAAGACCAGTTGTTGTCATAAAGATAGGTGTTTCTAGCTTATTTCATGACATGGGGATTTGTGACACCTTGAATATCCTAGTTTATTGAGGATACAAAAATAAAATGAATGTTGGCCCTAAAGGCAATCTGGCCAAATATCCTAGATCTCTGGATTCTAATAAAAGCGTGAAAAACAAGATATAAGGAAACCTAAGATACTCATAAAACCTATTTATTTTAGTGAAATGGATAAAGCTACTTATATCTGCTTTATCAAGAGAGGGTACCTCAGTGGTAGAGTATAGACACCTCTACTACTGCCTCCTGAGTTTAATCCTTGTAGATGAAATTTGGGTAGGGGACAATAATGACTGTGTTGGCATTGTGCACCAATGCCCCAGACCAAGTTAGCAAATAGCAAGGAAGTACATGGAGTTCCTGGCCTATCATATGCCACCCATGGAGGTTTTATGGGTTTTATCCTCCTTTCCCCATCACTTCAAATCCCCTTAATTGGTGTGGTATCATCCCCAGGTTGGCCCATCTCAAATAAAAAAATATATCTACTTTACCTATAAAATTTGATAAGAGAGGAATAAAATCAAGTGAGGGATCTATAGTGGAAAAATAAATAAAACAATGAAATGAGGGAGAGAATATCTCTGATGGATTGGTGATCTTGGAGGTTTCATGACACTATTGCAGAATTAGCTCTTTTTAAACTACTGACAATACATCCATCAATAATTATAATATCAGTATCCTCATGAAAATATATTTTATAACTAGCTAATTCTTCTAGTTTTTCTTAGGTTGATAATTTACCAGATGATTTTAACCAATTGTAATAGTTTTATATTGTAGATGGCCATCAATAAGTTTATAAATTATTAAACTATCAAAATTAACTTAGTAATATTAAACCTATTGAATTAAAGCTATTAACTACTTGGCTATAATCAATCAAACCTATCAAATTAGCTAACTAATCATTCATTTAGCTAAAACCAATTTATTTATCAAATAAACCAAAAACTATCAACCACTTACTCATACCAATTTAACAATTAAATTAACTAACCATTAACCATTGAGCCCATTAAATCAACTAAAAACCACAAATCACTAATTCAAACCACATGTTGAACTTACAAAAAAATCAAAAACTACCAAACATTTATCAAAACCTATGAGCCTATCATTATTTAAGTAAACAAATAGTACTACAATGCTCAGCTAAAATAATTTATATATACCATTAAAATTTTAGAATTTTTAAATCTTATATATTTTTATTAAAAATCTTACCTTTTTTAAATAGCATATTATCATTTCTAAAATTTATAAAGTACCTGTGCCAAGTTTGGTAATTCTTTGGTCCGTTTGTTTATGAGATAATGTGTCTCATACCCACATATATAAATGCAATGATATCTATTTATAGAGCTTATCATTCAAGGCTTGTTTATTTCTCTTCTTGATCCCACTTTCAAGCAAACCTATTGAAAAGTAGTTTGCACACTTCAATTCACTATAACACCAGTCCACTAATGTCCTCAGACCATCCACCTGCTTAATCCTATGTGGGACAGCAGCAAAGCTTTACTGAACATTTTTCACTCTGTGAGCAAAAGCTTGTGGCCTGAATCAGATAGTCCACCCAATTCTTTAGGTTGATTTGTTCCCCTATAAGACCTCACAAAGCATCTCTCATGGGTCAATCTGACTCATTCCCACCTTGATACCCTCCCAGGCTCCAGCATTCATTTCTGCCTTTGTATTGATTATATGCACTTGTTCCTGTATTCTAACAAGGAAATCAGTAAGCTTGCCTCTGCTGCCTTCATGCCAGTGGGGTTTATTGACTTTTTCCCTTTTAAAGGCTACTTTGATATTGGGTTCTTATCTGAGGAGGATGCAGCTGTGGCTAAAGCTACCCCCTTATTTTTAAAAATTCTCACACCTAAAATTTGTACATGCCTCCATATACTGATACCATAATGGCAGTATCTTTTACAAAACTACATTTGTATCTCTCAGCCCAGCTTTTGTATGATGTGTTGATATCAGTGCTTTTGGCCTATGGCACCAAGCCCATCCTCTATTCAACCATATCTATATTGCAGAACGCCTTGCTGCCTCTCACTCCACTGCTACCCTCAACCGCCCCCCATATGGTCCAAAAATCATCCCATGCTCACCTTGCTGCAGTGTCATATCATTACTTTAAGCTAGGGTTGACAATGTTTAGGTGTTTGTCCCATCTTTTTTCTCTAGAATATAACAAAAAACTGCCCTCATACCACTGACACTGTCTCCACCTCCTCCTCTGAGGCCATCTATATGCTTTTGAATATGGCATCTTGCTGCCCCCCTTCACCACAGCACACTCAATCACTGGGCCAGAACAAAGGTACTGCCCACAACTGAAACTATAGCAACCCTCACTCACCCACACCTGCACCAGCAAATCAGGGTCTGGATTGGACCACTGTTCCTGCCCAAGTGTCATCCAATTTGCACACCCATACCAAGCTTCCTATTAATGCCCATTATAATTTACCATAATCTATGGGACCTATTGAATAAGGTTACCAACTCATGTGAAAATTTTATGTCATCAACCAATGAAATTAACCTTAGTCAATTTTTGAACTTTAACTTTGATGCTCAGACCAACCCCTAGCAGTATGTTCCAAAGATATACATCAAACTATTCCTTAGTATCTATTATCTTGCTGTAGTGGTAGCTTTCTCCTCTAAAGGTATCCCATTCCATATTGCTAACTTTTGATCAGTCTCCATTCTGGAATCTGGTTTGACCAAGGTAAAAATTTCTTCTGAAATTACCCACACCACAAAATATAAAATAATGAGATTACACAAGCAGCCAATGATGCTTTAGTGCAAGTATGGATGAGATCTGGGTTCAGACAAGATCATAAAACAACTTCCCATGAAAATGCCTCAGAAGTGTCCTATCTTTTTAAAATCCATATATCTTCTGAAAATCTTCTCACTAATTATTTTGAAGACATCAGCGCAGCCCAAATTAGCTCTTTTAACCCTCATTTTGACTGTGTTGCAACTCACTCCATGAATGCCCCATGCCTTTTCTTTATGCCTTAGTTAAAGTCAGATGTTGCATAGGTCTAGTATCAAATTACCTCCTGGTCCCTCTCCCCCTCTGCCATAGATTGTTAGTGGTTATCTGCTTTCCCACCAGGTTGGTATAATTCATTAAGTTTGTGTTTTGAGCCACTTTTTGGAAATTTTAGTTTGTTATGAATTTTATTTTAATTTTTGCTTTGAGATCTGGTATATCCATCCCCAGATTATTACTTTGAATAAACAGAGTTTACCATTTAAAGTTTATTTTTACCAGATTAATTAATTACTTAATTTAGCTTTATATTGTTAGATGGCCATAATAAGTTTAGAAACCATTAAACCTTTTGAATTAGCCTAACAACAACCACTTGTTATACTCAATGATCCTTTTAAAGAAATCAAAGACTACCAACTGCTTATATAAACTTATGATCATATCAAATTAAATGATTAATACCAAAACGCTCAGCCAAAATGATATACAATTAACATTAAAATATTTTATTTTTTAAATCACATATATAACTTTTATAAATATTATTACAGTTTTGATAAAAAAATATCTTATTAAAATTCCTGAACTAGAAAATATTTGTACCAATTTTGGTGATCTTTGGATCATTTGTTCATGAGATAATATGTCTTCTACATACATGCATACATACATACATACATACATACATACATACATACATACATACATACATACATACATACATACATACATACATACATACATACATACATACATACATACATACATACATACATACATACATACATACATACATACATACATACATACATACATACATACATACATACATACATACATACATACATACATACATACATACATACATACATACATACATACATACATACATACATACATACATACATACATACATACATACATACATACATACATACATACATACATACATACATACATACATACATACATACATACATACATACATACATACATACATACATACATACACATACATACATACATACATACATACATACATACATACATACATACATACATACATACATACATACATACATACATACATACATACATACATACATACATACATACATACATACATACATACATACATACATACATACATACATACATACATACATACATACATACATACATACATACATACATACATACATACATACATACATACATACATACATACATACATACATACATACATACATACATACATACATACATACATACATACATACATACATACATACATACATACATACATACATACATACATACATACATACATACATACATACATACATACATACATACATACATACATACATACAATGATTTTTATCTATGTAGAGATAAAATAAAATAAAGCATTGTTTTAATAACCTTACTTGACCCTCAAGTCCTTATTTTTGTATTATTTACACATTTAAAAAAATTATATTTTTGGATTTTACTGACTTCTATAAACTCCTAGACTTCTGTAAAAAGCCATAATTGAGATGCTTTTATTGCATGCTCCTTGGCTATGCCCCACTGGTGTCAAGGGCTGAGTTGACATTTTCCACATCTCATCCAGAGACTGAACATCAACTGAGATGCTTCACATAGACATTTTTCTTTAGTGTCCCTTCCTGTTAGAGGATAAACAAATCATGATGCATCTGTTAATAATTATTTTGATCAACCATAAGAGATAACTCACTTATCTTATATCATTACTATTAAACTAATGGTTTTATAAATGCTTCTGATTGATACCTAACCTCCAAACCAGTGTGTACTTTTATTAGTAATTTAATTAGTCATCCTTAATCCTTTTCCACTATAAACTTCTATCATTAATCTACAACTAATTACCCCACCTTATTCAAGCATAAAATTGACAATTAAATGTCTCTAAATTACTAAAGGCAATTCACCATTGTCTCAATTGGATTAGTTCAATCATACATTTATTATGTGTTATTTTGAGGCCCATTGCACTAAGCATTCCAGATTTTTACAGATATTAACAGTTTACCTAAAAATTTAAGGTTCTTTTAACTTACCTTTACCTTTGCACCATTGAACTCTATGAAAACCTAGAGAGTATATATAGAAGTGTTTAAAAATTTGGAATAAGAGTTTAATCTATAGTAAGTTTATTACAAGCTCTGGTGACACTTTGTCCAAATAATTTATAAAATTATGAATGATGATGCAGAAGTTGGGAGATATATGTTCAATTAGCCCATAGAATTAAATAAATTTTCTTTTTATGACCGTTATAATATCTTCATAAGATACTAAAATGTAGCGCTTAGAATCTGTGAACTACATTGTAATCTGTTGCTCCAGGAAATTGCAACATAACATATCAGTTAAATGAGGGTAATATACCCTTAGTTCTGATAAAACACCTACAATATACCAACTGAATTTAATTTTATAAACTACCTTAGTGCAAGGCTAACTAAACTAGAGATTATAATTGACTTGAAAGAAACCAAAATGACAGAGTACAATAAGGTGAACCCTAATTATAAGCTACCTTCACAGAGAAGTATAGCTGGTATATAATAATATAATATTGCCTAGCTGCACTCTTGCTATCTATTATGATGGTTGAAGATGATATCTTTATCAAAGTTAGTTTGATCATATTAAATAAAGAAAATATTTAATTTTAGTCACCTCTGTAGCTGGCTCTCTATAGTGGAGGCATTAGACAGTTTAGCACTTAAATTTTCTGAACTTTTCTGATAGCTAACGCTCAGGATTTGATTGATTGAGATGCTATATTTAATAATCTTTGCAAGTGCTTGTTTGCACTATTATATAATGGATTTAATATAGTGCTCTAATTATACCAATGTGTTTCACCATATTAGGCATCTTCAAGATATACTAAGAAACTTAGATATTTTTTTTCAAATGATACTTTAGATAAGTCCTAAAAGTTTTATTAGCATGTCACTCTAATCACCTGATTTATTGTATTTTGCTGAATGCCCTCAACTGGTATAAACTGACATAAGGTGATATCTGAATAAACATGTTCTGTTATATATTAATTTGATTGTAAATCTTGGGGAAAACCCTACACCTGAACAAGGAGGAGTTCCCATAAAGACTCAAGAGGGGCCTAAAAGGCTGCTGTCCCCCTCATCACCAATAGTGATTTAGCCCATGTGGTGGATAAGCAGTAGGTCAGTTTCTATATCTGAAAGTTTCTCCCCTTTTGATCCTTCCTACCGCCAAGGAGTTGGTGGGCAAGATCAAGGGGCTGTGCAGAGAGGTGGTGGAGGCCATAGGTCACAACTATAAGGTAGTTTATTGCCCCCACTGCCCTATTCAAAAAGAACATGGTTTAAGTCTCCCTAAGGGTCAGCAGCCAGAATTTGTTACAAACAAAAAATGCAAATTTGGGCTTGATATCCATTTTTCCACCTTCTGACTTAGATGGTATAGCAAGTCTACCCCAATAGGTTTAAGCATCCTTGACCTTTTAGTTTAATTGTTATCAGCTCTACTATCCTTAACTGTAAGCGCGTCCTATCAAATGGACCATTCACAAACAAGGCCACAGTTAGGCTGCAAAAGATTTGGTAAATATCTGATAGTAATCTAAATGGAGGGTGGGGTGATATGCTTACGCACCTCAGATTTGATTTTTTATATATTTCAATAGTAAGTTAAATCCTTGTATCTCCCTCTGCATTGGGATTAGTGGCCCCTAATATACACCCCCTTTATTTTAAATTATGTCTATAAGGTGGCAGTCCCTAACTTGTCTCTTGTTGCTCCATTTTCTGTTTTTCACATTTCATAAAAGATAAAAATCCCCTTTAGAAGATATTTAGTTTTTTATGTCTGCTAGTTTGTAAACCCTTTTTCAGCTATGGGTTCTATCTTTTAAAATACTTGATTGGTAATCAGAGCTCCCCATTTTTATTCCTTATCAGCTATTGTGGTGGCTGTAATAATAGTTGGGCTGTCACTTAGTTTGTCCATTCATCCTGGATGGTAGTTCAGTTTTTTTATCATAAATTCAATGATAGCGATATAACAATGCATTATTAGTCTACATACCAAATACAGGCATAAGTTAACCTCTTCAGATAATTGCCATAATAATAACCCAATAAAAATTTATACTCAAGAATTTACAATAGCTGAAAATCAAGTTTTCAAAATTAGTGTATTGCATCCTATCATCAATCATTTACTTTAGACTTTTGTGGTCTTAAAATAAGCATGTAGTCAAACATGGTGTTGGGATTTTTGCACATATTCCCAGCTGGCTAGATTACCAGGAATTGCTAGGGGATAATTCCATAATGTGAGGTGAATTGGAAATTGGTTGACCTTGATTTTGGGATACCTATGTTCAAGAGATTTTAGGTTATTTGCCTGGTCAGATCCATTGGTGATTGATCTGGACAAATGCTTAAGATCTCGTTGGGCAGAGTTGCCAACGAAATAGGGGCATCTGATAGTTGGTTAGCTATATGGTGTACCAATTGGGATTGGTTGAGTTTCATCACCGACTTATTGGGAATGTAAGGAGTAAGTTGTGAGGCAAGTGATGCTGCCTGCAACTAACAAATTGATCAGTTGGTTTATGACCTGCCTTAATGGGTAACAAGTCCCATTACCTAAGCAGGTCGCTTGCTAAATATGGTAGGTTCACTTGGATCAAGAGGAAAAGGTTAGGGACACCTTTTCTGACTCTTTCCAATTTAGGTCTCAAGGATGTCCAATGATAGAATCCTAGCCATGATGGGGAAGACCATCGCTGCTGAGACAAGGATGGGTGATTCAATGGCAACAGCTGCCATTTCAACAAAGATGTGTTAACCGAGGGTTGGGCGCTAAATCCCCACTATAAATTCCCTAGAATTCACCAATAAAAAAAAGAAAAAGAGTATACAGTAGATACAAGCTTAGTACACTTTATCAGCTTTCATTTGTTCTACTATTTCTGAGGGATATTATTGCTGTGTGCGATAATTGGAAGACTCTTTAAGGAAAAGAGTAAGGATATGAGCAGAGATCTGGAGAAGAAGTGGAATCAAATTGGGGATTGCTGCTGACTGTGTGTCAAACCGGAGAAACCATCAACGGGAATCTAAGAGAAGATCAGGTTAGACAGTGTGAGGGAACAAACACCTATTTTGAGACATCACAAGTATTTCAAGCGAAAATAGTGGCTGAGCGTTGGGCCAAGATCTAGGACTTCTATTTGACTATGGATAATAGTCATCATACTATTATCAACCAATTATGTCAACAACTATACAACGCGGATGAATTGCACAAAATCTGAACATGTGCAAGTAATAAGTTTATAGGGGTTATCAGCTGAAATGTAATCAATCCTCATGTATTTTTACAAAGTGGTGCTCACTACAGGAGTGTAGTTGAGTAGAAGAGCTTAGAAGGATGTTGTATAGAAAAATTAAGAAAACTATGGATGGAGTTATCTACTGTTAATCAGAACGCCCTAAACTCAGCAATTCAATGAGAATTTGCAGCCTTGGAAGAAAGAGTTGCCAAGATAGAGGAAGGATTAATAATTTCGTGAGTTTTGGGAATTAGTTACTTGGAAAATTAATTTCATTAAAGAAGAAAGAAGGGGACTTAATTTGAGAAGTCTTATTTTTGAAAAGGGAGCGTGAAGCAGATTGCGTTAACTTGAGAAATTTAAGCGATGATATTTAGCAATTGATCAAACAGGTTGAGGAGCTAAAAACTCACAAATGTGGTTGTGAGCCATATGTGGCAAATGATGCCAAAGAAAGAAAACTTGTATAATAATTTGGAAATTGAATACCCCAAAAAATGCAGCCTGCTTTTGCCGCTATATCAGAGATGACGCCCAAAATCACTATTCAAGTGAGCCAAGTGGCTAAACCTATAGAATCGGCTAGAGAAACCTTGGAGGAATTTAAGGCAACGCCAAAATTGATGACTTTCCATCAGGATAACGCTTTAGCGTTTTTCTGACTGTTTGATATGACTATATATGGATACAGTGATCATCAAAATGCATTGACAGTGATGAATTGCCTAGACACCAATTACCAAAACCTAGTGTTTCCCCACTTGGAGGGTGACAGCTGGTTGTACGTGGAAGCCAAAGCAGCCCTATACAGAAATTTGGGAGTCCAACAAGCATGTTGAAGCGCAAACATGAGTTTATGGGCATCTAATTCCATAAAGACAAATCTTTAGCAAGCTTCACAGATCATTTCTACCAGGAGTCGCAAATCCTGGTTGGAGTGAAAATACTGGATGATTTTGATGCCAGAATTGCTTTACAAGCAGCCCTTCAGCCCTACCTTGATTTGCATCAAATGATGTCTTCCATGTTCACAACAGAAATTACTACCTCTCAGATGGTAGATGATTTGAAAAACTTGGGAGCAACCTTCAATGCCCCAAACAGAAGTTTCAAATCCAACCCAATATGCAATTTGAATACCACAAAGGGTAACTAGGGTTCTAAAGAAATGAACAACTGAACTATGCTGGTGAATAAGCCTGAAGAATTCAGACAGATTAATAAGAAAGAGAAGGTCTGTTACACATGCGGAGTAAAGGGAATTTTTGCGGTAAATTGCAAGAAGCCCAAGGATAAAATCAACGTGGTCCAAGCAAAAGAGTCTGCAGCCGCAAAGGAGTCAGGAAAAGGGCCTGTAGCCTAGATGAAGAACAGTTAGAGCTGCGGAGAAGCCTGTTCCTCCTGATATTATGCACAAGGAAATTGACATCAGTGATCTGTTTGTGGATGAAGATGTACAGGATCAACTGTATCAAGTGGTCAATTTGGATGTGAACGTGGTAACAAGATTTGGGGTGAAGGGAATAAGCCCTGAGATAATCAAGGAAGTTGCCTGGCTGTACGCCTGACAACTAGCGGATAAGATTTGATCCACAGATAATCCCAATGAATTGACCAAAGTCTAATTAGTGAGGCAAACCTGTTGATCCCCTTCAGCGCAATAAAGGAATTATTTCCTGATTTATCTGCGCAAATCATTCGCACCCTCAATTTAGTTAATAGTGCTACTATACACTCACTATACACTATCTTACAATACACCAAGTGTAAGGATATAGATATACTAGTGAATTGAGTATGGGCGAGTGCAAAATCTGACAGCAGAGCACCCATTAGAATTGTCTCGACCAAGCTGGTGAAGAGGATGAAGATTTCGCCTACTTTGAAACCAAAAGGAGTTTGGGACAGCTGGGTTGAATAACACCATCTCATGTGAAGCATATAGTACTTTGCCACTTTGATTCAGATCTTTGGTAGTATCTTCACCAGCAATAGTTTTGGACAACCAAAACTATGACATTCTGATTAGGATGGAATTTCTACAGAATTATGAACTTAAATGTAACTTCAAGGATAATATGTAGACCATATTGGGTCAGACGTTACCATTGGTCTATCAGAAGGATGGGGAAGCTCCACTGAATAGGAGAAATAAATTCATCAACTTGATATACAATGACAGCATTGTCTTGTTTTTTACCAACTAGTTGGCTAAAAGTGATGAGAAATGCCGATGGAAATCCTAGAAAATTGGTAAATTCCACTGAGAATCAAGAATGCAAAAACCATACCACCAGGATCACAAATGATTGTTGGCATGATTTGATATTAGAGATATCAGAGATGCTGTATGGGGAGGTCAGAAGCCCCTGGAAGAAGTCCAGAGTAGAGCCATGGGTGGCTCCTGGAATAATAATGCCAGGCCATGGAGAAATTTGAGTTCCCCTGGCGAATTAAAGTGAAAAACTGATGAAGATAAAGAAGAATCAGATATCACGTTTGTTTATCTAATCTGATGGCTGAACTGAGAGAATTCCACACTTTTGAGACCCTCTATGAAATGGAATTACTGGCCAGGGTAACCAAGAGTATCAACCTATTGGTTAATCAAGAGCAACTCGCTGATCTGACGGAAGTACAGCAAGAGGAGGTGCTCAAATTTTTTAAAAAGTATCAGTAAGTATTTGCCCAGAATGACCACGATTTGTAATGTTCAAGTGATGTGATTCACAAGGTTGATACTGGGGAAAATTTGCTGATCAGGATGATATCAATTTGACGGTTGAAGGCAGCCAAAGCGGTATTGGAAGAAGTAATCAGCAAACTAGTGAATCATGGGCTTCTAGTTCCTTCACCAAGTCCCTGGGCAAGTATGATTCTTATTGTGAAGAAAAAGGATGGCTCTAATCAGGTGGTGATCAATTACTGGAAGCTGAATAAGATTATGAAGAAAGATTCATATCCCTACCAAGAATTAATGATACATTAGATCGATTGGGATAAGCAAAGTATTTCTCTGTGATGGATCTGATATTGGGATATTGGCAAATTGATTTGCCAAGGGAAGACCAAGAGAAATGTGCGATTATTACCGCGCATGAGCTATACCAACTGATGAGGATGCCCCAGGGTCTATGCAATGCACATGCAACGTTCCAGAGGGCCATGGACGCTATAATAAATGACTTGAAGTTGTCATGCATCCTGGTGTATTTGGACGATATCAACGTGTCCAGTAGTACGTTTAAGACCATTTACACCACTTGGAGAAAGTGTTCAAGAGACTGTCCATGGCCACCTGAAGATTAAGCCAAGGAAGTGTCACTTTTTCAAGAACAAGTTGGGATATCTGGGATTTTTTGATCAACTCTAGTGGATTGCAGCCACAATCCCAGAATATTGAAGCCATAGAATTGATGGCTGTGCTGAAGAGTGTCCAAGATATCCAAGTGCTCCTTGGAATAAACATATACTATAGAAGATTTATTTTCGGATTTTGCCAGAATTTCTGAACCCTTATTCCATCTGTTGAAGATCTGAAGAAAGGATTCATATGGAATGAATAAGCGCAGAATCCTTTGAATAGTTACGTCAATATTTAATAGATTCTCTAATTTTGAAATATCCAACATTTTGATCAAGAATTTATTATACAAACTGATGCTTTGTTGATGGTGATTGGCGCTGTATTAAGCCAAGTAGATGAACTTGAGGACAAACATCCGGTGGCGTATGTGAGCTGGAAGCTCTCAGCTTCTGAGAGGAACTACACCGTAACTGAGTGGGAATGTCTTGCAGTCATTTATGCCTTTAAGCAGTTTTTGGGTGTACATCCATGGAACACACTTCAATGTTGTGATGGAGCACTCCTCATTGCTTTGACTCCATAATTTATGAGAACCAGAAGGATGACTGTCCCAATGGGCATTAAAGTTACATGCTTATGGTTATGAGATTGTCCACTGAGCGGGGGCTTCTCATCAGAATGTGGATGGCTTATGGAAGTTACTAATGATCCAGATGGTATACCAGCCGGCGGATGAGTTATTCTCTAGAATGGTTGACATTAAAATTGGGATGTGCCCTGAGAAATACAAGGTGCACTTCAAAAAAGAATGGAAAACACTGAGATCATGGATGGAAAAGTGCTTAAGATAATTAATGGGAAGTGGTTATTATTCCCAGAGCCATCATAAAGAGCAGCTATCATTCAAGCTGCTCATAAGGTTGTTGGGCATGGAGGCCTGAGAAAAATGAATGACCATATTCACCAGACTACTGGGAGTCAATCAAATATGATGTCACCAACTATCTAGCTTGTTTGTGGAGTGCCATCTGCACAAGACACATAAGAATACAACTGGATACTGACTGGTCCGCCCTGGATTTGCCTGGCATACAGTGTCCATCAATGTGATGGGACCACTGACGATGAGCACAAGGGGAGTCAAGTACATAATAGTTTCTATTGACCATCTGATGAGATATGTCAAGATGAAGGCCCTAGAGAAAGTAGAAGCTACCAGCGCCGTGAAGTTCATCCTGGATCAAGTAGTATACTGACACGGATGCCCGCAGGTCCTGCTGAGCAACAATGGGACAAACTTCACATCTCATGTGATACCGCAGTTAAATGAGATAATGGGGATCTGAGGAGTTTTGTCTGTACCCTACCAGCCACTAAGGGATAGACTGGTGGAACAAGTTAATGGAATGCTGGCCATGACGCTAAGGAAGCTGGTAACAGGAGGAACTTCCATGTGGGGAACATACCTGAGTTTAGTGACATTTGTCTAAAATATCAGTCATCATACATCAATGAGAAAAACGCCATTTAAATTGCTATATGGGAGGAAGGCCGCGTTGCCACTGATTTTATATTTGGTGGTGGAACCAACATCAGGGATAAGAGCCAAGCAGTACCTGAACCAATTGACAAATATCCTGATCAAAATGCAATCACAAGCTTTCAATATGACTTTAAAAAAAGATTATAAGCAAAAATGACGGACAATAAGAACTGACCAGCCTTATCAGAATACCAAATAGGCGAATGGTTTGCCTATTGCAATATGCATGGTTTCAGAAAAAGAAAAAAATTGGATGCGTTGTGGTTGGGTCTGTTTGAGACTATTGCCAAGACAGTGATGGACGCCTACTCCATCAAGAACCTCTTGCACAGAAGAATAGTAAATTGAGTCCATACTAAGTATTTGAAGTGATGGATCAATGAAAAAAAATAAAAGAAAAAGATTTCCCAAAGGACCGCTGAACCATTAAGTTGGTTATGTCCTAATGATTAGGTCAAGTCCAAAAAAGGACCTCAGAACCAATATAGATGGTTAAGTCTTATAAAAGTAAGACCTCTGAACCATAAAAAACTGGTAGGTCTAAGAATACCTAGGATCTAGTTTTGAGGAAAAAAATAAAAAGATGGACCGTTGACCAAAAACATCATGTACCATAGAAAAAAGAAGAAAAGATATAAAAATTGATAAAGATTTTGTTAAAAATTTTTAAAATCTCATAGAAAAACTGATAGATTTTTATAATTTTTTTATTGATTATCCTCAATTTGGGGATGATTCCACATATGTCACCTCTTGGGGGAGGGAGGATGAATCATAGTAGGAGTGAATAAAACGTCAAAATCTATGTGAGATTGGACGCTAATGAGGGCTAGACCTACACAAAACCAAGTTTGTTGAGGGGACGCAGATCCCTGCTAGAAAGTGACTAGGGGAAGGGAAATTAAGATGTTGGAAGAAGCCAAATGTGATACCCTGGAGCAAGGTGGGAAGCAATATTACAAGAAGAGGTAGTCGGTATATAACCCCAAGTAATCACAATATGGTACCAGAGCTGGAAGATTGATATTGGGTGCTTGCTGAAGAGCTTCATCAAGAACACCAGACATATGGGCTGGCAACAAACAAGGGATACTAGATGGAGGTTTCCAAATCATGCCCCCTATTAAAGCCATCAGCGGAAGATACTGATGGGACACACCAGAAATGAGATAGTCATGCAAGGAGTGAATATTATCCTACAAGTACAACTATGAGCTTCTTGGAAGCTGAAGCAGAAAGCAATGGAAACTGGGAGAGGCTGGAAGCTGCATGGTCCAATTTTGAAGAACTTGGCCAGAAAAGCAAAGAGCATAAGCTGCAATATCCCAATCTAGGATGTTCTCAAGGTTGGAAATATTCAGAGCTATAGATAAGGCCTTGGTGACTTGGGCCCATAATTCTACATAGGGGAGTTCAAAATGTACGCTGTTGCTGATGGTGAGTTCAGTGGCCAAGACAGCTGGCTTGTAATATTGACTAAGGCAGAAGAGGAACTCTAGAAGCAAGTCTGACCTAGCGAGAAAGAAACAATCAAGAGTGAAGGGTATTATTTCAGGAGGATCAACAATGATGTTTGGAGCATCTGTTAAAGGAGCTGAATCCAGGTGAGTTTCAAAATTTAACTCTGGAATTGATGACAGAGGAAGGATTGGCCACAAGTCATTTGAGACAATTGCTAAACTAGTTTAAAAGGGGCTGGTTACCATTTCTGGTAATTCCACAGAAGGACTAGCCACTGGTACAGTCTAAGAGTATGAGTCCTGGAAGGACCATAGAAGAGGTTCTGTAGCGCAGACCAACTCATCCGCTGGAAGAGCAAAAGATATTGATCAGACAAACTGTTGAGCAGCTGTTGGTACCATGACTCAGACTTCGACATATGAGCTGGATGAGAGGGGTGATGTCAGACTTATATGATAGTTGACATTATGCATTCTGAAATCAATTAAGCTCTAATTTTGGAAGAATTAGATTTAAAATTAATGGGATAAGCTCTCCAGAGAAGAATTAAGAATGATATGAGCCAAGAGATTATGAGAAGATAACAAGGGCGAAATTAAATAACAATTCTTAACTGGACTAAAAAATGAACATTGATGGTAAGAGTCTTCTGTTGAGGATTAGGAAAAAATAAGGAAATTGAGGACGCCAGACCAAAAATCCTGAATATGACAGTGGGTCATATACCATGACAGGGGGAAAACTGGATCACAGATTAATATTGTCATGAGTAAATTGATCAGCCTGGTATAATAGAAGATCGTGGGACTGCACTCTGAGTAGGCAGTAGTGAGGAGGAAGAGGAAGAGAGCTGCATGCCAAAGGTCATCCCAAGCAGCGTTGAGTATTGACAATCATACTCTGCTTGATCAAATGAAGTATTTGACTAAGTGTCTGAAGCAGTGTTCGCATGCCCCAGTCCTTTTATCGCTGGAAATCTAGGCAAGAGGGGGGATGTGTTGGGATTTTTGCCCATATTCCCAGCCAGCTAGATTACCAGGGATCGCTAGGGGATAATTCCCTAATGTGAGGTGAATTGGAAATCAGTTGACCCTGATTTTGGGGTAACTATGTTTGGGGGGATTTTAGGTTATTCACCTGGTTGGATTCATTTTGATCAATCCAGACAAATGCTTAAGATCTCATCAGTCAGAGTTGCTGACAAAATAGGGGCATATGATAGTTGAATAACCATCAGATGTACTGATTGGGATCAGTCAGGTTTCATTACTATCTGATTGGGAATTTAAGGAGTAAGTTATGAGGCGAGTGATGCCACCTGCAACTAGCAAATTGATCAGTTGGTTTGCGACCCACATTAATGGGTAACAAGTCCCATTACCTAAACAGGTCACTTGCCAAGTATATGGTTTGTTCACTTGGATTGAGAGGAAAACGTTAGGGTTACGTTTTACAACTCTTTCCATTTTAGGTCTCAAGGATGTCCAACAACGGAATCCTAGCCATGATGGGGAAGATCAACACTGCTGAGATGAGGATGGATGATCCAACAGCAATGGCTGCCATTTCATTGAAGAGGTGCCAACTGAGGGTTGGGTGTCAAATCCTTACTATAAATTCCCTAGAATTCAATAATAAAAAACAGGATTTACCAGATAATAATTTGGCAGACTATCATTTTTACTAGAGTCCTAGCTTTAGTAAACTTTAGCAGCATCCATTTAATTCTATTCTTTCTCATGGATATTATTGCTGTGTGCAATAATTGGGAGACTCTTTAAGAAAAAGAGTAAGGATTTGAGTGGGGATACAGAGAAAAAGTAGAATCAATTCGGGGATTTCTGCTAACTGTGTGTCAAACCAGAGAAACTGTAAATGGGATCTAAGAGTAGATCGAGATCAGGCAGTATGAGGGAATGAATCCCTATTTTAAACATCATATGTATGTCGAGAAGAGATACTGGCTGAGCGTTGGGCCAAAATTTAATACTTCCATTCAACTATGGATAATATTCATCATATTACTATCAATCAACTATATCAACTATAATAAAACATGGAGAATTGCACAAAACCCAACCTGTGAAAGTAATAAGTCTATAGGGGTTTTTGGCCAAAAATAATCAGATCATATAAATTTTTACTCCATTAGAGAGCATGTCATCAACCCAAACGTCCAAGGCATCCTCCTCCCTCAAGGACAAGTGATAAATTGGAGAGGATATCTTGATGAGATCCATGGTGAACTAAAAACTTAAAGTCAAACTTGGTGTGCTCAAGGAGGGCTGTCCTTAGAGGGATCAAACAGGTCAGCATATCTGCATATGCATTTAAGCAGGATAAGCGCCAGGGTCGGGGTGTCAGTCAGTTGTATAGAGGCTAAGCCCACCTTAGGTAAGGGGCCCAACCTTCTAGGAGCGCCATTGCGCTCTCATCCAGGCAAGGGATGGTAGCCATGACTCCTCTAGGGGAACTTTTCATGCGAGGTAGAGTCCACGAGGTTGGTGAAGATGTCAAAGCATCACCACCTGTAAGGAGAGTGTCTATAACTCTCCTGTTCCCAGTGTGGCAGTGCTTGGTGCACAGGGCCAACACCAGGGAACTAGCCATTAGAATAAAAGTAATTATTTCCCAGCAGAGGTTCCTGGAGCAATAATAACTTAAGCAAAGAAATGCGATACATAAACAATCCAAAAACGTCGCGGTGCACACCAAAAAAGGGGTAAATGACCCAGGTTGGAGGGTACTTGGACGAACCAATGGTGCACGAGGTTATAAACTTATTGTGTTCAAAATGGCAAGTTTCACGGAGTGTGAGACCTCCTCAAAGGGGTCCACACACAGGATTTTTCAGAATAATACAAAAAATGGTAAAAACGGGGTATTTATATTTGGGAAGTCGACCAACAAGGAATGTTGTTCAGGGAAAACACATTTAAGCGTTGATGGGGGAATATGGGGTTTGCTGCAGTGGACCCAAGCACCGACCCACCAATAGGGCAACGCTTCCATCCAAATTAGCTATATAAGCTGAAACTGACTTCACTATGGTGATCAATTGAAGTTGGATTTAACCTGAACGCGTTGTTTTGTAAATGGAATGTGTTTTGAAACCCCATTCCTCGACAAACTGAATGGAACCATCCGCATTAATTCAGTAAACCATCCATTTTAATACCTGGGCTAATGTGAGGGGCTGGGCATTTGGCACCCCACTAGTATCAACCTGGGCATATTTTACCCGTACCCAGCTTTGGTCTAGGGTGTGCCTCAGATCAGGGAGGGCCTGTAGCTTCACCTTCTGGGCCTCCTGGCGCCCAGCCTTATCTTTGGGGTTGGTCCTCATTATGATGTCATGTGCACATGACATTAACCTCTCCTCCTGACGGGGCTCAACCCCCCTCCAGGGGCTTGCGCAAGGGAAAAGTTCTTGTGGGCAGGTGCCAACTTCATGGTGGTAACGGTCAGTTTAGGTTAGGATCCAGCAGCCTGGGGGAAATGCTTGTGGAAGGCTTCAATCAGATCTTGGGCATGCACACAGTTGCGCGCTGAAACCCAACTGTTCTCTGCAGTATCAAAGCCCTTCCAGGATAACAGGTACTTGAGTCTTCTCTTAACGCAGCAGGAGGCAACTATTTCTTCCACCTCTCACTCTAACGCTCCATCCATGAGATAGACCTCAGGAGTCTCTGGTGGGGGCCCTCAAACAACGTCAGTTTGCTCTCATAAAACACAGAGAAGATCCAGAATGAAGGGTGAGATCTAGCTAGTATGAGGCATGGCCCACCTTTCTAACAATGCGGTAGGGGCCAATCCTCTTTGGGCCCATCTTTTTGCATGGCTGCTTGAGAGGGATGTTATGAGCATCAAGCATCACAAGATCCCCTTCCTTTTATGTAGGACCCACTCAGCGCTTCCCATCAGGGTTCTCCTTATACACCTGCATTGCCGCCTCCAAGCTTATGGAAACCCCCTGGTGGACCTTCTTGATTGCCTTGGCAAAGTCCACCATCGCTTCAACCTTAGACCCACAGCTGAGCTCCATGTTAAAGGCGGGGTTAAAGCCATGACTGGTGAAAAACGAAAAACAACCAATCGAGGAGTGAAGCATGTTGTTGTAACTAAATTGGGCCATAGGAAGGTGAGAAGCACAATCTGAATGATCCGCGGCGGTGTAACACCGCAGGAACTGTTCCAAGCATTGGTTCACTCATTCAGTCTGCCCATCTGATTGGGGTGATAGGCAGGCGAACATCAGGGGCGAATCTGAAGAGTCTTACACAACTCTTCCCAAAAGATGGAGGTGAATTGGGGTCCCCAGTCACTTATAATCTCTTGGGGAACCCCATGGAGCGCAAACACATGGGTGACGAAAAGCCTAGCCATCTCTGCTGCGGTTATTGTAGTTCTGCAAGGAATGAAGTGGGAGAACTTTGTAAAATGGTCTACCACCACCATGATGACATCATAACAATCAGAGACAGGTAGTTCCACAATGAAATCAGCTGAGAGGGAAGCCCAGGGCCCATCTGCCTTTTGGACTGGTACCAACAACCCCGCTAAAGGTTGACAATTGGGTTTCATCTGGTTGCATACCAGGCACTCCTTACAATACCGCCCCACCTGAGCAGGCAAGCCCTTCTTAATTGTAGGTGCAGCATATCAACTCTAAGGTCTTTGCTTTCCCCAGATGACCAATGGTGATACCATCATGATGGTCCTAGATGATTTCCAGGCGCAGTGATCCAGCAGGTACCCAAAGGCGTCCCTGGAACCACACCATCTCATACTTCACATAATAGCCCCTGGAGAACTCCACTTGATTCAACTCACACTTGGAAAGTAACATAGTATATTCAGCTGCTAGTGGGTGAGAAAGGACCACCTTCCTGAACATACTATATTCCTCTGCGTTTTCCAGAGGTGCAAGCGCTGGCCCGTTGGCCCGGGGAGAGGGAAGTTGAGACAGAATTTTATTTGGAGGAATCATCACCTGTGTGTTGTGAACTTCTACCTACTTGGCACAGGGTGCTAAATCAGGGTAGCAACTCAAAGCATCCGCCAAACCATTATCTTTGCCCTTGGTGAACTCATACGTGAATGCAAATTGGGTAAGGGTATCATGCCAATGGGTCTGCCGTGGGGTGAGGACAAGAGGAGCGCGGTAGTACAGCAAGGCATGGTGGTCTGTACATACCTGGAAAGGTTGTGATGAGCCATGCAAGTGGTGACGCCAATAAGTCAGCGCCTCCACCACTGCTAGTAACTCCTTGTCATAAATGGCTTAATTCAACTCTGGTAAAGACATTTTCCTAGTAAAATATCCCACCGGATGCTCTATCCCATCTTCACCTACTTGTAACAAGGTGGCTGCTATGGCGAAGTTGGAGGCATTAGTAGACACAATGAACTCCTTTGAAGGGTCGACATGGTGAAGAACATACGTGGACAACAGGGTGCACTTCACTGATTGGAAAGCATCCTCCAAAATTGGGGACCACTGAAGCACATTGGCACCGCTAGCCTTGTATAAGGGAGCCACCACCTCAGACAGATTGGGAGTGAACTTCTTGAGGAACGTACATGTCCCCAAAAAGCTCCTCAATTCCTTGACCAATGAGGGAGTAGGCCACTCACGAATAGCTTTCTCCTTGTCTGGAGTTATCATGTGTCACTGATCAAACATGACGTTTCCCAGAAAAGTGACCTGAGACTTGAAGAATTCACACTTGCTGATCTTTAGCGTAAGGCAGGCTGCCCTTAAACTCTCCATCACTTGCCAAAGGTGTACTGCATGGGACTCATGATCAGGGGAAAACACCAGGATATCATCCATGTAGGCAACTGCGCATACCCCTAATAAGTCCCCCACCGCTGCATCAATGCGGCGTTGAAAGATATCAGGGGCATTATTAATCCCAAAGGGCATTACCCGAAGCTGGAATAATCCTTTTCTGGTGTGGAAGGCGGTTAACCACTCCTGGTCCTTCTTTATCCGGATCTGATTAAATGCATTGAGGCAGTCCAACTTGGAGAAGGCCTTCGCCTTCTCCACATAGCGAGCAATCTGTGAATCAAAAGGGATGGGATGGAGGTCTGGTACAGTGACGTTGTTAAGGTTCCTGTAGTCCACACATGGGCGTAAAGTATCATCAGACTTCTCCACAAAGAGAAGGGGGGAGCATACAGGGGAGGTACGCTGAAAAATCGCACCTTTGATTAACTGTTCCTTTACCCACACATCCAACGCCTCTTCCTCCCTGACAGTCAATGGGTAAATGGGGGAAGATATACGCACCAGATCCACAGTGAGCTTGAAGTCACAATCAAATTCTGAGTGCTCAGGAAGTGTGTTAGCGGATGCTGAATCAAAAGATGCTAATTCCTCCAAACAGGAAAGTAAAGAAAGTCCCACGGAGGGCTTCATATAAGGAGCAAGATAAGAAGTGGGAACATTGGGCCAATGGGGTAATGTGCCCTGGGCATTATCCTCTGACATAGGAACAATCAACTGGTGACCATTTATCAAAGACAAGATTAGAGTGTTTTCTTTCAAATTAGTCCTGACGTCAAACTTTCTCCACAACCACTCCCCAAAATATTGGGGAACAAGAGGTGCTTGATAGCTTAAAATGGTCGGACAGAAGATAGGCGCCCACCTGGTAGTCCACCAACCCAATGACGTTCAGCGCAGGGATACCTTGAGAAGCCCCACCTCTAATCATACCACCTGGTGAGTAACTCAACTCAAGGTATCCAGCAAGGTCTTGGTCAATAAAATTATTTGAGGCACCGGTATCCACTAAAATCGTTGTGCTGAACTTCCCAAAAGAGGATGTAAGGGTAGTAGTCAAGAGGAAGTATCCAGAGTGGGATTTATATTAAAGCAGACAACGCCCCCACCTCACCTAAAAATTCTTCTGGCTTGAGCAAACCATAAGGGTAGGTTTTGGAATCATAAAAGGGGAGGGATAGTTGGCCACTCTTACTACTGAGGCCACATACCCCTCCATGCCTTCTGCAGGTGCATAAAACACATCATATTGGAAGCGCAGTTCTTTTTCAACTTCCTGAGTGCTGCGAATCATGGAAGTGGTCAAACAAAGATTTTCTGGTGTGATTCCATACACAGGAATATGTTACAGATCTGAGCCATGAGAGGGCCAATATGGTTCAGAGGTATATATCAGGTTTTTGTTATAAAACGCGTTTTTAAACGTGAATGACCCTATTCCTTTAACCTCAATGGAATGCCTGACGTTATCCAAGGACAACACCCCCAGGCCCATCTGCGCCAATTTGCCGGCATTGACTGAATGTGCTGTCAAAGGAAAACCCATTTATTAAAATGAAAATTGATTATATTGGCGGAAAATGGGGAATCATGACTTTTGGACTTCAAAGAATCCGTATCCACCATGTATGAGCATGAAGGGTGGATACTTTCCAGTTGGAAGCACCCACAATAACGCCAAGTTGCTCCAACCTTTGGGAAAAAGAGGAAACAGCGGTGCAGCTAACAACAGCCAAAGCCCCCAGCTGGCGCCCACTGTTTCCACTTTGGAAATGTTACACACGGAAAAAGTTCATGCACATAAGAAAAAGTGGTTGGTCAACTAATGTAAGGAGAGTGTCTATAACTCTCCTGTTCCCAGTGCGGCAGTACTTGGTGCACAGGCCCAACGTCAGGGAACTAGCCATTAGAATAAAAAACATTATTTCTCAGCAGAGGGTGCTGGAGCAATAATAACTTAAGCAAAGAAATGCGATACATAACAATCCAAAAACGTCGCGGTGCACACCAAAAAGGGGGTAAATGACCCAGGTTGGAGGGTACCTGGACGAACCAATGGTGCACGAGGTTATAAACTTATTGTGTTCAAAATGGCAAGTTTCACGGAGTGTGAGACCTCCTCAAAGGGGTCCACACACAGGATTTTTCAGAATAATATAAAAAATGGTAAAAATGGGGTATTTTTATTTGGGAAGTCGACCAACAAGGAATGTTGGTTGGGGAAAACACATTTAAGCATCAATGGGGGAATACAGGGTTTTCTGCAGTGGACCCAAGCATCAACCCATCAATAGGGCAATACTTCCATTTGAATTAGTTAAATAAGCTGAAACTGACTTCACTTGAGTGATCAAATTGAAGTTGAATTTGACCCAAACGTGTTTTTTTGTAAATGGAATGGATTTTGAAACCCCATTCCTCAACAAACTGAATGGAACTGTCCGCATTAATTTGGTAAACCGTCCATTTTAACGTCTGGGCTGATGTGAGGGGCTGAGCATTTGGCACCCCACTAGTACCAACCTGGGGATATTTTTGCCCGTACCCAGCGTTGGTCTAGGGTGTGCCTCAGGTCAGGGAGGGCCTGTAGCTCCACCTTCTAGGCCTCCTGGCACCTAGCCTTATCTTTGGGGTTGGTCCCAACTATGATGTCATGTGCAAATGACACCACCAGCTAACACACAGAATAATGGGGTGCAGTGTTTTTAATTGAGGAGAAGCTCTCCACAAAGTACAGATCTCTTGTATTGAAGGGAACAGTTAATAGTACGTGATAGCTCAGAATGGTTTGAGATGCACCACCTTTCACAAACTAACCAACACCCAAGGGTAGGTCTAGGGCCCCCACCAGCTATTTACAGATGAAGTTTTCAGTAGCGCCAGTGTCCACTAAACTGAGCGCTTGGAAATTCTTCCCTGAAGAGGAGAAGGTAGCCATGAACAAGAAGTATGGAGAGGGGGATTTTTTTACAGAGCCAAGGGAGGAGAGAATGGCTCCAAGCGCAGAGGGCGAAGTATAAGAGAAAGTATCCCCTGAGGATTCAACAGAGTATGACTTCAAAATGACAGTGAGTTTCCCACGGGATTTAATTTAAGTAGGGTAGCTTAATGCTCTATGTTCAGCAGAAGGTAGATCCTCAACACATCAAATTTACACCAGTTAGGATTATCAAGCTTTTGGTGGATTCAGCCAAATAAAAACTCCTCTTAAATCATCTTTTCATGGATATGTGCCCGTTTCTGGATAGGGTCCGTTAAAAAAGACTCTACAGTAATTGGGAAGAGTTGTTAAATTAGGCCAACTGTCACTAAAGGTTGGACAGGAGGCATAAGCTCTAAAACGGCAACTGAGAACCTGTGGCTTAGAGTGAAGTGAATGCTCTGAATCAAATGGGTTAAACTTACTTTCCCCTCTACTTTTTAAAAACAAAAGCGAGGGGTACTTTATGGGAGTGCAGCGGTGCAGGGCCAGCATTGAGAAGTCCCCCACCTATGACAGAGGTTTTAGTCTCATATTACCTCGAGCTCACTGCTTATTAAGATTTATTTGGAGAGTAAAGAAGCGGGATATTCTATGATCAAGTTGGAGATGTCCATAACAGCTAGTTTCTCGCATGGATATGTTACCACACAATCTGAAACCTGATGGGGTACCAAAGAGATAAGTTGTCAAGTTCTAAGATCTGAAATTCCGCGGTACAGTTAGGCTTGGAAGAACAGAGGCTGTTGGACAGCAGGGATGCAAGGATGTAGCATGTCCCAATTAATTGAGGAGGGTTATATCATATGATAAGGTCAGCACCAGTGTTACCAGGGACTCGCGGAGGAGGGACATTTTTCAACTGTTCAAGAGATTCCAACTTTTATGCCTTCTTTTGAAACAGGCGCAAGTACTGTGCCATGGTGAAATCTCCTTGGCATTTTGGACAAAGGAGTTATAATCCACAAAAGTGGCTGGGGGAAACTCACAGGGCGTGACAAAAGTTTATAACACTGGGATAGATTCCTGGAGAGATCCATTATTCTCCACAGAGGATAGTAACCATTGGTGAGCTCCCTTTGAAATCTCTCAGAGCAGCAGTAGGTAAAAGAGAATGTCAGCTAAGTTCTTACCTTGAGACTTCTTGTGGGCCCTAATGCTGGACAGCATGGTAAAGTTCTACTTTTTATATTTTGAATCGCATGAATGGCGGAAGGTGAGGCTGGTAGTGGCAGGTACTGAACACTGTATGAGCGTCTTGATTGAGGGAAGCCGTGCAACACCCTCAGCCACCCTTTGAAGAAGGTAACAACCAAGGCAGAAGGGATATGACAGTACCATCCAAGTGAACAACTTTAAAAGGGGACAACTCTGAGAGGGTTGAGCTAACACTAGCCAACCAACAGTAGAAGAAACTCACAAGAAAATCGAGGCTTTTATAAGATAATGTCTGGGAAACTGGAGCATAGGAGGTCAGAGAAGGAAAAGCGCCTTTCAAAAGGTGCAACAATAAGGCAAGGTGACCCAGCAAGAGGAAGCAAAGTCCCAGACAATATTGGTTGTGTGTCAGGTGAACAGCAAGCAAGAATTAGACTGGCCTGCCAGCCAAGGTGCCAGAGCACCCAAACGGCAAACCAGAATGCCCAAGGCACTGCTGCTGATACAACAAATATGGAACCAGGAAGGAGTTCCACCAATATCTACTGGTGAGCCAGACTTTTTTATAGGCACAAGATAAAGTACCAGATGCACACAGCTGTTAACCTCAAGGGGTATGAGAGTGTCAGTGGATATGGCGGCTTAATTTTCAACATATAAAACTAAATTTTTTGGGGGAAGGTTGTTTTAATGGAAAATTTAAGGAAGAAAAATTGACCAACAATTTTCTCAGTGCAATACGACTGATTAAATAGTAGTCAATTTGGGGGAAACAAGCTGGGATTGGGTCCCACAAATTCGACCTAACCGGCAAATTATTTGGGAATGGGTGAGTTAGTTCCCTGGGAACTGACATCAAAAAATTTGGCGGTGGGCCAAGTCACTGTCAGTTTAACCTCGAATGTCTGAACCAAGGCTCAGCTACATTTCTGACAATTGGTGTGACAGCATTTAGCCCAACGAGCGGTGGGAATCCCCCAAGGCCACCCCACATAGGGGTGGGCCCATTTGGTTGGGAATGGGTTAAGGACGCCCAACCCGCCCATGCTCAGTTGCTGAACTGTTCGTTTGGTCCATGGCATGGCATCAGGCGCAACACCCAATTTGTCAGCAGGAAGCTTCAGAACCTCAATGATGGTGTCTGGAGCTATTACCTGCCTATTGGGGGTGATGCCTGATGGTTTTGGTAGGAGGGAGATTTTTCTGATCGTCATGTTAACCAAATTGCAACCGTTGGGCATTCTGACTGATAAATCAGTCTTTATACCTTTTTGACCATTTAAAATCCAATCATCGGGCTGATTGCCTCTCAAATTGGTTACAATCAATTTCATTTTGGTGATCTTGGCGCAGATTTCTCTTATTCCCCATAGCAGTTCTACCAAGGAGAGTGTGGGTACCAGGAGCAGTATCCAATTTGGGAGGGCTGTTACCCAGCGCTCATCTACCACATGAAAAATCACCCTGAATAACAAGGGGTACAGCCATCCTCTTTGGTGCCTTCTTGCTTGGAAATGGGAAAATGGCCTGATTGACACCCAGAGGATGTTCCCTGGGACTTACAGTATTCCTAGACCAGGAGAAGGCATACAACTGCGTTAGCTGGCTGTACCTGAAGGAATTCCTGAGCGCCTTCAAACTCCCACCCAGATTCATAAACTGGGCGATGCTCCTTACAGAATCTGCATCCATGGCTGTATGTGGCCCTGGCTTTGTAACCAACAAGATCACATCACGCAGAGGGCTCAAACAAAGGGACCACCTCAGCCCGCTGCTGTACAACTTCAGCTTTGATCCACACCTTTGCATTGCTGACTCATGCCTTATGGGCATAACCGTACAAGGCCAGCCTCCAGTCAAGATACTATCCTTTGTGGATGACTGCGTGACAGGTATAGCTAACAACAATGATGCCCGCCAACTGGAATGAAAACTAGAGGAATATTTCGTTGTGAGCAATGCATTGCTCAACAAAAGGAAAACAGAAATAACCCTCCTAGGCTAGTACACCAACAACTGGGCTACAACACCCAAACCTCAAAGTCCCCCACAAAGGAACAACCCCCTCATCCTCCCCTTTGCATCACCTCCTTCAACCAACACTATCCGCCACCTTGGGGTATGGCTGGAGACAGGAGGGTACGCCAATAAGACAATGGAAAAGAACCTATTACAGCGGATGACTAACCGCGTAGCCTCCCTTAATGGAAGATCCCCCAGGACTAATGGGGCGAGTAACAGTAGCCAACTCGCTCATCCTACCAATGCTGTGGTTCCCCACACACAAAATATCCTTCTCACCTACCTTTATATCCTCAATCCGCGCACTTATCCAGGGATGGCTATTACTGGGACCCAGATACCTGTACAGGTGGAAACACTCTTTGGCCCACGCTCCAGTGGAGGCATGGGCCTAACAGACTTCGAGGTCCACGCCAACTGAATACTGGGCACCTGGATAAAGGAAGTCCTTTCCCAAGACCTCCCACAACAACACTGGTCCAGAGCAGCGAGGGCTAATTTTTCACAGGCACCAAAACTATCAAACCCACACAACCCGTCCAGCCTGCTCACATACCTCACAAAACACCTCACTGCAGTGGGCCCTCATGGAACTCCCCCACACTTCAAACACCTCCTCTGCACCTTTTGACACAGGGGGTGTTCAGTCACACTCACAGGCACTAGTCAGGGAAGGGGCAGGCTTAGAGCCCACTTTACACTAAGGAACCCAGAGGACAACCCCCAGAGGGACACACACGATGTGGCCCCAGACATAGCAAGAAGTGATTATCTGGATTTGTAGACATCCCATATGACCTCACAACTCAGAAGGCAATATGGAGGATAACACATCATCCGCTCCTCCAGCAAGGGTAATAGCCAACACCTGGCGCTGCCTCAGAAGAACTTACAGAGCAGCAGATTGCTCCAACTCTCTCCATGCAGAGTGCACAGTGTGTGGAGTGGATGGCACCCTACACCACCGCCTTGAAGCATGCCTCCCATCAAGAGCCATATGGCGGGAAGTTGCGCGCCTGCTTAGGCTCCAAAATAACCAGAAATTTTCTATCTACAGGAGCCTCCTTGTGCTCCAGCTTGAATCCCCAATACCACCTACCCTCCACTCCATAATAGTAACCATTGCAATGTGAACAATCCACACCATTTCCTTGGATGCATTCAAGGGTACTGTACCAATCATCTGTGTGATAATCAGTAGATTCCACGTTCACCTACTGGAACACTTTCAAGACTGGCTTTATGGATACATGAAGCCAAGGCAGAAAAGGCTCATAGAGTCAAAGATCCCAGTATGGTTTCTACACATGGACCCCTTCCTCCACACCTGCTCCATAATAGGGGAAACCCACTCAGAGTAGCATACTCAACCCCCCACACCTAGCGGTACTGGCTGGCAACAGGGGCAGCTCATATACCCTGGAGTTCCTAATTCAGTTCCACTTCGCCTTCCCCTATCCCCTTAAGTATTTTTAATATTGCTCATCCCCTGGTCAGCTTACCTCAGTTAAATAAAATTATTAAATTGACTAATAAATAATCACCCCTCAAATCTGTGTCCTATTAATTCAACCAAAAGCCATCAACCACTTGGCCTTAAAATTTAAACCTATCAAATCAATCAAATAACACCAAATTGCTACCCAAAACATCTCTCTATATTCAAAATCATTGTGTACATGACATGTCTTCCAAACTACTAAATCAACTTCTATTTAAAATGTTAAATGTATTTATCAATTAGTGGACCAAGATTAAGCAGGTTATTTAAATTCTATAAACCTAACATCCAGATACTCATGCTTTGCTATGGTATTTAAATTTTATCAGATGATAAGCTCACACTGACATAGCCTATAGGCTGTGCCAGCGCTACTCTCAAGCCACTTTGACTAACAGCTTCACTTTTGCCCTCATGGCTGGTGAGCTGATTATTCTAACTTTACTTAATCTATTTAAAACCCTATTATTGATTTTATTTAGTTTCAGGTGAGCAATTTGGTGAATTATTTGATAATATTTGTCAATTTTCACCCATTCACCCAAATAGATTGAACCTATCAGACTCAAAGGTTTCAGATGTCAATCAGTCAGCCAGTGAATATTTTTATTATGTAGATAGTAACTTTTTGGTAAAAAAAATCTCATTTAAAAAAGCTCTAAAAAGTATGAAATAATCAAGAAATTATGAATCCTCAATAAAACTTTTTTGAAGTTGCCACCATATTTTGAAACTGACTCATAATAGTCATTTATAATATATATACTTAGCACTGTATATTCTAAGTTGCTTATAGTTTAGACATGGACCCAATATATATAAGCTTTAGTTTGTATATTTTTGAGCGTAATTCTATAAGTCAGGTTGGAAGATGGCGTCAACTTCAAAAAAGGTTTTATTGAGGACTCATAATTTCTTAATTATTTCATACTTTTTAGAGCTTTTTTAAAGGAGTTTCTTTTTCCCCAAAAAATTTAAGAAAGTTCTTTTTTCCCAAAAAACTTTACCCCCAGTTCTTCCCCCCCCAAAAAAATTAGTGCATTTTTATTAATGGCTCTTTTCCCACTTTTATTAAAAGTTACTATCATCTATATATCCTTTTTGACCCTTTAATATTTCTCTAAAAAAATAAAACTCATTATATATATATATATATATGGTATCTTATAAACAGATATACTAGTAATTTATTTTCTCAAATTTAGTTGATTTTATTGGTCAAATTATACTAAATTTACTTATTGCATTTACAAACATTTTTATTAAATTTAGGAATTTTTATTGGTCAACATATGTTGAATTTACTGATCACCATCTAAAGTAATTCATCTTATTAAATTTGATTGCTTTTATTAGTCAATCTATGGTAAATTTACTGATTGATATCTAAAAATAATTCATTTTATCAAATTTAGATGAATTTATTGGTCAAATTATGCAAAAATGATAGCTATCTATTATGATTTAAGCTCATCCCATTATGATCTCATACTGCCTGAATTTTGAACATACCCCCCATTCATAGGACTTATATCATATCAAAAGTTGCTTCAAAATCTATCACTTCACTGATGCTGGAATTAAGTTTAACCAGAGTTATATTAGTCCCACAATTATCCATCACTTCTGATCCATTTTAATATACTTAATAAATTAAAGGTCAGATACTGAACCAATACTTAAAAAAGTAAAATGTGACCAAAGTTGGAGCATCCTCTTTTTTGAAGAAGATGATCATCCAAATTGGTCCAGTATTTTCAGAGTTATGCGCCAACAAACATAGTAAGAATAATTTAAGTTTAATCTTATGGTAAAAAACTAAAGTTCATGATATATGCCTTATGAATGAAGGTTATTAGAAATTTTCTTAACAATTTATCTACTGTTATGATATGATATTATCATTGTGTTTTATCATTTAACTTTTAAAAGGATACCTGAGATAGTTAGATTACATTAGTAATGGTTGGATTAGCTTAACTAAAAGCTGTGTATGACAGCTGGCAAGTAGCTGGTAGATAGATTCAAATTTATTTAATTGATATTGATTTAGGTAGCATTTTAGTTGTGGTGGTTTAGGAAATCATCTTATAAATAAATCATTATAAATGAATGTTTATTTCAACACCTACTCCTAGTCTATTTACCAATCTCAGATAAATTTGACACAAATATTTTATAAAATATATATAAATTTATTCAGTTGACTTGATAAGTCCAATATTTCAGGTATAATGTTGGCAGTTTTTACTTATATTTTTTATTTTTAAATTTTTAAATCTTTCGATTTTTAAATTTTTAAACTTTTAAATTTTTATTTGAGGTGGGCTGACTTAGGGATGATACCACACCAATTAAGGGAATTGAAGAAATGGAAAAGGAGGATAAAACCCAGAAAACCTCCATGTGCAGCATATGATAGTTCAAGAACTCCATGGACCGCCTTTGCTATTTGCTATCTCAGTTCATGGTATTAGTGCACAATGCAAACAAAGTCAAAATCGTCCCCTACCCAAATTCCATCTACCAGGATCAGACTTGGGGAGGCATTGGTAGAGGGTCCATATTCTACCACTGGGGTATCCTCCCCTTACTTATAGTTTTTATATATTTGATTTTATCAGTCAATTACATGGTAAACTTTCAGATATCTATATATATATATTTTATTTATTTTTATTTATTTAGTCAATATGTTAAATTTATTTTTTTTTTGGTCCCAACCCAATATGTAGTAAATTTATTGATTGCCATTTACAATAATTCATTTTAGCTCTAGTTGATTTAATTGGTCAATCTATACTAAATTTACTGATTGCCATATACAATAATTCATTTTTAAAATAGTTGATTTTATTAATTGACTTATGCAAAAACAATCCACACCCATAATAATTTAAGCTCATCATGCTATAATCTCATACTTGAACATAGCCCATGTTAGATTCTGGTGGTTGACCCAAGAATAAACCCTTTGACAACCAACAAATTTGGCTGATTATCCTCCTAATGCTTGAGCTAATACTCTAATTCTAAACTTAAAGCCTATTGCAACTACATAGCTCAGCCAGCTATATCAACCTCAATTCAATATGAATATTAAATCAAAAGCTTGAGCTGAATACACTCGCAGATTCAGGCCAATTGTCGCTGCACCAAAGCTCAGCATTAGTCCCAACTAATTGGGACCAATATATTAATTAGCATAACAAATTGTTTGGGGATCGACCTAAGATTATATCTACTAATCCCATGGACAAATAGATGTTAAAACACAATCAATTTCCTGTCCTAGGGCAAAAATTTGTATGTTGATCTTCATAATTGGCATGATAGCACTTGCACATGGACTTCCCAAATTGGAGTACCTAGTGCTACTGAGAAGGCCATTTGACATCCCAACTAGGGAGTCTTTTCCATCAGCTGTATGAGAAAAACATAAATTGAGATAGTCCTAAGATAATTTCCCACCCATGTCAAATCTTGTATGTCAATCCGTGTAATTGGCATGATAGCACTTTCATATGACTAACCAAATGGGAGTATCTAATGCTATTGAGAGGGCCAGTTGACATCCCAATTAGTGAGTTGTTTCTGTCAGCTGTATGATGAAATCACAAATTGAGCTGGTTCTAAAATAATTTCCCATATATGGCAAATTTTGTATGTTAATCCTCATAATTGGCATAGTTAGCACTTGCACATGGACCACCTGAATGGGGTTACCTAATGCTGTTGAGAGAGGCCTGCTGACGTCCCAATTAGGGGTGCATCATTTTCTTCAATTGAACGCCAAAATTTCATAGAATATGTATTTATCAGCAGTATGACAAAACTCAAATTGAGAGAATCCTAAGACAATATTGCAAATTCTTATTGTAATTTTTGTCCCTTAAATCCTCCCAATTTTGAGAGTATTTTACCCCAATAAACCTAGCAATAGGTCTCAGTCATATCAGTTCAAGGGCTGAACTGAGGTGGAAAGTAATCTTTTGAGATTGCGTGCTCAAATGTTGCCAAGAGATACCTAGATTTATAAATACTGGCACCTGGCCTAATGAATACTCATCAAATAATTTAGTCTTAGTAAAAGATTTATTTTATTTAATATTCTTTCTAGTTTTTATCTTAAGTCTCTTTTGGAGAGTGTTGGCAAGCTGGACTCTTGGAATCCACAGCTTGTACCATTGCCTGCCTTGGGAGAAGTTTCCAAATATGAAGGGAAAATTGGGCCCAAAATTGACCAGAAGTGTTGGGGCTATTTAAGTATGCTTAGTGAGCTTCCAAATGGTCAAAATACCATAAGACACTGGCAAAATTGAGATCATTTGGCTGAACTTCATCCCAATTAAGGATGTAGGACTTATTTATCAAGTGAGCGATTTAAGAAATTTAACACCCCCAAGCCATAGAACATATATCATGTCAAAAAACATACATACAGATTGAATTGAGAACCTTCATCTTTTTCAAAGTCAGTTAAAAATAGACTGGAAGTGATGAATTTCAGTTTTGGGCTAATAAATTACTGGATAAACTTAATTCTGGCCTTAAAGAAGTGATAGCTTCAAATTAACTTTTGATATGATAATGTCATATGGCTGGGGGGTATATTTAAAATCCTGGTAAGTATGTGATTATAGTTTGACAAGCATAAATCATTATAGATACCTATCATCTTTGTATAATCTGACCACTTAAATCAACTCAAAATATGATAATATGAATTATTGTAGATGGTGATCAGTAACTTTAGCATATATTGATAATAAAATTAACTAGATCAATAAAATAAAACATTGTGTAACAAACTGAGTTCATAAGTTGTTACATTTCTACTTGGGTTTAGAGTTTCCAAATATGATCAAATTGTTTAAATAAAAGTTTTTAGTTTGGTTGGTTTTGGGCCTGGGTTGTGACTCACCCAAAAGTCTAGGCTTGTATGAGCCCAATCAATGATTCAGGTGAGGCCCTCAAAGAGCAGCTGTAATAAAATAGAAAATGGTAAAGGTTTTAAAAGTGTTTTAATTTTGCAAAATTCAAATTTTCCAGAATTTTTATATAATATTGTATTGTCATCCAAGATGCATAAATGTGCCAAATTTTAAAGCTTTAGCTAGCCTGAAAGGTAAACTTGAAACTTTTAAATCAACTACATATCAAACTGCGCAGCTGTTACTATATACCAACTACCATCAAAGATATATAGTATTTTCTTTTGATACATATAAAAATTTATTTTGACCAAAAAAATTAAATTTTTGATGCATTATTGTATTGTCATCCAAGACCAATGTCTGTGCAAAGTTTTAGAATTTTTTTATTAGAAATAAGTGTCTAAAATAAGGTTGGGACCATCTAGTACTAAAAATAAGTGTTTAAAATAGAGATCATAAGATTTGATTACATACAGATGTGACAGTGAGTTAAAATAAAGTGTGTAAAAAGGTATGCCCGCCAATTCTGAAGATCACTTCAGAATCTTGTCCCTAGCTTTCTCCCCTGGGGAGCATTCTCAGTTGCTCCCTAGACAAGCTCTGTTCAGCAGGCCCTTTTTATCTCCTGAATGAAAAATAAAGGTTGTTTCAGGGTTTGCTTAACTTGCTTAACTTTTGATTCTTTTGAGCATCTGGCTTTGAGGAGTTTTCATGTGGTTGGGTTAAGACCAGCCATAAATCAGTTTTGCATAACCAACTTGATGTGGGGATATTTTGACGCTGTCAGTGCAGCAAACCTGTCCCCTACTTGACGTTGGTCTGCTTTAGTGATGTTGATGCATCAAAGCATCATTTATTTTATGGTGGTCAGAGCTTGAGTTTTTGACTGTTGCACATTGTAGATGGCAATCAGTAATTTAGCATATTTTGGCCAATAATATCTGCTAAATTTATAAAATGAATTTTTAGTATATTTGTTTATAAGATACTATATATAATAGAAATACAATAAGTTTTAATTTTATAGAGAAATAGTAAGGAGACAAAAACAATATATAGCGATAGTAATATTCAATAAAAGTAGGAAAAAGAGCCACTTTTAAAAATGCACTAATTTTTTGAGGGGAAAAGAGTGGGGGGTAAAGTTTTTTGGGGAAAAAAAGAAGTTTCTCAAAAATTATTTTAGGAAAAAAGAACCTCCTTTAAAAAGCTCTAAAAAGTATGAAATAATTGAGAAATTAAGCCTATTCAATAAAACCCTTTTTGAAGTCAAGCCATATTTTAACTGACTTATAATATGTATTTATAATTTATATACTCAGTACTATTTATTCTAAGTTGCTTATAGCTTACATTTGAATCTAATACATACATAAGATATATTGTATTTATAAGAAAAATCCTATAAGTCAGTTTAAAAGATGGCGCTGAATTCAAAGGGGTTTTATTGAGTAGGCTTAATTTCTCAATTATTTCATACTTTTAGAGCTTTTTTAAAGGAGGTCCTTTTCCCAAAAATATAATAAAACTAGCCAATTTACACATGCTTTGCTATGGTGTCTATTGTCAAATGTTTAAATAATTCTGTTCTAATCCACTTTTTAGTACTAGATGGTCCCAACTGTTCTAATCCATTTGATTAGTAATGCCACGTGTATAGAATATTCATTATTATCCTGATTTCACTTAATTCCCCTAGAATATTCTAGGCGCCAAAATATCCCTAGATGCAGGTATAAATACCTGCAGTCCTTATCACAATAAATCATCAGATTCCAAAGCTTAGTTTCTTGTTGTGTTTCTTGTATTCTAGTTTTAAGAAATCTCCTTCCCTGGGCGTTTCAAGTTATAAACACCCAGGATGAATGATGATGACTGCCAAGGCGACCATCCTGGAAACCCTGAGAATTATGCTCCACCACCTGCCGCCCGTTGGGGAATACACCAGAATCCCTTAGTTGCTCAACTAATTGGTGATCTTGCCAGGGAACCTGCAAATGCCTTCTAAGGCCAGGCTGCTACCCTGACGTTAATGAAACTCTACACTAGGCAAACCCTAGATAGATTTAAAAATGGTCCAATAGATGAATAGTTGAAAGCCTATAACGCTTGGGGAGATGACTATGATGTGAGTGACCATCAATGACTACGTGAGGTACCCAGCCTTCTAACAGGTGTGGCAAGGTGGTGGCATAGTACCAAGCTCCCATTTGACACCTGGGGTGAATGGTAGGAGTGTGCCCGTGCCAAGTTTCAGGTATCTACTACACAACTATGAGAGAAGTTCTGGCACATGCATCTAAAGAATTACAATAACCTCAACCATTTCCTGGATAAATTTGAGGACCTATTTGGACAATGGCACCAGTCTAGCAATCAACGCTGTGATAATATGGACCAACAGTTACTGGAATGGTTCATTGATGCCTTAGAAGAACCATACCTAAATGCTGTTCTGGTTTCCCAACCCTCATGTGCTGACCATGCCATTGAAGTCTGCCACCAATATGCTCATCTAGTCAGCTGTCAATCTACAAAATCAAACACCAGAAGGCTGGAGCTAGAGGAGGAAGAACCTGAGGGTGAGGCTACCACAAAGTTTCAACATATCAACCCACCCTCTGAGTTTACCACACAGATGAACGCCCTTTCAGAGCAAGTACAACAGCTCACTATGCTAGTACAAGGACGACCCCCACAAAATAACCTTCGCTGCCAAAATTGTAATGATCCTGGGCATCATTTTAGACAGTGCCAAAACCCCTGCTGGCGGTGCAAAGTGGTTCATTTAGATGGAAGGTGTCCTGCTAGAGCTAATTGAAGAAATCATGATACACCTCTAGCTCCTGGGCAGATAAATTTTGCTCAGTCTGTACCCCATCAGTATCCTAATCTGCCACCAATGCCTTATGGGGGAGCGCCAGTGGGACCCTATACGCCGTATTCCTATACTTACACAACCCCACCATCAAATGAATACTATGGGATGGGGACAATGCCTTACCAGCACCCCTATATTGGACCACCACCAGGACAGCCTCAGCCCCCCATCTGACATATTGAATACTCATCAGCAAATTCTGAAACAGAACAAGCCCAACAACTCCTTCTGGCAGAAATATATGCTTCTGAAAAACGGAAACAAGAAGAATTAGCAAGCCACAATATATATGACCCAACAAAAAAGATGAGAATGGATGACATTTTGAACCCAGAGCATAAAGAACCTAATGAACCACATGGAGTACCTATGGAAGAATATAATGAACCCAGGGGAAAACAAGATGATACTTTTCTCCAATTAACCAAATTTGCCAAGCAGGCTATGGAAAACCTGCAGCCTCAACATTACCAAGTAATGCAGCAGTTGTCTACAGAAACCCATCAAGTTTGAAAAAAACAACTGCCACAAAATTCTGAGTTCCACAACAACCTATGGTACTAGTTCCTAGCTCAGTGTCATACTGAGCAAAAGGGGTCTCAGCTACCAAGATTTTAGAAGAGATAATTTTCCCAGTACCCCTTGGGGACCTGTGCAAGTCTAGCACGGCACTACAGCAAGACCTTCACCAGGCCATTGGGCTAACTCAGCTCCAAAATGGAGGCCCAAAGCAGGAGTCCCTATTTACTAATATAGGAGCACCCTGCACCATGGGTTCCCTCTTTGGAAAATCAGTGCCCATCCTCCTCAATAAAGGTTCTTCAGCAAATATTGTAACAAAGAAGTTCATTTTGGACATGGGATATGAGGGCACCCTTCAGAGTGACATGGTCTTCTTAATGGCTGGTGGAACTCAACAATCTTGTTGTGGTCAAGTATTTGATCTTCCTGTGGAGATAGCTGGCAAAATTCGCTATATTGATGCAGTAGTCTTTGATCACAACCACTTCTAGTTTTTGCTTTCCTGGAAGGCCCTGAAAGAGTTTAAAACACATGACAATTTTTATTGGATAAATGGTTTATGCAGACAGAAAAAGGAATGAAGCCTCTGACTGTTACATATTCCAACCCAGAAAGACTATCAGATACCCCAGCGCAACTGTCTACCTACTGATGTGATGAGATAACAGAAAAAATTAATGCACTAACCCACTTGGAGGATCAGCAAAAGGCAGATCTATCACAACTACTCAGACTTTTTGAGACACTTTTCTGCCATGATGGCGATGATGTTACTTTCTCAACATTAGGTTCACACCAGATTGATGTCAGTGATGCTAAACCTATTGCCAGATGACCCTACCGCCTTCCACAAGCATGATAAAAATTTGTTGAAGCAGAAATCAAGAAAGGTTTAGCCAGTGGCCTCATTCGCCCCTCTCAATCACCGTGGGCATTTCCTGTCATAGTTGTCCCAAAAAAAGAATGGAAAGCTCCACTTGTGTGTTGACTACATCACTCTAAACCGAGTAAAAAAGAAAAATGCATACCCAATGCCACTGTCACAGACATCTTCAATATCATGGGAGGCGCTCAGTACTTTAAAATTTAAATTTTATTCGAGGTGGGCTGACCTGGGGATGGTACCGCACTGATTAGGGAAGTGAAGAAAATGGGAAAGGAGGATAAAACCTGGAAAATCTCCATGCGCGGTGTATGATAGGCCAGGAACTCCATGGACCGCCTTTGCTATTCGCTATCTCAGTTTGGGGCATTGGCGCGCAAAACCAACACAGTCAAAATCGTCCCCTACCCAAGTCCATTACCAGGATCAAACTCGGGAGGCAGTGGTAAAGGGTCCATACTCTACCACTGGGGTATCCTCCCTTTCAGTACTTTACCAATATTGATTTGTTCTCTGGATACTATCAACTGGCAATGGAGGAAGAGTCAATCCTGAAAACAGCATTTGTCACCAAATTTGGACAGTTTGAATACACTTGAATGCCTTTTGGTCTTACTGGAGCTCCTAGAACCTTCCAAAAGGTTATGGATGAATTATTCCATGGACTAACAAGTTGGTGTGTCACTGTTTACCTTGATGATATCACCATCTATTCAACTAATTTCAATAAGCACCTGCAGGACCTAGGAGAAGTAATTCTTCAGATTAATGAAGCAAACCTTGGCATCAATGGGTCAAAGCTGATACTCTGCACTAGAGAGATGAAGCTGCTAGGGCACATTATCTCGCCAGAAGGAAAACGCACTGACCCCTAAGGTGGAAGCCATTTCTACCTGGCCCATCCCACATAATGCAGCTGAACTCCTTAGTTTTCTTGGAACTGTCAACTACTTTTGGGCCTTTATTCCAAACTTCAGCAAGATAGCCGCTCCACTGTACTGACTTCAGAAGAAGGGAATCCCTTGGGACTTTAGTGATGCGACCCACAAGAGTTTTGTCAGCCTGAGAAACGCGTTAGTTCAAGCTCCTATCTTAATCTTCCCAAATTTTGATGAAGAATTTCAGGTGTTCACAGATGCCAGTGATTCAGCCATTGGAGCCGTGCTTACCCAGCTTCAAGGAAACAAGTACCTACCAGATAAATTTAACTCCAAGAAATTTGCTCCAGCGGAATACAACTACTTAACATATGAGAAAGAGGTTCTAGCCGTGGTGTTTGCTCTTCATAAATTCAGATATTATCTGTTGGATTGGCGGGTCACAGTGTTCACTGATAATTCAGCAGTAAGTTTTCTGCTTAATAACCACATTCCAAATGGTCGCCAGGTATGCTGTAGATATGAGCTAATGGAATTCGATTTAAAACTGGTGCACCTCCCTGGATGGCTTAATGAAGTAGTGGATGAGCTATTACGAATCTACAATAATCCAGGGGCCCAGCAATCTTCCATATGGGGAAGATTGATCTTGAGAATGAGCTCCTGCAAATATGGAAGCTCCTAGAGGATTTTGAAGTACCATGTGATGTCCAGGATATTTTATCATTTAAAAAACGTTGTTTGAAATTTTTAACATTTGAAGGGAACCTATATGTATGTACCAAGGGGTCAGTGGCCCAGGTGGTCCCAAGAAGCCAACGCGTGCAGCAGATGAAGGAGGCTCATGATGATGCCAGACACTTTGGAGTACAAGCCACCTGGTTGAGACTCTTTTCTGTATACTGGTGGCCAAATGCCTACACTGAAGTTAGCAACTATGTATCCACATGCCATGCATGCCAAGTCTTTTCCAAGTCACCAGGTGCTCATAAAACTCTGAACCCTATAGCAACACCTGGACTATTTGAGATGTGGGGCCTTGACTTTATGGGACCTTTAAGGGTTGCCACTGATGGATCAAAGTATATTCTAGTAGCCACTGAATACTTTAGCCGTTGGTCTATTGCTAAAGCAGTTACCCAAGCTGATGCAGCTACCACAGCCCAGTTCCTATATGAAGATATATTTACTATCTATAGGCCACCTCAGATTATTCTGACTGACTGGGGATCACACTTCAATAACAAATTAATTGGGAAATGTTAGCCCAGGTACACACTCACCACTCCATGACAACAGCATACAACCCTCAGTGTAACAGACTAACAGAACAGATGAATCAAACACTGATGCATGCCCTGGAATGGAGCACCACAGACAACCCAGATAAATGGCCTGAACACTTACCCACCATCCTTTGGGCATATCGAACCAAAATCCATAGTATTACCAAGTGTACACCATATGAACTACTGTTTGGAATAAAGTTCCAGCCCAACCCATTAGCCAAGCAACTCAGCAACCATGTTCTATCAACCCACCACTTAAAATGGTCTGATATAGAGAGACTGGTACAAGATCATGCCCACCAAATGAAGACCAACTATGACAACCACCTCAAGACCCTCCAGGTTTTTACAGTAGGAGATCTAATCCTCCTATGTTGAAATGAACTTGTAAACTCCCACTCCAAGAAAACTCACCCACATTTTAAAGGGCCAATTAGAGTTACCAAAGTACTCCCCTATGGAAACGACAACCTAGAAACCCTTAATGGAGTGCCATATCAGTCAACCATCAAAGGTAATTGTCTTAAACTTTATCAGTATAAAAATGAATAGGGGGAGTGTCAAATGGATAAATAATTCTATTTTAATCCATTCAACTAAAAATGCCATGTGCATAGAATATTAATTTTTATCCTGATTTCACTTAATTCCTCTAGAATATTCTAGTTACCAAAATATCCCTAGATGCAGGTATAAATACCTGCAGTCCTTATCACAATAAATCATCAGATTCCAAAGCTTAGTTTCTTGTTGTGTTTCTTATATTCTAGTTTTAAGAAATCTCCTTCCCTGGGAATTTTAAATTATAATACCCAGGATGACTGACGATGACTGCCAAGGTGACCATCCCGGAAACCCTGAGAATTTTGCTCTGCCACCTGCTGCCCATCAGGGAATACACCAGAATCCCTTAGTTGCCCGACACTATAGAATCTCAGATATTCAAATTTATTTAATTTAGATTTTATATTATAGATAAACAATAACCACTCAGCCAAATTTAATTGTTTAATCGAATCAACAAAAACCACTAACCACTCAATTAACTTAACTGAACTTATCAAATCAACTAATAACTAATCACCCTTAAAACTAAACTGTGTCCTATCGATTCGACTAAAAGCCATCAACCATTCAGCCAAACAAAATAAATCTATCGAATCAATCAAATAACACCAAACGGCTACCCGAAACATTTCTATATATAAAATCATTGTGTAAGTTACATATCTTCTAAACTACTAAATCAACTTCTACTTAAGTTGCTAAAAGTATTTTATTAATTAGGGGAACCAAATTAAGCAGGTTTTTTAAAATTATATAAAATTAACATCAAATTCCCGTGCTTTGCTATAGTGTTTAAACTATCAGAACTCATATTGATAAACCACCAAACTGCTTAGCTAAAACCTTTGAACATACCAAATCAACTAATCACCAACTGCCTCGCAAAACTAAACTTAAAATCGAAACCAAAATCACCAACTACTTATTAACTAAAACCATAGAATATACCAAATCAACCAATTTCCATCCGCTTCGTACTCGTAAAACAAACCTAAACTTATCGGAACAACCAAAACCACCAACCGCTTACCAAAACCAACCAACTTATCGAATTAACCAATCATTAACTGCTTTTTTTATTAAATCCGTTAAGCTTATTAATCAACCCAAATCCACCAACCGCTTGACAAAACTATTTAAACTAACGAATTAACCAAATATCAAACTTTCAGTCGTAACAATATACTGATTTCCAATAAAAACATATAAGATTTTCACTTCTTACATATGAAACTTTTTGTTTTTTATGAAAGTTAAAAATCTGGGTTCGAGGTGCACACAGACCACCTCCCGTCCACTTATATCCAAATTTTCAAAGCTCTACATATTGTAGTTTTGGCTGGGCATTGTGCACATGCACACACTTACACACTCGCTTTTATTAATATAGATAAACTGTAAAACCAACTTCTTAATTTGTATAGCTGCTTTATAGAGTCTATAAGGTATGACGCATTGTGAGCTGAGATCTAAATAATTTGAGAATCTGATAATATGCATTTATTAATTTGTTATATCATAAGTTATTAATGATAGCCATGCCTATCTATACTCACTTGAAGAATAATGATAAGTCTAATATGATTGATTAACGTTGAGGATGTTGCATTTTTAATTGATATAAGTATAAGGACTGACATTAGCTTAATATTCTCAAAGCACTTAGAGCTAATTATTATCGATAGATTTGATTTCTAGACTTACAAGCAGAATAATTTGAAACTTGCATCAAATAATCTGATATAACTCATCAGATATAGCACTGTCATACTAGTCAAAGTCAATTGGTTTAGGACCTTAACTGATTTTGGTCATGGTAGGGTATATAAAGTAATAATGACTAATCTTCTACTCATCAAATCCAGGAGAAAAGTAATTTCAGACTAAATATTGAAGTTGTTACCAGTGCAATACTAAGTATACCCCTAAGTGTATGCTTAGGTAAAAGCAAAGCCTATATCATAGAATTTAGGAGATTTAAGGGGGATAGTGATCTGCCCAAGCTTACCAACTAAAGGTTGGTTTGAGTTCCAGCATGCATCAAAAGCAAAAGTGGAACTTACTTGAGTTTAACTTTATCTCAATTATATTATAACCATGTTAGTCTACTTTGTTTATTTGAGGTAGGAGGACCATGAGACCAATACTATTGAAAACCTTGTTGGTCAACTTTAATTACCAGTATTATAGTTTGTTTATTTTATAAAGAAACCTCCTCATGAAAGGGTTAATAATGATTAGAGGCTCAACAGTTTACTAGAGCATCTTTCCTCATATATCAAGCATTTATCTTTTTAGTCCCAGAGGATCCCAACCTGGTATAGCAAGCATATACATTGCTAATTGATTTTATTTTTTTGACTTTTTTAAAAAATATTGAACCCATTGTACTTTGACTCACCTCCCCCATTTCTGTCTGGTATATAGACAAATAAAATTATATTTGAGTTTAAGGAAAACTCAAATGAAGTCTGGGAATCATTGCTCTTTACTAAAGTTAAAAAAGTTAAATTAATTATTATTATAAAAGAAAATAATTTTATCCTATATATAATTATTTATTTATTGATTTAGAAAACTGTTAGGTTTTTATAAAGTTATTATTTTATTAAAGTGAAGCTTAATAATGGTATTTAACTTCAGCACTTGATAATTAAGAAATCAATGTGTGGACTTACTACTCTTTACTTCAGTTCAATTAATATAATTTATTATTGAATATTTGATGTTTATTCAAGGTAATCTGAATTTTATACTAAATGTTATATATTTTAATGAAGCATTGCAGCTTAATTGTATATTTTAAAATGTATATTCTCATAGCAGTATATATTATATATAAAAAAGAATCAAAATTTTTTAAGTGCAAAAATAATTTTTTGTATTCAGCCAGAAGTTTGAGAATGGTTGATTATTTTTGTTACTACTGAAACTCACTTGCAGTTTTGCTGGCATACATTCTCCCTATAACTTATAAGTTAGCTTAAGCTTTTTGTATTATGGATGTACAAAAACTTTCATGGTCACTGTGGATAAATTACATATTTCCAAATGAATATTATAGTGTTTTATTATAACATACTTATTATAATCACTATTATATCAATTAATATAAACCTTTAACAAAAAAGTAGCCTTTCTATTAAATTAAAACTTTATAAATCTTTGTTTATATAAAAAGTAAAAAAAAACAGAGAGAAAATATTACTATTATATATGTTTATTAGTTATATAACTACTTACGAACCAATTGCAGATCAAAATTATTACTGATATAAGATATTATTTATAGTTGCATATACATTTTTTTATATTACTGAGATTAGAACAATTATACAATAAAAATTGTATACAGTTAGAATTAAAATAATAAACAAACTGTATGAGATGAGATACAACTATGATAATGAAGCTCAAATTTGATAAAAAAAACTTTTAACCAATCAATAGAGATAGAGCATGTAGCCATAGTATTAATTAAAATTTAGCTTTTATCTTAAAATAAGATATTACACAATGCCACTTTTTTACAATTTTAGGTAAAAAAAATTTAAAGATTTTTTATATACCAGACTAAAACCTTTTCCAAAAATCTATCAGAAAAATGTTTAAATTAACTCATTTATTAAATAAGAAATGGATAAACAGCCAAAAATGGATATAGATTGCTCTTTGTCTAGTATTGATGGGATTATATTTTGATTAAACTATGCGTATATAGAGTATAGATGGATTATAGTTTAATTGTTCAAAATAACTACAATATATTGGATCACCAAAATATTCCAATAAATCATAGATATGGAAAATTGTATATAATTTATCTGATTTTTATTTTATACTTTGGACTTTAGTTGCAGTATTGTAGTATGATTACCTCAAAAAAATATCATATTTGTATAATGTAAGCCATTATAAAGCTCATATGTCCTTATTTAATAGGTGAAGTAAATAGTTGATATATACATAGTTTTAATAATCTAAACTTACCAAAAACCATTTTATAATGAGAAATACAGGTATTCTTAGTAAATTCAAACTTATAAGCTTGAACTGCTGAAGTTTTTATAGCACTAAATAAATACCTGATGATAAGTCTAAACAACTATAATTCTAGAACCCCATTAAGATACATTATGCTATATGAAGTGTATCTTGGCTTTATTATGTTAATAAATATTTTAGAAAGAATATTTATAGTTAATGCATAAGCTTGCAAAATCAAAATGTTCATGGGCATCAGAATGTTCATATAAATTGATAACATAAATGGAAGCTTTCAGGGAAGCAAATTAATAAAAATAAGGCTTGGCTATTAAATTGGGTGAGTCAGGACCCAGGGTTAGCCTAAAAAATCATGAGCGCAGTTATTTTAATGAGACTAAGATGGGGGATTATAGAAACTTTTAAGGAAAATGAAGGTTCAAAAATGTACCAAAGGCTCCCACAACAAGCCAAGTGTAAGGTTCAGGACCTCAGCTATCAATCTGGATAGGACCTTGCACCCATTTAGAACAAAAAAGGCTCTAATGCTAAGTCTCTGCTTCTTTCCAAGAAGTGACCTAGAAGATACTTTGTTTGAAAGATAGGTGGCAGATGTTCCCCATGTTTACACTTCCAACCCCACAGCCAATTCTCAAATCCAAAACCATCTTTATCACTGAATCATAGTAGTATTATGCAATAAAAATAAAACATCTCTTTTCAGGTTCTATAAGTATATTTCAAGTTTATGATATTAGGGTAAATTTATTTTTTAAACAGCTTAATTAGGATCATTATTGATGGTAAAAGATATGATACTTGAAGTGCCACAGATGAAAAATTGCAATTTTGTGTCAGGGAGATGTCATATGAAGTTTAGACTGTTTCCACCAGTCAAGATGCAAAAGCACCCAAAAGCTAAGCCAGAATGCCAGAGGCACTGCTGATTGACAATGTTGGCTTGTGTGAGGAGATGTGTGATGCTTGAGCGTTGGTGAATTGTGAGCATAAAAAGGAACCTGTCAAGAAACCAGGCTGTTGCAACTTCAGACCCAGTGGGCCTTGCTGCAGGGAGTTAAACGATCAGACTAGCTGTTTAGGGATACCTCATAGAAAGATCTGAAACAAAAACAGAGGTGAGGGTGAGGATCCTTTCATGGAATGGAGACAGATGAGCCCACAGGGTTCTGATATCCTGCTGGCAGATGGCTTTGACAATTGGATTGAATTTCAGGAAGTTTTTTTACAAAGTATGCCCAGTTGACTATGGAGAGAGCTATAGTTACTATCAAAGCTGGTATTTCCCAGCCAATGTAGGGCCCAATGAACCACATGGCTAGTGCCATAGGGAGCTCAGCAAGTAAAAATTTGAAATAAATCAAAAATTGGAAACTCAGGGAGATTTTAATAAATATTAAATTTAAGAAAATTGACCGTCAGTTTCATAAGTGTGTTAAAACTGCTTAAATAAATGGTTAATTTGGGGAATAACAGTAAAGCATGGGATTGGGTCCCGCAAGATTTGACCTAACCTAGTGAACTTTAGAGGGGGAAACAAATTCAATCTGAACTGACCTTGAAGGAGTCAGCGGCAGGCTGAGTTTCTGTCAGTTTGACCTCTGACTTCTGACTTTTAGTTCTCTCCATTTACTATGGCTAGCACGATGGCGTCTTGCCTGATAGGAAACAGCATCTCCCAAGGCCATCCCACGTAGGGGCAGTCCCATTTGGTCAGAAGCAGGTTCAGGATACCCAACTTATTGGAATTTTGATAAAAATTATGATAAGCAGGTGCTATGAAGGCTAGAAAATTATTAGTTCCATGTCTCTAGCAAAGATTGACACAAGTGCAGTGAAGTTATTAGTTCCATTTCTATAATTTCAATTGGAAATACAGAATCCTGTATGAATAGACCAAAATTAAGCTACATGAGACAAAAATAGAGGTACTTTATTTGTTAGAAATGAGGAATATTTCTAGGGGTAGATTTAGTAATTATTTAAGAGGATTTTTGGGATGCACCTGAGGTAAGATCTTTCCTATTAGATGACTTATATTGCTGATTATAAAACCATACTTGTGATGGCCAGATCTGATAAGATTCTTATTTGATGAGACCGACCTACTTGTATGATATTTTGCCTCAAAGATAGCTTAGCATTATCCTTTGGAGAAGGTTGATAACTCTGAAGGGTTGATCGTCAGTCTATACTAGAATTGGATATCTCTGACGTGGATTTTGCAATCTCATTAGACCAAGATATTGAATCTCGATCTTGAGTAATTCTGGTCATAGTAGTTAAATTCCCAACACAAACCACCTGCACCCAGTCACTTTAGTGTTTTTTTGGCTAAGTGATATGCATCAAATGATGATCTAGATTTTTTAAGGGATAGGTTTGTGATATCAGCAACATTTGACAATGGAGTACATGCCAGTCAGGCTTTGTCCCCAATTTTTTTGAGGGGAGTTCCAAATTGGTCACAACATTACCTAATAGCCTGATGCCATTGGGGATTTTAATTGAGGATTCATCATTGGACACTTTCATATTAAGAGGTACATGCCCATCAGGCCTTATCCCTTATGTTTTTGTAGCATGTTTTGAACCAGTGACAAAATTTAACAATGGCCTGATGCCATTGGCAAGTTTTGCCAAGGATTTAACACTTAGCTTCTCATTTACTGAATGTGCAAGCCTATCAGGCTTCATTACTGAGGGTTTACAGCTTCAAGACCTTGATTTTGAGGGCTCTGTGCCATTGACTATATAAGAACCTTTCAGCCCATGGGGTGGCAGCTCCCAATTTTTAAGCTCAAATTTCCTCAATTTGCCATGCTAATTTGGTGGAGGCAATTGTGATGACAGGTGTGGAATCATCACATGGAGGGCTGTTACCCAATGCTCATATACCACGTGAGTGAGATCACCTGTGTAACAAGAGAGACAGCTTCCCTCTTCAGAATCTTTTAGTGAGAAATGGGAACACCGCATGATCTAGGCAGAGGGGATGCTCCCCCAGACTTACAGTTTGAATATAAAAATGCTTTCATAAAGTGGATAGTAATAGACTTCAAATGTGTCAACAAATAATGCGGATTCTAAGGCATAATTGGACAATTGAAAACCAGTATTGGAGAAAAGCCTAAAATTTGTTTCAAAAATGAAGAGTAAATAATAACGCAGCCCATTTTTGGCAATTGATCTTACTAAGCCATTATCCCACCTCATAAGTATATTGCACAACAGTCTGCACCTTGTAGATTTTGGATTAATCTGTTTATTAAATTTATAGTATGAGCCATATCCCAAATCTTTTATTCAAAAAAACCTAACAGTTCCTCACCTTGAATTTGACACATTGAGGTTAATGAATTTGCCACATTCCTTTCTACCTGTGTTAACAAAGGTTGAATTTCTAGTGTTTTATATTCTCTCATCTACTTTCATAGGCTTTTAAGAAGCACAAGGAGCGACTCCAGATTACCAAACACCTTATCTAGAGCTATTTTATTATTCATTTGTTGAAATTTATAGGTTTTCTGATTATTCTCTGTACATAACCCCTATATGTATATATTAACTGCACAGGCTCAGTTGTGCAATTCTCCAAGTTGCTTTAATAGTAAGATAAAATCGTTGATAATAATATGGAGACCATTATCCATAGTTGAATTGAAGTACTAGAAATTGATCCAACGCTTGGCCAGTATCTCCTCTCAAAATACTTATGATGTCCTGAGTGGGGATTTAATCCCTGGTACCGTCTAACTCAATCTACGCTCATATCCCTGTTTACAGTTTCTCTTTAAAACACACAGTTGGCATCAATCCCTGATTCAATTCATCTTCTTCTCTGGATTCTCGCTCAGATCCTTACACTTTATTTTAAAGAGTCTCCCAACTAGAGAACAAAGCAATAATTTTCCTAAGAAAGAATTTAACTCAAAATGGATTATGATAAAGCATACTAAGATAATACTCTGGTAATTACTTATTTTTTATTAGTGAATTCTCTAGGGAATTTAATAATGGGAAATTTGGCGCCCAACCCTTTGTTAGCACCTCCTCAATGAAATGGCAGCCATTGCCATTAAATTACTCATCATCATCTCACAGCAATGGTCTCCCCATCCTGGCTAGGATTCCATCATTGGACATCCTTGAGATCTAAAATGAAAAGAGATGGAAAACGTGTTTCTAACGTTTTTCTCTTGATCCAAGAAAACCAAACATATTTAGCAAGCGACCTGCTTAGGTAATGGAACTTGTTAATCATTAAGGCAGGTTGTGAACCAACTGATCAATTTGCTAGCTGCAGGCAGCATCACTCACCTTGAAACTTGTCCTTAAATTCCCAGACAGTTAATGATGAAACCTGACCAATCCCAATTGGTACACCTGATAGTTAATCACTATCAGATGACCCTATTTTGTCAGCAAATCTGCCTGACAAGTTCTTAAGCATTTGTCTGGACTGATCCCTGATGAGTCCAACATAGGCAAATAACCTAAAATCACCCAAACTTTATAACCCTAAAATCAGGGTCAACCAATACTTAATTCACTTCACATTAGGGATTTATCCACTAGCGATCCCTGGTAATCTAGCTAGATGGGAATATGGCAAAAAATCCCAACACATCCCCCTCTTGCCTAGATTTCCAGCAGAAAAGGACTAGACAGGAGAACACTGCTTTGGACACTCAGTCAAATACTTCATTTGATCAAGTGGAGTATGATCATCAGTACTCAACACCGCTTGGGACAACCTTTGGCATGCGGCTCTCTTCATCTTACTTTCACTACTGCCTACTCAGTGTGTGGTCCCCATAACATTCTGTCATGCCAGGCTGATCGATTTATTCAAGATATTAATTCTGGGATCCAGTTTTCCCCCTATCAGGGCATATGACCCACTGTCATATGCAGGATTATTGGTTGGCGTCCTTGATTTCTTATTCTCTCCTCATCCTCAACAGGAGATTATTACTGTCGGCATTTACTTTGTGGCTCAATTAAGAATGCTCATTTATGTTTGCCCTTGTTATTTTCTCTTAATAACCTCTTGGCTCATATCATTCTCAATTTTTCTCTGAAGAGCTTATCCCATTAATTTTGAGATTACTTTCTCTGAAATTAGAGCTTAATTGATTTCAGAGTGCATAATGTTGACTATCATATAATTCTGACATCCCCCTCTCATCCAGCTCATATGTTAAATTACAAGTCTCAGTACCAACAGCTTCTAAACAGTTTGTCTGATTAAAATCTTCTGCTCTTCCAGTGGATGAGTTGGTCTGCTTGACGGAACCTTTTCTATGGTCCTTCCAGGAATCATAATCCTAGTCTGGCGCCAGAGGCTAGTCCTTTAATGGAATCACCATAAATGGTAACCAACCCCACTGAATCCAGGTTAGCAATTATCTCAAACAACTCGCAGCTGATCCTTTTTTCTGTCATCAATTCCAGAGTTAGATTTTGAAACTCTCCTGGATTTGGCTCCTTTTGCAGATGCGCCTATCATCATTGTTGATACTCCTGAAATAATGCCCTTCACTCTTCTTTTTAGTACTAGATGGTAATGCCCTTCACTCTTGATTATTCCTTTCTCAACAGGTCAGACTTACTTCTGGAGTTCCTTTTCTGACTCATTAAATATTACAAACCAGCTGTTTTGGCCACTGAACTAGCCATCAGAAACTGCAAACATTTTAAACTCCCCTACGCCAAACTCTGGGCCCAAGCCACCAAGGCTTTGACTTTAGCGCTGAATCCCTCCAATCTGGATAACATCCTAGATTGGGATATCGCCGCTTATGCTCTTTGCTTTGCTAGCTAAGTTCTTTGAAGTTGGGCCATGAAGCTTTCAGATTCTCCTGGTTTCCATCACTCATTCTGCTTCAGCTTCTAAGAAGCTTGTAGTCATTGCTTGTAGGATGCCATTCGCTCCTTGCATGACTATCTTGTCTCTGGTGCATCCCATTGATATCTTCCGCTGATGGCTTTAATAGGGGGCATAATTTGGCAACCACCGTATAGCATCCCTTGTTTGCTGCTGGACCATATGTCCAGTGTTCTTGATGAAGCCCATCGTCAGGCGCTCAAGACTAATCTTCTGGCTCTGGTACCATATCAGGATTACTTAGGGTTATTCGCCAACTGCCTCTTCCTGTACTGTTGCTTCCCTCCCCGCTCTAGGGTTTTGCATTTGGCTTCTTCTGACATCTCAATTTCCCTTCCCCTAGTCACTTTCTCACAAGGATCTGCATCCATTCAACGAACTTGGTTTCATGTAAGTCTAGCCTTCACTAGCGTCCATTCTCACATAGATTTAAATGGGTTATTCTTTCATACAGCGATCCATCCTCTATCCCCCAAGAGGCAACATAGGCAGAATCATCCCCAAATTAAGGATAATCAATATAAAATAAAAATAATAAAAATACATCGGTTTTTTCTATGCGTTATTAGCACAATTTTCTTCCAATATCTTTATCAATCTTTTATTTTTTCTTCTTTTCCCATGGGACTTGACCTTGCTTCAGTTTAAAGGGTCCATCTTTTTTCTTCACCCAAACTTGATCCTAGGTATTATTAGACCTACCAGTGTTCTATGGTTCAGAGGTCTTACTTTTATAAGACTTAACCATATATATTGGTTCAGTGGACCTTTTTTGGACTTGACCTAATCATTAGGACATAACCAACTTAATGGCTCAGCAGTCCTTCAGAAACTCTTTTTTTGTTACGTTTTTCATCAATCCATTGCTTCAAATACTTAGCATGGACTTGATTTACTACTATTCCATCCAAGAGGTTCTTGATGGAGTAGGTATCAGTTTCCATCTTGGCAATAATCTCAAATGGACCCAACAATAATGCATCTGGTTTGTTTCTTCTCCTGAAACCATACATATCATAATGGGCAACTTTTCGCCTTTTTGATATTTTGTTAAGGCTGGTCAGTTGTTATTGTCCATCTATCTTTGCTCATATCCTTTTCTTCAAAGTCATATCAAATGCTTGCAATTGCATTTTAATCAGGATATTTGTTAATTGGTTTAGGTAATGCTTGGCACTCATTTCAAATGTTGGTTTCACCACCAGATATAAAATCAGTGATAACGTGGCCTTCCTCTTGTATATCAATTCAAATGGCGTTTTTCCTGTTACCATATGATGACTGATATTGTAAGCAAATGTCACTGAACTCCTGTACGTTCCCTACGCAGAGGTTCTTCCTGCGACCAGCTTCCTCAGCATCATGGCCAGCGTTCCATTCACTCATTATACCAGTCCATTTGTCTCCAGCTGGTAGGGTACAGACACAACTCCCTCAGATCCCCATTATCTCATTTGACTGTGGGATTACATGAGACAAGAAGTTTGTCCCATTGTCGCTAAACAGGACCTGTGTGAATCCATGTTAGTATACTACTTGTTTAGGATGAACTTCGTGGTACTGGTAGCATCTACTTTTGCCAGGGCCTTTTCTCAAACCATCTCATCAGATGATTGATGGCAACTATTATGTACTTGACACCCCCTGTGCTCATTGTTGGAAGTCCCATCAAGTTGAAGAACACCATATTCCAGGAAAATACAGGGTAGACCAGTTGATATCCAGTTGTATTCTTATGTGGCTTGTGCAACTGGCACTCCACACAACAAGCTAGATAGTCAGCGACATCATAGTTGATTGACTCCCAGTAGTACTGGCGAACATAGGTGGTCATTTTTCTCAGGCCATCATGCCTGACAACCTTATGAGCAGCTTGAACAATAGCTTCTCTTTACAATGGCTTTGAAAATAGTAACCACTTCCCATTAATCGTCTTAAACACTTGTCCATCCATGGTCTCAGTGTTTTCCATCACTTTTTGAAGCACACCTCAGATTTCTCAGGGCTCGTTCCTAATTTATTCATCAACCATTCTCTGGAATAACTCATCCACCTGCTGGTATACCATCTGGACCATTGGTAACTGCGATAAGCCATCTGCATTCTGGTGAGAAGCCCCAATCAGTGGACAATCTCATAATTGTAAGCCTGAAGCTTTATTGCCCATTGGGCCAGTCATATTTCTGGTTCTCTCAAATTATGGAGCCAATGCAATGAGGAGTGGTCTGCCACCACTTTGAAGTGAGTTCCATGGATGTACACTTGAAACTGTTTACAGGTGTAAATAACTGCAAGGCAATCATGGTCAGTTATGGTGTAGTTCCTCTCAGCGGCTGAGAGTGTCCAGCTCACATATGCCACTGGATGTTTGTCCCCAAGTTAATCTAATTGGCTTAATATGGCGCTGATCGCCATTGACAAAGCATCAGTTTATATCATAAATCCTTAATCAAAATTTGGATATTTCAAAATTGGAGAATCTGTTAGGTATTGGTGTAACACATCGAAGGTTTCCTGCGCTTCTTCATTATATATGAATCCTTTCATCAGAATTTTCAACAGATAGAATAAGTGTTTGGCGATTTATGGTAAAATCCCAAATAAATCTTCTATAGTATCCAACCATTCCAAGGAACACTTGGATGTCTTGGACACTATTTGTCACAGCCATCCGTTTTATGGCCTTTATCTTCTGGGCTTGCAGCTGCAATCCACTAGAGTTGATTACAAATCCTAGATATTCAACTCTTTCTTGAAGAAGTGACACTTCCTCAGCTTCTTCTTCAGGTTGGCAACGGACAGTCCCTTGAATACTTCTTCCAAGTGGTTTAAATGGTCGGTAAACGTCCTACTGAACATATTGAGATCGTCTATGTACACCAGGATGCTTGACAACTTCAAGTCATTTATTATTGCATCCATGGCCCTCTGAAACGTTGCAGGCGCATTGCATAGACCCCGGGGCATCCATATCAGTTGGTATAGCCCCTGCGCGGTAATAATCGTGCATTTTTTGGTCTTCTCTTGGAAAATCGATTTGCCAATAACCTGATATCAGATCCATTGTGGAGAAATACTTCGCTTCTCCCAATAAATATAGTACACTGTCAATCCTTGGTAGGGGATATGAATCTTTCTTTATAATCTTATTCAGCTTTCAGTAGTCAATCACCACTTAATTAAAGCCATCCTTTTTCTTCATAATATGAATCAGACTCTGCCCATGGATAAATGATGGAACTAAAAGCCCATGCTTCAATAGTTTGCTGTTTTCTTCTCCACTACCGCTTTGTTCATCTTTGGCCATCAAATCAGTCTCATCCTGATTGGCAAATTTTCCCTGGTGTCGACCTTGTGGATCACATCTCTCATGCATCCCAAATTGTGGTTGTCCTGTGCAAATACTTCCTGATACTTTTTGAACAATTCAAGCACCTCCTCTTGATGTCCTTCTGTCAGATCAGCGAGTTGCTCTTGATCAACCAATAGGTTGATACTCTTGGTTACCCCAGCTGGTAATCCCATCTCATTGAGGGTCCCAAAATCATAGTTTTTCCTCAGTTTGACTGTCAGGATTAGATGAACAAACGCAATGATCTGATACTTCTTGATCTTCATCAGATTTTCACTTAAATTTGCCAGAACTCGAATTTCTTCATGGCCCAGCATTATTATTTCAGGAGCCACCCATGGCTCTACTCTGGACTTCTTCCAGGGGCTTCTGATCTCCACATACATCAGCTCTGGTATTTCTAATGTCAACCCCATGTCGACTATCATCTGTGATACCAGCGGTATGGTTTTCTTATTCTTAATCCTCAGTGGAATTCCCTGATTTTCTAGGATTTCCATCATCATTTCTCGTCATTTCTGGCAACTAATTTTTATTAAATTGGGACAATAAAGTAATTTTATATCAAGTAGATGAAGTTATTTCTCCTACTTAGTGAAACTTCCTCATCCTTCTGATAGACTAATGGTTATGTCTGACCCAATATGGACAACATATTATCCTCTAAGTTACATTTAACTCTGTACTTCTGTAGAAATTCCATCCTGATCAGAATGTCATAGTTTTGGTTGGTCAAAACTTATGCTGGAGCAGATATCACCAAATGTATGAATCAAAGTGGCAAAGTTCTATATGCTCCACATGAGATGGGGGTATTCAGCCCAGCAGTCCCACAACCTTCTTGTGTTCCAAGTCAGGCGAGATCTTCACCCTCTTCACCAGCTTGGTTGAGACAATATTAATGGGCGCTCCGTTGTTAACAATCGCCCTCACCCATACTTGATTCATTAGTATATCTATAAACATACACTCAGAGTATTATAATATAGTGTATACCGAGTGTATAGTGGCGTTATTAGCTGAATTAAGGGTGTGTATGATTCTCACCATCAAAAATTAGGAAATGATCCTTTATCACACTGATGGGAATTGACAGGTTTGCCTCATCTAATTGAACTTTGGTCAATTCATCAAAATTATCTGTGGCTCAAATCTCATCTGCCAGTTGTCAGCCGTATGGCCAGGCAACTTTCTTGATTACCTTGGGTTGATTCCCTTCGCCTCAGACCTTGTTACCATGTTCATGTCCAAATTAACCACTTGATACAGTTGATCCCGTATGTCTTCATCCATGAAAAGATCACTTATGCCAATTTCCTCATGCATGATATCAGGAGGAACAGGCTTCTCCGCAGCTCTAGACTGTTCCCATCTAGGCCATGGGCTTTTTCCTGACTCCTTTGAAGCAGCAGACCATTTTTCTGGGACCTCATTTATTTTTCCTTTGGCTTCTTGCAATGTACAGCAAAATGTCCCTTCCCTCCGCATTGGTAACAAACCTTCTCTTTCTTTATAATCCATCTGAACTCTTCAGGCTTATTCCTCAGCACAAATTAATTGTCCATTTCTTTAGCTCACCCATTCTCCTTTGTGGGATTTGAATTAGGTACTGGGTTGGATTTGAAACTTCTGTTTGGGGCATCGAAAATTGCTCCCAAGGTTTTCAAAAAATCTACTAATTTAGAGGTAGTGATTTCCATAATGAACTTGAAAAAAAATCATTTGGTGCAATTTGTGGTAGGGCTGAAGGGCTGCTTGTAATGTGATTCTGGCATAAAAGTCATCCAATACCTTTGCTCCAACCAGGATTTGCAATTCCTGGTAGAAACAATTAACAAAGCTTGCTAAAGATTCATCTTTATGGAATTGGATGCCCATAAACTCTTGTTTGCACTTCAACATGTGAATCCGCCTCCCAAATTCATTTATTATGGCCACCTTGGCCTCTGCGTATGACCAGCTGTCCCCCTCCAGGTGGGGAAATACTAGGTTTTGGCAATTGGTGTCTAGGCAATTCAAAAATGTCAATGCCTTTTGACAATCACCATATCCATGCATAATCATATTGAACAGTTGGGAAAATGCTGGGGCATTATCCCAATGGAATTTTTACAATTTCGGTGTTGCCTTGAATTCCTCTGAGGTTTCTCTAGCCAATTCTCTAGGTTTGGCCACTCAGCTCACTTGGGGGAGTGATTTTGGGCATCATCTCTAAATTAGCAGCAAAAGAAGGTGACATGTTTCTTGAGGTATTTGACTTCCCAATTATCGTACAAGGAGTTCTTTCTTCTGCATTGGTTGCCACATATGGCTCACAATTGCATTTATGAGTTTTTAACTCCTCAACTTGTTTGATCAGTTGCTCAATATCAGTGCTGAAATTTCTCAAATGAACGCGATCCGCTTCATGATCTGTCTTCAGAAAAAAGACTTCTCAAATTAAGTTCCCTTCTTTCTTCTTTAACGATGTTACTTTTCCAAGTAACTCATTTCTGAAACTTGTGAAATTATTGATCCCTTCCTCTATCTTGGTAACTCTCTTTTTAAGGCTGCAACTGCTTAATGATCCACTGAATTTAGTGCATTCTGATTAATATTGGCTAACTCTATCTATAGTTTTCTTAAATTGTCTTTAATGACATCCTTCTTAGTTCTTCTACTCAACTAATCCCTGTAGTGAGCACCACTTTGTAAAAATTTATAGGTTTAATTATTATCATCCAATAAACCCTTAAACTTTTTATTTGCACAGGTTCAGCTTTTGTGCAATTTATCCGCATTGTGTAGTTATTAGTATAATCAGCTGATAATAGTATGATAACTAATATCCTTAGTTGATTGGAAGTCCTAGATCTTAGCCCTTATGCTCAGCCAGTATTTCCACTCAAAATACTTGTGATGTCTCAAAACAGAGATACATTCCCTCATACCATCTAACCCAATCTTATCTTAGATTCCCATTGATGGTTTCTCCATTTTGACACACAGTCGGCAGCAATCCTGATTTGATTCTGCTTCTTCTCTAGATCTCCACTCAGATCATTACTCTTTTCCTTGAAGAGTCTTCCAATTATCATACACAGCAATAATATCCCTTATAAAAATATAACAAATGGATGCTGATAAAGTTACAAAGCTGGTATATCTACTGCATACTCTATTCTTTTCAAAATTATATTACAGAAAAAACTATATCTATAATGGTGAATTCATATGGATTTTGTAGTGAGGGATTCAGTGCCCAACCCTCAGTTGACACCTCTTCAATGAAATGGCAGCCGTTGCCATTGAAGAATCCATCCTCATCTCAGCAGTGATGATCTTCCCCATCTTGGCTAGGATTCCATCATTTGACATCTTTGAGACCTAAACCAGAAAGAGTTGGAAAATGTGTCCCTAACATTTTCCTCTTGATTCAAGTAAACCAACCATATTTGGCAGGAAAACTGATTAGGTAATGGGACTTGTTATCCATTAAGGCAGGTCACAAACCAACTGATTAATTTTCTATCTGCAGGTGGCATCACTCACCTTACAACTTACTACTTACATTACCAATCAGTTGGTGATGAAACCTGACCAATACCAATAGGTACACCTGATAGTTAATCACTATCAGAAGCCTCTATTTCGTTGGCAACTCTGTCTGACAAGATCTTAAGCATTCATCCAGAATGATCCCTGATGTATCCAACCAGATGAATATCATAGAATCCCCTAAACATAGTTACCCCAAAATCAGGGTCAACCAATTTCCAATTCAACTTGCATTAAGAAATTATCCCCTAGCGATTTCTGGTAATCTAGCGGCTGGGAATATGGGCAAAAATCCCAACACTTTGTTCAGGGGATTTTAGGTTATTCGCCTGGTCAGATCCATTGTGGATTGACTTGGACAAATGCTTAAGATCTTGTCGGGAAGAGTTGCTGACAAAATAGGGGCATCTGATAGTTGATCAACCATCAGGTGTACCAATTGGGATCAGTCAGCTTTCATCACCAACTGATTAGGAATGTAAGGAGTAAGTGTGAGGTGAGTGATGACACCTGCAATTAGCAAATTAATCATTTGGTTCATGACCTGCCTTAATGGATAACAAGTCCCATTAACTAAGCAGGTTGCTTGCCAAATATGGTTGGTTCTCTTGGATCAAGAGGAAAATGTTAGGGACACATTTTCTGACTCTTTCCAGTTTAGGTATTGAGGATGTCCAATGATGGAATCCTAGCCAGGATGGGGAATATCATCACTGCTGAGATGAGGATGGGTGCTTCAATGGCAACGGCTGCCATTTCATTGAAGAGGTGTCAACTTAGGGTTGGGCACTGAATCCCTCACTACAAATTCCCTAGATTTCACCAATAAAAAAGAGGAAAAAAGAGTATACAGTACATATACTAGCTTAGTACATTTTATCAGCTTCCATTTGTTCTATTCTTTTTAAGATATTATTACTGTGTGTGATAATTGGGAGATTCTTTAAAGAAAAGAGTAAGGATCTGAGCGGAGATCCAGAGAAGAAGCAGAATCAAATTGGGGATTGCTGCCAAATGTGTGTCAAAACGGAGAAACCATCAATGGAAATTTAAGAAAAGATTGGGTTAGATGGTATGAGGTAATGAATCTCTATTTTGAGACAGCACAAGTATTTCAAGCGGAAATAGTGGCTGAGCGCTGGGCTGAGATCTAGAACTCCATTAAACTATGGATAATAGTCATCATACTATTATTAACTGATTATATCAACACCTATAAAACATGAATGAATTGCACAATATCTGAACCTGTGCAAGTAATAAGTTTATAAGGGTTATTGGCCAAAAAATAATCATCCCTCATAAATTTTTCCACATAGCTTCCTGTTAAGTTAATGTTTATAGAAAAGAAACTTATATTATCCTTATTTTATAGTATGATCAATTAGATAACATCTCAACTTTTCTTGAATTGTTTGATTACTTTGATATGATCAGTCTTTATGTTTCACCTTATGCTATCAGTAAGAATGAAATAAGCATTATAATCATATAGTACATATTCTTACTATCATAAGATGGTATGCTCTTTTACAGACTGTAGAACTATGCTGCATCTGCTTTCCTTTTATAGATGATTGATCAAAAAAGTTATACATTTAACAATGAGGAACTGGATTCTATAACTTGTAATAGAATATATAATGCGCAAAGTGTGTATCAGTTATATATATAATAAAATATTTATTAAGTTATAAAACTAATTTGAGTGATTCAACTAAATCTACACAATATATATTGTGCTAGATGTTTGCCAGTCTTTGGGTTATGTTTTGATCTATTTATCTCTAAAGATTCTTAATACATATATTAACATGCAGTATACATTTAAACCAAATGACAAGTCATTGGTGATTAGTTAGCTAAAAAATAATCTAGAGAACAAAAGGCTATTCTGGGCCTTTTAGTCTTGCTTTTCTGAAAATTTTCCAGTTTAAACCTTTACACAATTTGATATTTCTTGAAGTTGAAACACCTTGGAAAATTTCCTACTTTAAGCAAAAGATAATTTAGGAAGAAAATTATTATCATACATTACATAAGCTTGGTAGTAAACTTATGTAATATTATTATATATTATTATCATACATTATCATACATTATTAGTATATCTAATACATTTATTATCATTATTATTCTATTGGTGCAGTATATTTGTCCTAAGGTCAGTCCACCTCAAATAAAATTATTATTATATAATTAAATTATTCAAATAATTTACTATTATATTCTCATCATACATTGCATAAATTTAATTAGTATACTCCATTAACCAATTTTTGTCTATTTATTATTTATTGTTTTAATTTTATACCCCTGTACCCCAAATTTCCACCTCTTTCATGGGATGTTTACAAAACGGCTATTGGATTTAGCATCTGCAACCCTTAAAAATCACCGCATAGCTATTTTACATAGTTTTTAATTTTCACCCCTGCACCCTTAATTTCTACCCTTAATGTACCCTCTAAAAACCATCTAGTAATAAAAAAATGTACCCTCTAAAAGTGGATAAGTCCAAAATTTTGGTGAGATATTGTATTGTCATCCAACCTTAGTAACTGACCAAAATTTCATCAGAAGATTATGTCAGGAAGTGTGTTAAATGAAGGGTGCAGATCCCATTACAAAATAAGATTTTGAGTTAAAGAAAAGCAAGTAGTGATACCATCCTGACTAAACTACAATATAACATGGTAGGTATGTTTCAGTCATTGGTAGCACCAACTGCTTACTTGAACTCAATTAATGTATAAACCAACTTATAGTAATAACTGCTTGGGCAAAACCATTGAACCTAAATTCTATAATATCCTATATTAGAACATAATATCTATAGTATAATGGGCTAGCATCATGCACATCATACAATAAATATTTTATACTTTATCATATGATTTAAACCTTTTTAAAGATTTGATTAAATTGATTAATTCTACCAATTTTTAGATATATATAATAATTGTGGGTATATATATGTATGTGACATTATTTCCTAAACAATTAATGCAAAAATAAACTAGCTTAGCACATAGGTTTTGTAGATTGGGAGAACTAATATAGGCACATTTTTCAAGTTTTAGTTTAACTTAAATTATAAATATGATATGTATAAATATGATGTAGTTTTATTAATAAAAAACTGATAAATCATTTCATCTGAGAAGTCTAGCTTATTAGTTGATTTGATGGTCTCAATAGTTTGCCAAGTGGTTTGTCAGTTACCTGGGTAACTTGATAGGCTCAATGGGTTTGGCTATGTGGATGGTGATTTGGTTGATCTGATGAGTTTTAGGTTTTGCCAATCAGTTTACTTTTTATTTGATTCTATAGGTTCAATGATTTAGGCTAAGCAAATGTTTGGTATTTGGTTAATTTGATAAACTATATGATATCATTTAGTTTGTGTCTATTTGGTAATTTGATAAGCTCAATGGTTTAGTCTATATGGTTGGGATTTGGTCAATTTGATAGGTTCATTGGTTTTAGCTAAATGGTCAATTGTAACTTGGTCAATTAAGTAGATTCACATATAATATGGTATGTTAGTAAGTGTGTCAATCATAGGTATTACTAAACACTTACTAAAACCCAATGAACCAATCAAATTTAATTAAATAACACCAAGCTGATCCAAAACATTAAAAATTGTCACCACCCAGGCATAGAATGGGTTGCAGCTCAGTTTATATCCAAGTAGATAATTTAAACATACCCATATAATGGCATTTATGCCATTTAACAACTATTTGATTTCAAAAAAATTAAAAAAATAGTTTTAGATATTATTAATTCAAACTGCTAAACCTAAAATTTTATAAACCCATATTTAAATCTATTAGTTGTCTCAATGATGATTACAAATATATTTCTTTGTAACCATAACGTGTACTTAGATTATAGTGCTCTATGCTTGGATCAGGAAGCGTGATCTCATTGTAAAGTACAAAGCAGTTAAATGAGCATCGATGTCCTCTTAGCAGCAATCAACTAAGGGTACTCAATAGCTGAAATGACTCTCCATCTAATTGGTAGAAAAAAGGGATGAAGGACTGACTAGTCAAAAAAGCTAATTAGGGTAATTGCATCAAATTTAAACGATTAGCAAGGATAACCTGAGCTCTACGGCTTCTTAAGCCAATAAATATAGCTTTGCATGAGCCAGCAAGCCAGCCCAGTGTAACCTTGGATGGCAGCTCAACATGAAGCCATCATATTTAAAGATCTGATGCTACCGCGTATAATGATCTAAACTAAACGTAAGTAAAATTTTACAGATATATCTTACATTTTGATATCAGGTTGATGATAGGGCCTAGCAGTTAACAATCAACCTTTTAGATGAACTGGATCTGGATTCTATACCGGTATAGGTCTTATGAAATGTAGTTTAGGTCAAAGCCTCCCTTTTTGAAGGGAGGTTAATTGCTCAACTGGCTGATAGGTGGCCAGGCCAGCCCAATCAACAGCTTATTGGTGTAAGTATGGATGCTGTTGAAAACAAGTCACACACAGTTACACAACCTGACTAGAAAAGGCATTGAAGTTACAACAGCGACCAAGTGTGTAAGATGGTACACTTGATGGGAAAGTAGGTTACAACCCCTGAAGACTTTGGATGCGCTGGAATACACATCCAAAGCGGATTTAGATGTGGGAGAATGGGCACTTAGAGGAGGCTGGCCTCCACCCCAGATTCAAGCAGCAGCTGGAACAGGATTAGCCACAGTAAAAATTCTTTTGATGTGAATATGTCTTTTATTTGCTTCCATATTGGGAGATAATTCAGAAAACTGATGATAACAAAATTGGGGTATACAGTTTGGTGTTGCAGCTACATATCTATCATCTACATCCAAAATTTAATTACACCACTTGATAGCTAAAGTATCAAAGAATTCATTTTTTATATATAGATTAGGTAGCATTTTAGTTGTGGTGGTTTAGGAAATCATCTTATAAGTAAATCGTTATAAATGCATGTTCTCAACACCTACTCCTAGGCTATTTACCAATCTCAGATAAACTTGACACAAATATTCTATAATATATATACATAATTATTCAGTTGAATTTATTAGTCCAATGTTTCAGGTATAAGGTTGGCATTTTTTACTTATAGTTTTTGTTATTTAGCTGATATTATCAGTCAATTATATGATAAAACTTTCAGATAACTAACTATATTACCTCATTTTATTTATTTGGTTGATTTAATTGTCAATCTATACTAAATTTACTTATCACCATCTACAATAATTCATTTTAGACTGAGGTGATATAATTGGCCACTCTATACTTTTTTACTGATTGCCATCTACAATAAATCATTTAATGTCTAGTTGATTTAAGTGGTCAATCTATACTAAATTTACTGATTACCATCTACAATAATCAATTTTAGATCTAGTTGATTTGATTGGCTACTCTATACTAAAGTTACTGATCGCCATCTACAATAATCATTTTTAGATTTAGTTAATTTAATTGGCCAATTTATACTAAATTTACTGATTGCCATCTAACAAAATTCATTTTAGATCTAGTTGATTTAATTGGTCAATCTATACTAAACTTACTGATTGCCATCTACGATAATTCTTTTTATCACTAGTTGATTTTATTGGTCAACCTATGAAAATATAATCCACACCCATAATAATTTTAGGCTCATCAGTTATCGTCTCATACTTTGAACTTACCCCCCCCAACCATAGGGCATATATCATGTCAAAAATTAAAATAAATAATGCAATTTTGGCCTATACTTGTCAAAAAGCCAAATCAAAATACAGAAATCGTATATATTTGGAAAGGGCTTCTCAAGAGCAATCCAGTGATACCCAGAAAACACCATATGACAGAGTGAAGCAGTGCCAGGAATGTAAAAGAATGAAGGTGTCTGAGTGGATCAATGATGGCACCAGTACATCTGCAGCTGTGGTGGCTGAGCCTATGCAAGTGGATGATGTAATTTCTTCTATATCAACGCTGGACTATATAGACATTGATTGTGTGCAATTGCTTTTTATGAAGACACATTGGGCAGCAGCTAGTGCACATTTCACTACTACATTTGTCAACAATCCATTCAGACATAATTGTGATGTATGTGACCATCTATGGTTTCTGCACTCATTGAAGCCATCAAAGGATAAACACTTACTTCTGCTTAGTAATACTTTCCCAGAAGAGGCAGTGGCTGACTTTAAACTGTGTGGTACATGTAGAAAATCACTGAACTCAGAAAATGTGCACACGTTGTCACATTCAAACAGATTTGTGTATCCACCTAAGCAACATGGGTTGCCCACATTAGATCCAATAAGTGAACGTCTAGTATCACTGCATATGCCATCCATGCAGATACATTGGTTGCATTATAATGGCAGCTATGGCATCATCGGACAAGTCATTAATGTACCCATCAGTGTGGACACAATGGTGCAACAGTTACAGCATCAATTTGATGATGATCAGGCATTCAATGTCAACATCAAGAAGAACATGATACATAAATTTACATATCTGAGCGGTGTGGTCAAAAAGTTAGTGTTAAAAGCTTGGTTATTGTAAGGAGAGTGTCTATAACTCTCCTGTTACCAGTGTGGCAGTGCGCGGTGCACCAGGCCAGCGCCAGTGAACTAGCCATTAGTGCCAAAGTGGTTAGAGCCCAGCAGAGGGTGCTGGAGCAGTAACAACTCAGGCATAAAATTACAAATTTTATAATAACAACCCCTATAGAGGTGATGTGGTGCACATATCAGATGGGGCTAAGTGACCCAGGTTGGAGGGAACCTGGGTGGACAAATGGTGCATGAGGGGAGAGCTGCATGGTACTTGTCATGGCAAGGGTAATGGAGTGCAAGACCTCCTCAAAGAGGTTTATACACAAGAGTGTTCAGAATATCATAAAACATTTAAAAAATAATATAAACGGGAAAAGGTTTATTGGGGAAGTTGCCCAACAAGGAATGTTGGTCAGGGAAAATGTATTTAAACTTGGACAGGAAAAAAGGGTTATGCCGCAGTGGGCCCAAGTAGTGACTCACCAATAGGGCAATACTGCCATCCAAGTTAGTGGAATAGGCTGAAACTGACTTCACTTGAGTGATTGACTGAAGTTGAATTTGACCCAAGCATGTTATTTTGTAGATGGAATGGGTTTTGAATCCCCATTCCTCGATTAACCAAACTGAACCATCCACCTTTGTTTGGTAGATAGTTCATTTTAATGCTTGGCCTGACATCAGGGGCTGGGCACTCAGCACCCCACTAGGACCAACCTGGGCATATTTTGCCCTTACCCAGCGCTGGTCTAGGGTATGCTTCAGGTCTGGGAGGCCCTGTAGCTTCACCATTTGGGCCTCCAGGTGCCCAGCCTTATCTTTGGGGTTGGTCCCCACTGTTATGTCATGTGTACATGATAGTTACTATTCTTACTTTGTCAACCCTTGTATAAGCATTACAAGATCACATTAAACTGGGATTCATTTAATGCTAACATAGTAACCAGTTGTGTGGCAGCCAACGCCACTGGTGATGATCTGATCAAGTATCTACAGTGCAACAGCAGTGCACTAGAGTTGGAGGTTCTACTTGCAAAGCAGCACACTATGCTGTGGAATGAGGAAAATTGTCTCGACATTGCTCTGGGGCAGCATCCAATACCGCTGAACATTATTTATGACGTGTATACTGAAGAACTATTGTTCTCTGCAGTATACTACAATACCAGCAGGCAGTTCAACTTGGATGTGCGCGTTACCTTGTTCATAATTGCAACAAGCGAGATACAAAGAAGTGATCGCTGCGGTGTCACACCTGAGCACATTTTGTACATTGGCCATGAAAATTATGCAGCTGCATGTCTGAAGGAATATACAGTATGTTTTGATGCATATGACAGACTGCTAATGTCACTGCAAAATGCTGGAAGAGTGTACATTCCTCAATGAGTGTGTAGATAATAACCTTACATTTCTCAAATCTATACCAAATTCTGCGCAGTATTGGATGGATTGTAAAAAGGATCTTTTCACAATGATATGCCAGCTGGGCAAGCCATTGATTTTCCTTACACTGAGTGCCAACAAATTACATTGGCCGAATCTTCTCAAGATACTGCACGTGTTGAGTGATGCATTTACCAATGTAAGTGTAACTGATCCACTAGTAGATTTGACTTGATTCATGCACAGTCACTTGGTCAACAAAGATACCATTACATGTTGCATCTATTTATAATAAATAGGTAGACTTTGTGATGGCGTTGCTGCAAGCCAAGGGTAAGATGAACCCCTTTGGAAAGTATTGTGTTGTGGACTCCTTTCAATGAATTGAGTTTCAACACCGTGGCAGTCCACATGCGCACATTCTTTTGTGGCTCGATTGTGATTATTATGAGCCTGTGTCAAAAAGTATGCCTAATACCATTCAACTTGTCACCGATCTGTGTTGTTAGTCATGATAACTTGCTGGGTGATCAGTACGACAGTCAAGTTCACTGACATACATTTACTTGTACCAAATGATGTGAAACAACATACTGCTTCAATATACAAAACTGATTAATGAGCAAGACATTAGTGCTACTAACAATGTCAAAAGATGACGGTCATTGAAGCGGTTTCCAACTAAAGGCAGCTAAACTTTGCAAGCTACTAGAGGAAAAATAATATGACATACTTGGCGAGTTCTATATTGACAACAATATAATGAAGGCACAGTACTTAAATAAAATCTGATATACATTATGTCAGCTAACATTGATGTTTAAACATGCCTTCACAGAGATTTATACCAACACTTTCAATCCATGGATCACACAAACACTGGGCTCTAATAGTGACTTGCAGTTCATACTTAAAGAGTTCAGCTGTGTGGCATTACATAGTTGAGTACATTAATAAGTCAAATCAAGGCATTAGTCATCTACATTGTGAACTAATGAATTTACACAATGAACACTTAGAGAAAGAATATCTACAGTTATTGGAACAACTCATCTTGAAGTTACTCAAAACAGTTGAGATGTCATTGCAAGAGGCTGCCTGGTAATTGCTTCACCAAAAAATAATTATAGCCAGCATTGACGTTGTTTACATCCTACTGTTTGGCCACACAAGAGACAGAAGGTGTTATAAGATTGGCAGTATCAATAGATACACCGGCGGATTTTTGCACAGGGTTTGACCCACTGAGCAATCAGGACCAACGATATGATGATTGTTGTCTGCGAAACAACAGAATAACTTATAAATATAATATGGAGCACTTGATCCCATAACCTCTTTTTATTAAATACTCCTAATACTGCAGATTCTCTCTATTCCGCTTCCCTAAACTCACTTAACAACCACCTCCTCTTAATCACCCATCTTGCTTATTTACAGCGGCTTGGACAATACCACTCTATAGCTTGAACTATTCAGTTCCACCGATTCTCCTCGTATCAGCTGGTTATTCTCTAATTCGCTATCGCCCTAATTGTAGGCGATTTAATTTGTATTCGTTAAATGTTGACATTGCCTTATTTAGAGATGATCCAAATAATAAAACCGTTATATCTGATAAAACCCATTAATCTCAATATCGCCTCATCTCAAGGCACTTAAATACTTGTATCTGATATCATTTTTGGCAGATTGCACCCTAGCTGTCCCATGATTATTGTCCAGTCATATTAAAATTGTGGCAGAAGGCTTGCAAGCATAAGGCTGTGATAGACAGAGAACGGTTAGATGAGAACAGCACCGACATCTGGACCAAAACAATGATTCAGCGTTATGAGGATAGGCCTGCAGAGTTAGAGTCGAAATGCTTGGCAGACTTTGTCACTTGGTATATGGCTGTCAGTAACAAAAAGAGAAAATGTCAAGGCAACGATGATAACAAAGAGTGGAGTGAAGATGACAAGGATGACACAGAGGATGTTAATGAACATTCAGTCACATATCATAAAAGAGACCATTGTAGGGTTATACACTAAAGATCATATGAGACCAATGATATTGTGAACCACAAACAAGAGATGGTCATGATATATCTACCATTTTGCTGTGAGGCAGTCGACATAATTGACCATAGCACATTTATAGAGACTTACAATGCCAGAGAGGCTGAGATCATGGAGAAGCGCAAACAATATGAATTGAGCATTGATATCAAACGTGTGGTCGAGGAACTGCGGCAGATGTGCTAACAGTTTGATGATGAAGACCCATTGGGTGCCCGCAATCAGCGTGAGGAGTTTGTGATATGTATAGTACAGCAAGGTGTCATAGAATGCAGATGATTTTGATGCTGCAACTATGGTGAAATCTGTGTCTGCAGTTTGCTAGTGATTGAATGCAATGGCCAAAGCTGACTTCTGTCGCATGATGCATAGCACTAACTCTGATCAACAAGAGATACTTCTGGAGGCGATACATCTCTTACACACACTCAACTTGGAACCAATCCAGGTTTTCTTCACTGGCTCTGCCCGTAGCAGTAAGACCCATGTGCTGAAATTTGCAATGGAAATATACAATCACTTCACAATGCAACACAATTACTTGACCAATGCGTTTGTAGTGTGTGCCTCCACTGGCAAAGCCGCCATCAATATTTAAGGCATAACCGTTCATTCTTCATTCAAAATTACACAATTGTGTCAGACTGGCACAATGTCATGAGAGATTCTGAAAAGTTACAGAAATATGTTTGTTGGTGTAAAATGCATGATAATCAATGAGGTTAGCATGATCAGATCTGATATGTTACATAAGATCAACTTATGTCTTCAAAAAAACACCGGCATGCATGATCAACAATTTGGCAGCATGAACGTTTTCTTCTGTGGTGACTTTCACCAACTGCCTCCAGTTAATGCTACACCTGTTTATCAAGCCCCACGCAACATGATTGGTGATGCTGCGCTCTGGAAATCATTAAACTACTATACACTACAGCAAGTAATGTGGCAAAGTGACGCTACGTTCTCTGCTATACTCACTAAAGTTGGCAATGGAGATTAACTCAATGTTGATGAAATTAAACTCATTGAGTCACAATTCAGAACCCAATTGTGGTGTATTACAAACTTGATTGGCGTTGTGCGTTTGTACCATCAAAATCACAGCATAGAATCATACAACAGCAGTGGTATTGTGACAGAGATATACAGTGTCACTGACAACACTTTGATAGGCTACAAGAATTACACTGAAGCTGCTACAGCCCAGAAAAAGCTTCACAAAATGAGTGTCATTGAGTTGGGTGGACTGCCTTATAAGATCCTGCTTGCAGTGGGTTATCCTCATATGATTATGATTAATATTGATATTGAGGATGTCATAGTGAATGGCACAATTGGTATGTTAAAGAATATAGAGCTGCTTAGTAAAGATGAGCACTTTGCAGAGTTAGAGGCACAGAACAAACTGTCAACATCTGTGGCCACACACAAACTGTGACTCAGACTATGGATTAAATTCCCGCTTGAGATGGTGGGCCTGCAATGTCAACTCAAAGCTAAGTTACATGTAATCTGCAAGTGTGAGGTTTTTGACTTCAAGTGGACACTGATAACAACGTGCAGTGCCAACATACCACTCGGTCTGATGATCAAATGCTGCCAAATACATTTTTCCATTGTGCCAGCATGTTCAATCACGATAAACAAATCTTAAGGAGGCACTTTCAATCAAGTCATATATCAATATGACAAATTGCAGCAAAACCAACTAGTTTATGTGGCTTTGAGTCATGTCACATCATTAGATGGCCTTTGTATTATCAATGCCAAAAGATTTCAAGGTTTATCATGAATTTGGTCAGGCGTCTCCTACAGTTAGAGAGATACGAGATGAGTACCAGCGACTGGCCCAATATCCGCTGCTGACACTAGTTGCACAAGTAAAAAAGTTTTGTGATTATGTTCCTGATCAGTGTTGTCTTATACTTATCAGCGCCATTAATGCACAAAGCTTGGTCACACACTCAGAAGACATCTCTACCAATTCCATCATCAACTGATCTGATTACTTGGCAATTAGCAAGACGTGGATGGAAGATTTCAAGCCAATGCAGGTGCCTGGCTTTGATCTGAGATTATATCGCAACACCACTAAGTGCAGACAAATTGCAACTACATCATCGGCGGCAATATCATCATCCTCAAGTCGCATAGCCGATGAAGTCACCATATATCACATCAATAGCTTCACTGATTGTAACAGAGTTAACATTGGCATTTCTGAGATGAATTTTCAGATCAAAGACCCAAAGGTTGGTGATATCTGTTTAGTAAATGTAACAGTCAATGGCATCTTCAAATTCATACTCGGGTGTGTGTACATCCATCCGGGCACAGCGTTAGCAGAAATTAAGCTCTGTATGTTACGATTGCTGTTAAAGTATTCTAAAAATATCGTTAAGATTATACCCAAATACGAGCCAGATCTCACTACACCAATCATGATGGTCGGAGACTTTAATGTCTCGCAAGGCTGCTCATTGCCTGACTTCATGCTCAGCGAGTTTAATTTGTCTTACATCGAAACTTCTCCAACAACGCTAGGTAATACCTGTATTGATTTAACGTTTACCAGAAATCTTGATGTATCCTGTATGCCATTTGTTTCGTACTTTTCGTATCACTGGCCTATCATTGATAAAGTTATAACACAGTGATTATTTGTTTACTTGATTTCTTTCCTGAACCCGACGAAAGGAAAATGTTGCCATCACAAATAAAACATGGAAATCTGAAGGACTTCTTAGTGTTCAAAAATGATTATGACATACATATACGCCCAAAGAAAATATTACCCGTTACGTACACGTGTTTACGTAAAACACACGGCCGTGTCCACGACACAGCCACACCCCGATTATTTATAAAGATTGGCGCTTAAAGTCCAAAGTGAATTTTAAATTGATACCCAATTGCGAATAGAATGGATCGTTTAGAATTTTGCCCAAATTTAAAGTTTTTTAATATTTCTATAAAAGATTATTTAATTAAGTCTAAAGAGGTGAAGCTTGGACGACACCGCTCGCTTCGGTTGACGCCACCTAGAACTTTGCTGACTCAATAGGCAACAAATTGGGGGTGCTTGGCTAGTGGCTCAAGGGTTTTAAATAACGCCTGAGGTCAAAACAATTAACGTGAATGATGGCTCATGCTGTAAAGCTATAGCGAGATTCGAATTGGCCGGGCGCTTTTGTGAAATTAGGTGGCCCAATTTAGAAAGCTTAAGAATAAGCCGACAGCTAAAAAGCAAAGGACATTTTGGTTTCGTCAAACTGGAGCAGATCGGCAATCTGGACGTAGAATTCATCGACGATTGGCTGGTAAAGGCGAGATCGGCTCAAAAGGGTTAACCCACGAATTACATAGTCACGGCTGGGGGCGATAGAGGGTGAAAGATTGGCGGTAGCCCCGGGGTTCCTTAACGAGTGCGCATATACGAGCGTCGCACTTCCGACGGCATAAAACCGATAAACCGTGCCGTATCGGTAGAAGCCCTCCCCCAGAGATTCCGCAGCTTCAAGGATAGCTCTAGCCGAGAGGAGGCACCGGCGAAGATAAGCCTCGGAGTGGCGGGGATCACCGAGGAAGTACTGGCTTAGGCGGATGACCACCGTGTGGAGTATCATGCTGTTAAAGACGACCAGAGGCTGAGATATTCGAGTCAGCCACCCAGGCTGATCTCTAACGGCTTCCGCCATCTCCCTCCAAAAAGCATCATACGTGGAAAAGAAGCGAAGGAGGAGGCGTTGGCAGCGCTCATGGGCGAGGGCACCACTCTGAGGGAAGATATGCTGCAGGCAAGCAACCGCATGACCCATCAGATCACACAATTCAACCAAGGCACGTATGTAGATGGACGAAACAAACTCGCGTCCAAGCCGACATTCAGAAACGGATGGATGGTCGGATAACTTGGGGAGCGGCGCAGGTGCAGGATACGGTAAGCGGTAATCGCCAGCCGCAATAAGCATGGGCCGATTGAGAAGGAAAGTGTTAAGCTTATCGCCTATGCACGCTCCCCACCACTGATGGCAGCGGAGGCGCATCAGGTTGCGGGGCATCCCTAGCCTGCGCGGTGGCGTGCGATGCGTGCCCATGACGGATATTAACAAGTTGTAGTAACTCTGATAAAGCCACGCGCGTCGAAACTCGGAAACTGCAAACTGGTATTGGCCAATAAGGATAAGCGTTGCCGCAACGGCAATCGTCGGGCGAGGAAATTTGGCTCGGAATTGGTGAACAATTTCCGAATCGAGATGCTCCGTCAACCCGGGGAAGGGAGTGCCCCGCGGAAGGTAGCGGCAGCCAATGCCAACGACAAGCTTCAATAGGAGAGAATCCCGGTTGCGAGATAACAGCCACTCGTCAATGATGGGGAAGTGTGGGGAGTAGCAGTTAAAAAAAGCTTCGACGCACTCCTCTATCACCCACTGGCGCACGAGCCCGCACTGTTTCGGGGCCGGACGAAGCGCTCTTTGAAGCTGAGTTCGCAGGGGGTTAAGGTCCAAATAAGCGGCCAGAAGCACGCCGACCGGACTTTGCCCATAATATTCAACTTTTCCGTCCCTGCGCCTGAAGACGTACATCCTAAACTGGTCCAACACCGAACTACGCAACAGTTCGCTCGCAAAAAAGGGGCATTTCGGCTTCAGCTCCACGATCCTCTTGGAAATACGCTTTGGAACAACATACCTATGCTTCATTAATAGCCCCTGTTGAGATTCCCCATGCGCGTCAAATTTAACAGCGTAGGTTCCGTCTTCTTGTTGCGTTCGCGCATATATTTACACTCAAGGCGGCGCTTCGTGCAAGAGCAGCAGATGGGGAAACTGCGGTCGCACCGCCGCTTGCTAGCGCGGCAGTTGGAACAGGCAAACTTGGAGCGAACCCCGTCCAGATCCCTGTAAACCAGCTCGGCGTTACCCTCGTTGGGAACATTTAAGGCCGAGTAAGTTGAGAACATGGCCTAAAAATCCACAAAGGTTACCCTGCTCTAAACCCGTTATAGCGGGCTTGATCTTAAGAGCGTATCAAAAGTTCGCAAACGATAAACAACCCTTTAAATTGGTAAATAAACTTCATCCGCCTCCATCAAGCTACGAAAAGAAAAACGCAAGCTGAGAGTATAGAAGCGTGAATAAAGATTTGAATAGAATAACTGAGATAACAATTAAGGTGGCAACCAATAAGTAGCCAGAAAATGCAGCTTGCATCGCTGGTGTAGAAAAATGTGATTTGAAAAGATTTTTGTATCGGAAGGGTAGTCCGGATCGGTATCAATAGGGTTAATCAGAAGCAAAATTAAAAAAATAAAAACAGCACACGAATCAGGTAATTAAAAGGGACCAAAGATCTATGCAAAAAAGGAAACAAAGCTTATCCCAAACGACTAAAGAACAGAGCGCTCGAGAAGAGATGTAACTTATCAAGTAAATTGAAAGCGGGGGGTTAAATAGTTTGAGCGTTCTACCTCAAAAAATTAATTACTTAATTAGTTACAGGGATGAAAGGTAAATGAACCAACTTCCAAATCTAAGAATCTTCAACCAACCCAATAAGCGGGATCAAATATAAGTATAGGCGGTAAAGTATTGTTTATTCGAGGTAACCCATAGGTGGTAAAGTAGGGTACAACTATTTGTTGCTTTAAAAGGTGGTGATTTGGAACTCGTTAATCCGAATTCAATGATCTCACCTTTGTCTCAAATGACGAATTCTCGATATTTCGTGACATCGCTGCCACGGCGGCTAAAATGTCCCAGAGTTCTGGACCAGCGGGCTGGCGAGGATTTTCAGGCACCCTGGAGCATCAAATTCCTGGGGCGAGCTTTTTCTTAAATTAAAATATAATAGCTCACGAAATATATTTAAGGCTAAAAATGATTTTATATAAAAGGCATTATTGGTTCTATGATAAGATTTATATGCGTACCTTTTAAAATTAGAGAACCATATAAATTAGGATTATTAAACAAGGGCTTGCTGCAATCTAGTTAGATCCGCATTTACTCAACTAATTTACTATGCAAAAGTTATAAACTTTTACCTTATGGTATAAGCTAAAGAGCATATGTATATCTTAGCTGGATATCCTTCAAAATCTTCTATAACATTTCATCTATTGTAATGCTGCAACATCATCATTGTTGTAAGGGGCTTGGCTCCAGCTATTAAGCTGGATAGGATCATGCATCCCTTTATAACCAAAAAAAGGTCCAAACCATAGGGCCCTGCCTCTCACCCAAATCTCAGCCCTGAAGTATACCTTGAATGATAGATGAGTGGCTGCTTCCTATCCCTGTTTGCCACATGCCTCTCCCACACTACCCCTTCAACCCAAACCCATCCTAGTATCAAATTCTGCAAATTTTTATTTAGTAAAAGTATTAAGCACCTTTGTGAAGACTTTAATAAAACCCAGAAGCCCCACATCTCAGTCCCCATTCCCTGCCCCCATCTAGTAGTTAAACCAGAAGTCAATCATAAAGGAGAAAACTTACCTAGAGAGTGAAATTTGAGCAAAAAGTTGAAAAGGGCCAAAAATGGGAAAATCTGACACCCCATTCTAAAATAAAAAATGTGAATTTGGACATTCAGAAGTCAGAAAACCATCCTGAGGATAGCTTAGAGATCTCTGTAAGTCCTGGAGCCCAGCCCTGAACCTGGACAGGAACAGCTGTCAGAAAAATGGCAGATAAAGTTTATACTGGCCTGCCAGTCAGGATGCAGAAGCACCAAAAGGTGAGTCAGAATGCCAGGGCTTTGCCGCTCAAACAATGTTATAGTGTGCAGGAAGATAGGTAACAATTAAGTGCCAACATGCTGCAAGCATGAGAAGCAACCCAGTGAGAAACCCTGCTGTTGTAGCTCTAGGCCCAACAGTCCTGGGAGTAGGGGGTGGCACAATAAGATTGGGTAGTTTGAGGCTTCCCATAGGAGAACTGTGTATAACATTGGCAAGGGACGGATCCTCATCTGGAGTGTGGATAGTTGGGCCCACAAATTACCTAAATCCTGCTGGCATATTTCCTCTGTGATTGGGGAGAGTTCTACAAAATTCTTAACATGATAGGCCCAATGGCTGCAGTAGGAACTAAAGTTACTAACATGACTGGAATTGCCCAGTTGATATGAGGCCCATAGGCCACATTGGAGATGTCTCAGGGATTTTGCAAAAATAATTTGACCATAACCAAATAAATTGGAGTGCAGTAAGGTTTTTGATGAATTTTTAAAATAAGAGAATTAACTGTCAATTTCTTCAGTATGTTACAACTGCTTAAATAGATGATCAATTTGGGGAATAGCTTGGGAAAGTGTGGGATTAGGGCCCACAAGATTTGTTTTAACCCAGCGAGCTTCAAGCGAAGGGGGTGTCAGGATTCTCCCTTTATTGGGGGAAGCTCCAACTAGGGGTCATGACCCACCTATGGGCGGATGCTGGATTGGGCTCCCCATTAACTTGAGGTAAGCCCAATCTGAAGTATCAGGGATCAACCCCAATTATAAATTAACAATAAATGTGGCACTGGTAACTAATGCCAAGGATGCCAAACAATCAATTGGGCTGCAGGAAATTACCATCCAACATGCCTAATTAATTAACCCCTTTCAGGTGCACCGGTGACTTATGCTGAGGATGCGCCCAATCCCCTTGTATTACTTTTTCCAATTGTGTTTGGCAATCCTTGCTGAGACTTTCTGAATCTTCCCTTCCTGATCCATTAAGGTCATATAAATATGTCAATGATAATTTTAATAAAATACCGTTTCTCGCCTATACCCTTTCCATTTTTAGCTTTACTTTGGGCCTTAATGGCCTATTAACTCGCTGGGGTCTTTGGGGCCCTGATTAATAGGTGCTGGGTTGGAGTTCCTCCCCCAAAGTCCTGACATGGGGGAGAAAAAAATGAACCTATTTAGAACCAATTTTGAAAGATTTAGCAGGGGCTTAGTCAATGTCAGTTCATCCATGTATGCCTAAATTATGGATTTACTGCAGTTTTGACAATTATCATGACAGCATCTCACATGATGAGCAACATGAACCTCCCATGGCCATCATATGTAGGGGCAGTCCCAAGAGGTCATGAATGGGTTTGGGGCTCCAAACCTGCCCACACCCAGTTGCTTTAGCGTCCATTTGACCAGGTGGGATTCATCAAATGAGGATTTTGAAGTTTTTGGGGAGGGTTTCAAACTGGTGGCAACATTTCAATGGCCTGATGCCATTTGGCAAGTTTCCCTAAAACTTTGACTTTAGATGCTTTCAACATCAAAGAAAAACACCCATTGAGCCTTATTCACAATGATTTATTGCTCTTGGGACTTGATATTAAAAGCTTAAGACCTCAACTTAATTTGAACCATTTATCCCATAAGAATGCTGACTCTCCAATATCTTGACACAAATTCCCTTAATTTGTAGTATTAATTTATCTGAAGTTAATACTGGGATGAGTAGCGGGGTCCTTAAAGAGCAAGCTGTTACCCATCGCCTGTCCACCACATGGGCAAGGTTGCCCTGGGAGATGAGAGGGGCAGCTGGCCTTCTTGGACCCTTTTTTGATGGGAACGGAAACTTCACCCAGTCCAAGTGGAGGTGACACTCCCCCAGACTTACAGCATCCCATTAGGATAAAAAGAGGTCCAAAGGCCCAGGTGGACCTCCAGTCACATTTGAGCAACTTGACACATGTGGTGGATGAGCACTGGATGACTGCTCCACCACTCAAGGCTACCCCATTCCTGCCTCTTACCCCTCCTCTACCCAATTAGGGTGGATAGAGGGGTTTTCAGAGAGGTTGCGCAAGCCAGGGGCCACAGGCAGGTCCCTGTGACTCACCACTCTCCTGAATTTTTTTGCCAAAATTTAGTAACACAGGTCATGATGACCTCAAGGCCCATTCTACAAATTCTGGGCTTGGGAGCCAATCCAAACCGCCTGAGACAGAAAATTAATTTTGGTCCTGGCTTATGCATCAGGCTGATCATTGAGCGACCCAGCGCAATCCTCCCAACCCTATGGCATGGATTTGGGCAGGTTGGGTCACATGGCCAGCCTGACTCAGATGATCAGGTCCCAGGTTGGCACTGTTGATCTGACTTGACCCAAAAATTTGAAAAGTTTTCTCAAGTTTTGTCAGGGTAGTGAATACCTCAGCCCACCTCTCCCCCAGCCAATCAGTTTCCACCTTCAAATTTCAAGGGGTCAATCCCTTGATGCCTCTCACAATTCTGCCCCCAATCATTAAGGCAACAACCCCATCCAGGGGCTGTTATCAGTTCATTTTTACTCCTTCACTTTTGTTACAATGAATAAACCTGTCAGAAAATTAACCAGATGGATTCATCTAATTATTTAAGCGGATTTGGGATAAAATAGGTCAATCCTGGCGGAATGGCTTATTGACTAAATTTTGTGATGTTTGAAATGATTGCTTGGTAGTTGCTCCCCAAAATCAGGTCAAGCCAAATCCAAGTATTCCACTGATATTGGAAGTTAGGATCGACTGGGGCAATTGATGGCCCCAAATTAGTAAAAGGATCACCAGAGACTAGTAACCAAGGATGATCCATTTGTATCAATTAAGTAATGTCAGTGGAACCTGACTATTTTGAGCTCTTGGCAGCCAAGGGTGCTTCTGATGCCAGATATATAATAAAATAATGAGCGCCTGAATAGGGCGATTCTCCAAACAATCAACTACAATGAGTCAAAGTGTGTGTCAGCATAAAGCTGAGATGTCCCAAATTACCCAAGCAATTGAAGATGTTTCCAGCACATAATTAAGTCAAATTCGATTTGATATTTATCTATATTAGTTATTTATATGGCTCACCGGCAACTCAATTCTGAGGATAGTCAAAATTAATAATTGGTCATCAGGAAGGATGGGGCAAGAGGGTCAACGCCAGGGAAGAAAGTAGCACAGTGGAAGGCTGAGAGAGTGGCTGGCTGGAAGAACCAGTGATGAGCCAATAGGTCAGTGGTGGGTGCAGTAGCCCTTTTGAAATAAGTATAAATACCTGTTGCTTCTCTTTCAATAAACATCTCCCTTTGCTCATTTTCTTATATGATTTATGTTTATATTTATTTTGTTGGTTAGGGATTAGGCGGGGGGATCCCCAAATGGCGCAGGAGACATGCCAAGGGGTCAGCTGGCGCTGCTGGCCCCATTGTCTAAGGTGAAATGGCAAGGGCTGACCAGCCTTCATATGGGTTATCCTGCCAACTAGCAGAGTCCACAGTCAATTTTCTAACAGTGGTGCTCACTACAGGGGTTCTGCTGGTTGGTGCTGGAGTAGTTGACAGGTTGGTGAGGAGGTAATGGGGATGTGCTTTGTGGTGAGGATTCTGGCATTTGTTGGTGGTGGGGAGGGGCAAGCCCTGAGTGATCGCCCAACACTGATGCAGGATGTAGGAGGATTACCATCTGGTCAAGTGGGAGAAAATATTGGAATTTTAACTAGATGAAATTTACCAATGATTTTATGTTAGTTGGGATGAAATAATCAATCCCAGCGGAATGGTTCATTGACTGCATTTTGTGGTATTTGATATAATTGCTAGTAAGTTGCTCCCTAATTAGGTTGAGTCAAAATTAGGATTCCACCAAGTTGGGAAGTTAGGTCTGAGTGGAGCCAATCATTGACCTAAATTAGTATAAGGATCACCGGTGACAATAGCTGAGGATGATCCAATTAGTTATATTAAGTATATGTTAGTGGAATATGTGTTTGATGCCAACTGCCATTTGTGGACCATTATGAAAAATTTCTGGCGGAAAGCTGATGTATTCGCTATTAATTGTCTGACTATGATTTTGCTGCCTAAATTGGAGTACTGGCGACTTATGCCAAGGATGCTACAATTATAATAATTATTTGATGTCGGTGGAAACCAACAGTCCTGAGTTCAAAGCAGCTGAGGTTGTTTCTGGCGTGTCATATTTAATTAAATAAACTATCATCTGAATAAGGCAATTTCCAAACAATTGACTAAGATGAGTTGAGATGTGATGTTGGTGAGATGCCAAAATATCGAGACAAAGCAAGCGAATCAAGAGGTTTCTGGTGCATTATAATCAATTTGAAGGTTGAATTCAAATTTGACATTTGTTTATATTAATCATTTATAAAGCTCACCGGTGACTTAAAGCTGAGGATGAGACAAAACTAATAACCAGTCATCAGGAAGGATGGGGCGAGAGGGTTGACGCCAGGGAAGAGAGTAGTGCAGCGGAAGGCTGAGATAGTGGTTGGCTGGAAGAACCAGCAATGAGCTGATAGGTTGGCGGTGAGCGCAGTAGCCCTTTTGTAAATAAGTATAGATACCTGGCGCTTCCCTTTCAGAAAAGATCTCCCTTTGCCCATTCTCTTATATGATTTAAGTTTGTTCTATTTTGTTGGTTAGGGATTAGGCTGGGGGATCCCCAAATGGCACGGGTGACATGCCAAGGGGCCAGATGACACTTCTGTCCCCATCGCCTAAGGCGAAATGGAAAGGGCTGATCAGACTTCATACTGGTTGGCCTGCCAACTAGCAGAGCCCACAGTCAATTTTCCAACAAAACCCATACATTTTTGCCCAGCTCATTGTGGACTCCATTTTTCAATTTTATTAAATAAAAATTATGCTTTTTTATCTGGCAAAATGTGCCGCTGCCCTTGTTCTGTCTCTGATGCTTGTTGATAGGGTTACCCAGTTGATTGACCCTTCTGCCTGACAAGCCATTGTGAATTTCTTAAAAACAAATCACCTTGAATAATGCGCCCTTTCCTCCTGCCACTATTGCATGTCTGATCACTTTGACTCTACCCCTCTTTCCTGCTGCCATATGGCCTAAACCCATTTTCTGGGTGGGACAGCCTCTGAGCAATTCCTTTTCGTTGCCATCAACGGGTAAGGTCCCCACCTGACTCTCTAGCAAAAGATTTTGTTTGCCCAAGGGTTTGTATCACCTCACTAAGGGAGAGCTCAGCCCCAGTGCTCCGTGCAGGACTCTTCTGCATCCCATTTCTACTGCCAATTTTGCGGCAGGATCCTAAATACCTTATGACAATCTGCAACCCTCATTCTATAAATTTAAAAGCATGCAACTGTGAAGCCAAAGGAGTTTTGTTGTCCTCCTTGCCTCCCCAAACTTGGGGGTTAATCCCAAAAAACTCACGGTTTCCCCATTGCTACCATTTGGTTTGCCTTGAGGGCCTTTGGTACATTTTTGTACTTTTGCTTTCCTCATGCCCGCACTAGAACCCACTCCTACTAATTGCTCAGACCGCTGTCCCCCTAGAATTCTGGTCTCTACCTTTGGCGCTCATGCACCCCAATTGGGATCCCAGTTAGTTTTTCTTAGCCACATACGGACATAATGAACTGACCGCTTACCTCAGCCATCTCCGCCCTCCTCTCTGGAATCGGTCAAGTAATGGTCTATGCCCTCACTCCAAACTTGCACTCCCTCTGTTACTTTCTTTTCTTGTTGGTCCACTGCCTCACTCATGTGAGCTTGTAAAAAGGATTTTAAGGAATGAAGACCACTCTACCAAGCCCCCCATTAGTGTAACCCCCTCAGTCAATATGATTGTTGAATCTCAGCGATTCAGTATGTACCCACTAAAGGTTTTTTACACAGGGTTCCCCCATTGAACAATTAGAACGGTCAATATGATGATCGCCAGTTCCTTGATACATTTGTAACCACTTAATTTTATAAAATTCATGGGAGCGATTCCCAATCATTTCTTTATTAAAATATATCGTTTTAGTGGATCCTTTCTTGTCCGCTCCTTATTCTCTTTCTTCCTTTCTTTACTTAACTCAAGACTACTTCTCCAGTCACCTCATTTCACTGATATCTCAGCGGCCTCTGTCAGTACCAACTCTTCCACTTAATCTATTCATGTCGCCATCTTTTCATTAGTTTCATCATATTATTCTTTAATTGTTTATTGCCTTGATTTGAGGCAATCCAAAACCCTTTTGTCAAATGTCAACATCGCCTTATCACCCTATTCAACCAATTCCTCAACAATCTTAATATCGCTTTATTTCAAAGCACTTACATTACCATTATGAGTTTGATTCCAGTGGATCCCATTCATTTTGCCATATTGACTTAGGGCTTATCATTCAGTCATATTGGAATCGCAACATTACTCCCTCCTTGACTGGACGATGAGGCTCCTATTGCTTATATGCTCAGGGGAATTTTGCATGAACTCAGTTGATGATTCAACCAAAACCAGGGTCCTTAATAGTATATGCGTTGACCCCATTTTTCTCAATGACTTCAAATGGACCAATCCATATACTGGCAAGTTTGTGCTTCCAGCCAAACCCATGCTGATCATGGAATAACACCAGATCCCCATCATTGAACTGCATTAGGGTACTCCGCCATACTTGGTCCATAGCCTGGGTTTTGATTTTCTTGGCAAGGCTGAATGAGTATGCTTCAGTTTGTAACTTAATCAGCGTGTTTGTAAGGGTGGTTAAATATCGCTGCAGATCCACTCCTCCAGTGTCCTCTATACAGGCATACAGCAGCGCAGGCAGAGCAGGGTGCCGCACATAAAGAAATTGAAAGGGACTTTTCCATGGCCGAATAGTAGTTAATATTGTAGGTGAATACCGCGGTAGAAAGAAGGGTACTCCAATCGGAGGGTCTATTCATAACCAATTTCTGGAGTATATTTACCAGAGTCCCATTAACTCTCTCAACCATTCCGTTGGACTCAGGGTGATACAGGGTTGTTAGGACCTTGCGGATGGCCATTAATTTGTTGAGCTTGGGTAAGATGTGGGAGGTGAAGTTGGTTCCATTGTCAGTAAGGATAAACTGGGGGCAGCCATGACGCTGTATGATACATTCCAATACAAACTTAAACACAGTAACTGCCCCTAGATCCCTGATGGCTCGCGCCTCCACCCACCTCATCAAGTGGTCAATTGCCACCAGGATATACTTAGACCGATTTGCTCCAGTTGGCAGTGGGCCCACAATATCAATAGAGACAGTGTACCAAGCAAAGAGAGGCTTTACCAACTGGTATGAAGTCTTCTGGTGGAATGGCTTCTCCACCTGGCACTGGTGGCAGCAAGACAGGGTCTCAAGAATGTCATATTGCATGATTTCCCAATAATACCTTGGTCTCAACAATTCAAGAGTTTTCTGGGCTCCGCCATGGCCAACTGCTTGATGTGCACTCATAATAATATTTGGGCGGGTAGAAGGCCTTGGTATATTCATGGTAACGTCCCCTATACAATTATACAACTTCCCATTTCTTAGGAACATATTAGTCCTGAGTTCGTCTAGTAACTTGATTACTTGATGTGGTTCATCTTCATATTTTCCGCTGAGCATTTTGTTGAACATGATATTGCTTAAATCTGCCGTAACTGCAATTGTTGGTAATCTTGATAAACAATCAGCATTTTGGTGTTTGGCTCCCAGTCAATGTAAAATCTCAAAGTTGTAAGCTTGCAGCTTAAGAGCCCATCGAGCTAGCCGCCCCTCAGGCTCTTTCAAGTTTTGCAACCAGCGCAACAATGCATGATCCGCGATAACCTTAAACTTTACTCCATGCAGGTAGACTTGGAACTGCTTATATGCATAAAAAACCGCTAAGCACTCTTGCTTGGTCACAGTGTAGTTTTGTTCATGGCAATTCAAGCTATGACTGCAGTATGCCATGGGGTGCTCCTCCCCTTCATCGTCCTTCTGAGACAGGACTGCCCCAACAGCGGAAAGGGACGCATACATCTGAAAAATAAACTCCCAATCAAACTTTGGACATCGCAACACCGGTGCACTGCTCAACGCCAAATGGAGTGCTTCAAAAGCGGATTGATGACATTTTGTCCATTTGAACACAGCATCCTTCTTTAACAACTCAAATAGCGGCCCCCCAATATAGCTAAAATTAGGGATAAAGCATCAGTAGTAACTGACTATTCCCAGAAATACCTGTATATTGCGCTTACTATTGGGATTAGTCATTTGGCTGATGGCCTCCACCTTAACTGGTTGTGGCTGCAGCCCATTTGAGTCTACCACAAACCCCAGGTATTCCAGATGATCTTTGAAGAAGTTACACTTTTGAGGTTTAATTTAAATGTTCACCTCAGCCAGCTGGCGGAATAATGCTTTGAGGTGTTTGAGGTGCTCCAAAAAGGTTCGAGAGAAAATGTTAATATAATTGAGGTATACTAGGATGCATGACAGCTTCAGGTCACCAAGAATAGTGTTCATGGCATGCTGAAAAGTAGCCAGAGCATTACACAGTCCTTGAGGCATCCGTGTTGGTTGAAAAAGGCTTTTAGAGGTGATCACAGCACATTTTTCCTGTTCCACCAAGGGTAACTCGATTTGCCAGTAGCCTAATATTAAGTCCATTGTAGAAAAGTAGCGAGCACCCCCTAATCAGTCCAGAGAATTGTCAATTCTAAGCAAGGGATACAAATCCTTTTTTTATACTGTTGAGCTTCTGGTAGTCTATTAAAACACGGTTGGTGCCGTCCTTCTTTTTACAATCAGAACAGGCAAAGACCACAGACTTTTGGATGGATCAAGCATCCCTTGTTGTAATAACTTGTCAATTTCCTCAGTAACCACATCTTCCACTGCATGAGAATGGCGGATTGGACAAGACCTTATCAGAGGATGATTGCTGGTGTCCAATCAATGAACCACCCCCCAAGCACATCCTAAATCATGGTCATCTTCAGCGAAAATTCCCTTGTATTTCTGTAATAAAGCTGTTGCTTGGTCTTTTTGTTCATCTGTTAATCCTGTTAAATTACTCCACGGTACCACCATTAGTACATTGACCAATGTTTTGAGCGGTAGTTCAAATTCATCCAATGATCCAAAATCATGAACCTGACGGACCTCATTTATGAGAATCAAATATAGATAAGCTACAGTTTGGTGGCAGCGGATTTGCATTGGTTTGTTCTGCAGGTTTGCTAACGGCACCTTTATCTCCCCATGTCCTGGTATTATGATGCCTGGAGCCACATGGGGCTCAAGCTGTGATTGATGATAAGGCCCAATGATCTCCCCATAGAGCCCCGCTGGCACTTCCACCTCTAACTCAGTGTCAATTATTACTTGATGTCCAGAGGGAATGGATATAGCTCCAGCTGCTCTAAGCAGTAACCCTTGGTATTCATATATCTGAGGGGGAGGACCCAAGTTTTCCCTTTTAATCAATGATAGCGCACTGAAATCACTCCATCGCTGTAGGCAAGGTTGATCTGTCCCATATGCGCTGAACTCTTTAGCGCTCTACTAGAGGAGAAATATATAGGGATTCGATGTCCCATAATGGCTAGGGTCTCTTCCATTATGTCAACTATAGCCCCATAATGTCACATAAATGCAGTTCCAATCAATAAATCATAGTGGCTGTTTGGCAATACCACTGCTGGAGCCACCATAACAATAGATCCAAACTGAAAGGGAAGAGCGCCATATGCTCCCTCAGAAGTGATGGTTTCAGCTCCAGTGGTCCCATACACTACTAGGTGGTCTATGTCAGGTTTTAAGGACAACTTTGCCACCAATTTAGTGGAGACAATGTAACAGGTGCGCCTGTATTGATGATAGCCCATAATTGAGTTTTAGCTACCACAATTTCACGGTAAGTGCATTCAGAGTAAGATGCATCCCGGTTATTCACCTTGTGTACACTTGAGGATTCAGGTTTTCCCAGGAAACTCATAATACCCACACCGATTTTAGGGTATCTGTTTACGATAGTGTCCACTGGGAGGGCAACATCTATTCCCCTTAATGACAGGGCATCTGCGACCGGTTCTAGCTGATCTAACAGATTTTGGTCAAACATTTGACAAGCATAAAGCTTCAGTTGATCTGGAGAGTTTTTGTCCGCTGTTTCTTCAATGTGCGCTGGGGGCAGCACATTTACTTCCCCAACCAGTGGGTGATAGAGGAATGTGTCATCATACTGAGAAGCTTCAGCTATATTTAACACACTAGACTCAGGTGGGACATGTAAGTTTGAGTTAGCAGAAGTAGAGAGTCCCTTCTCTACTCCACTTCAGGCTTTACCCTGATAGCCCTGCTCTCATTGCAAGGGAGGGATCTGTCAGTTGGGACACCATCGTCCCATATGTCCATTACGACCACAATTAAAACAACTTAATCTGTAAGACCTATGGCTGTGTTTAGGATAAGTTGGTACAAATGGTCGATGATTTTGAAAAGGATCATTGTAACCAGACCTTCAACAGTATAACGACTGCCCCCTGTCAGCGTAGTTAGGCCCAGAGCGGTAACTAGGTCAATGTTGATCAGCAAACTATGAACATCCATTGGATGGAGAAGAGTATACTGACAGGATTCTTTCTTCCCAGTTATCTCTTCTCACATGGTTAGGGTGAACAATTGCGACAGCGCGGATCTGCTTAGTATTGGGTGGAGTAAAATTTTCAGATAATCGATGTACAAACTGAACAAGTTTAAGGAGAGGTACGTCCGTCTCTAACAGCAGAGCTATAACATTGTAAAGCTCAGGGTATGGCTTCACCGCTGAGGCCATAGTTATACACACATCAACTTCAGATAGAATGCCTGCTCTGATCAGCATATGTGCTTCCATAGTAAATTGGTCAGCAAATGTGGTGAGGGTCTCATTTCGCTGAAACCCAATGGTCAAGAACTCAGCTTTCTGCTGCAACATTTTTGCAGTTCCGCTGAACAATCGCAGCACCATCTCTTTAACTTCGTGGCATGAAATGGAACTAGCTGAGAGGTAACAAATGACTTGATCAGAACTTCCAACATCCAAAGAGGAGAGTAACAGCTTTGCCCTTTGTCAAACCTAAAGTTCCCCCAGTCACAAACTCAAATTAGCAAAAGAATCTATAAATACTTCCTTCACAATCAAATGGCGGCAATTTGTCATTGTAAACCTTCTGAAGCAACTCATCCTGTCTTTTGAGCACAGTATCTAACACAAGTCTCAACTCCTCATAGGGCCCAGGGCCATTGTTTCATGCAGATTTCATTTGAAAAAACTGGGATGTGACATAGCCAATGGTTGAATTTTCATAATTTTGTTATTGATCAATGGGCCCCCTGTAGTGAGCACCACTGTTGAATCTCGGCAATTCAGTATGTCCCGCTAAAGGGTTTTTTACACAGGGTTTCCCCATTGAACAATTAGAATGGTTGATATAATGATCGCCATTTCCTTGATACACTTGTAACCATTTAATTTTATAATAAATATGGGAGCAATTCCAAATCACTTTTTATTAAAATATATTATTTTAGCGGATCCTTCCTTGTCCGCTCCTTCTTCTCATTCTCCCTTTCTTTACTTAACTTAAGACTACTTCTCCAGTCACCTAGTTTCACTGATATCTCAGCGGCCTCTGTTGGTACTGACTCTTCTACTTAGTCTATTCATGTCGCCAACTTTCATTAGTTTTGGTTTATTATTCTTTAATTATATATTGCCTTTATTTGAGGCAATCCAAAACCCTTTTATCAAATGCCAACATCATCTTATCACCCTATTCAAATAATTCCTCAACAAACCCAATATTGCCATGTTTCAAAGCGCTTACATTACCATTATGAGTTCAATTCCAGCGGATCCCATTCATTTCGCCATATTGACTTAGGGCTTATTGTCCAGTCATATTGGATCATGACAATAATTATTGGAATTTCATGAGAAATTTTGATAAACAGGCGCTACAGAGGCTATGAAATTATTAGTTTTGTGGCTCTAGCAAAGATAAACTTAAGTGCAACAAAGTTATTAGTTCCATTGCGATGGTTAATGCCAATTGAATATACAGAATCCTGTATGAAAATAGACTAAAATTAAACTACGCGAGACAAGAATTGAGATACTCATTAATTAAAAACCAGAGATATTTATAGGAAAAATTTAGTGGTACTTTGTGAGGATTTCCTTGATTCACCCAAGGTAAGATCTTTCCTACCAGAGGACTGATATTGTTGATTATCATTATTATTATAAGGTTCATGATGATCACATCTAATAGAGCTCTAGTTAGATGTGATCAATCTTCTTAATGAGGCCTAGCCTTTCAAAATGATTAGTCATTTTGAATTGCTTGGCCATCTCGAATTACTGAGTTTCTTTGGGTTGATTAGTTCTCTCATTGTAGGAGGTCAATAACTCGGAAGAGTCTTTCTTTGGTCAAATTGAGAATCAGAAATATTCATTTTAGATTTCTCCATCTTATTAGACCAAGATATTGAATCTCAATCTAGAATACTTTCAGTCATCTTAGTTGTATCTCCAAAAATGTCCCCCTCAAGATCTTGCCTAGGGGGCACATACTTGTGAAGAAACCTACTATGCACTCTATTGGTAACAGTACCAGTATCAATAGCGGCAATGGAGTATTCCATACCCCAACAATAGATAATCTGACAAGGGCCAGCCCCTAAGGTATCCAACTTGTGAATCCTTCCTCCCAGCCTATCAGTGGTAAAGGAGTACAAGATCTCCGACTTGATATTCTGGTAACGTAGGTCTACTAGCGTTAGTTCTGGTACCTTCCTTCAAAGTGGTAGCAGCAAAGAAATTGAAGCTAATGCTTGTAATTGGATAATTTCATCAGCTAATATCCTCATAGCTAAATCAGTAGTTTGTGGGGTAGCCTCTGCAAGTATAAGTTGTACACTTGAGGGGAGGATAGGTTCACAACCATATAAAGTTTTAAAAAGAGACATTCCAATAATATGATGATAGCTAACTCTATAAGCTAACATTGCATTAGGAAAGTAAAGGTTCCACCTACTAGGATCATTGGAGGCCATCTTTTGAAGAATAGCTACAAGGGTACCATTAGCCCTTTTGACCGCACCATTAGTTGAAGGATTATAAAGAATCATAAAGGACTGTAAAACCCATTAGTTTGGTAAGCTCAGCCACCACCTGAGAAATGAAATTGGTCCCATTATCTGATAACAGGACTTTCAGGCTACCATGCAAAGTGAAAACTTGCTTTATAAAGAAAGGACGCTGTTACCTTGGTGGTAACCGGGGAAACTGAAATAGCTTCAATACATTTAGTAAAATGGTCAATATCTAACAAAATATATCGATGTCCATAAGTGGCTGTAGGGAAAGGACCCACCACATCAATACTAATAGTGGAAAAGGGTTTGGAAGGGCCCACAATTTGGTGTTGTAATGTTGGATTTCCACCACGTTGTTGTTGACACTTAAGACAAGATTCCAGAACATCGTGTACAGATTCCAGCATGTTATCCCAGTAACAATGATTCTTTAACCACTGTAATGTCTTAGCAACAGCTCTATGACCTACAGCTTGATGGGCCTCCATAAAGGTATCAGTCCTCGCAGAGGACCAAATAAAGGGCAACCACTTAGATCCTGACTTTTTATATAATGAACCTTTTTTAACCTGAGTGTCTTCAGTTAAGGATTGTAGTTTCGAGATAACATCCTTAGATTCATGGAACCAGAGCTCAGGTCTACCAATCAGGCCATAAATATGATCTTACTCTGCAGAAAATAACGTTAGTATAGGAAATCAAGAAAGTCCATCAGCGTTTTGATGAATAGCTCCAGCACGATGTTAAATAGAGAATTCATAATTTTTGAGCTTTGACGCCCATCTAGCTAAGCCTATCAGGATTCTTCATCTGTTGTAACCACTTTAAGGAAGCGTGATCTGTTACAATAGTGAAATGCATGTCATATAGATAAGGGCGAAAATGCTTGATGGCGGGAAACACAGCGAGGCATTCTCTTTTGGTAACGCTATAGTTGCATTCATCCTTAAAAGGGTTTTACTATAGTATGCAATGGGATGATCGACCAGATTGGTATCATGTTGAGCCAGAATGGCTCCAATAGCAATATCACTGGCATTGCTATATAGTGTAAAAGGTTTGTAAAAGTCAGAATGGGCTAAGACAGGGTCACTCATTAAGGCTTGGCGCAACAGATCATAGGATTGTTGCTGGGACTTTTCCCTTACAAAAGGAACTTCTTTATGCAATAGATAAACTAAAGATTCTGCAATTTAATCAAAATGAGGGATAAATTGTCAATAATAACCAACCATTCCTAAAAACACTTGGATATCACGCAAGCTTTTGGGAACAGGCATGTCCAAAATAGCTTGTATCTTATTAGATAAAGGTAAAATACCTTCACGATTAACTTTATGTCCCAAAAATTCCATCTCAGCTTTAAAAAAAGCACACTTTGATAGTTTAAGCCTATGAGAAGCACGACGCAGTCGGCCAAAAACTTTTTTAAGATGAGCCAAATGCTCACTGAAAGTGCGTGAAAAACAGTAACATCATCTAGATAAACTAAAACACAAGAAAGTTTCAAATCCCCAAAAAAGCCATCCATGGCTCGTTGAAAAGTATCAGGGGCATTGCAAAGACCCTGTGGCATACAAGTTGGCTCAAATAGCCCCTCACCAGAAATTAGAGCACATTTTTGACGATCTTCTGGGGCAAGATCAATTTGCCAATAACCACTCGCAAGGTCCATAGCAGAGAAGTATTGTGATCCAGACAATAATCTCAAGGAAGCATCGATGTGAGGTAAAGGATAAGAATTCTTTTGAGTAACAGCATTGAGTCGATGATAGTCCAAAACTACTCAGTGACCCCCATCTTTTTTCAGATGAGTAGTAGAGGGGAAGCCTAGGGACTCTTAGAAGGCGTTAGTAACCCAGCCTCGAGTAGTTGTTTCAGTTCCACTGAGACTTGAGCCTCCTCAACTCTGGATTTGTGATATGGTCGAGCTCAAATAGGTGGAGTATCCCCAGTTTTCACCTGATGTTGCACCTCTTTCATTAGTCCAAAATCCCCTGGACCTTGGGCAAAGATATCCGTATATTATTCAATCAGGGCCTCAGCTTCAAGCTGTTGTTCTGAAGTAAGTGAATCCCCTAACTCAACATCAATTTGAGCAATAATAGGAGGATCTTCCAGCCCAAATTCGCGTAAATCTCCACATCCCAAAATGAATAATATGTCATTCACAGGAGTAGGCCGCACATAGGCAATGGGATTATTGCGATTCAATTGCATAGATCAGGAAGTGAGATTGGCTAGTAAAATTGAGACAGTCTCATCATAGGCAGGATCAAGGATACCTGGGCAAGGTAAGGCCTCCAAATGAGAGGGATTTAGGTGACCTCAGATCTCTAAAACATGATCAGGAGGTACAAATACTTGTACACCTGTATCAACAATGATTTGAGCTTTGGGAGGAATAGTGATTGGAGAGTTGGAATATAACGGCATGCCTTCAGAGGCACAAGCAGATGGAGGTGGAAGTATAGTACGTGGCACCAGGATTTGGTATTTGAGACGTGAATAGAAGTGGGATATTCCAATAAGCAAACACGTCGTTTGAGTTTGCCTTTGTTAGTGGGGGCATCATCTAAATCAAAGGTACTCGGTACCCAATTAAAGAAAGGTACTTATCTTTAAGACTAATTATTACATCAAAATCGGTAAGTACTTAGTTCCCAAGAGCAGGTCATAGCAGTTGTTATCCAACACTACTGCAGGGGCTGACACAACCAACTTTCCAAAACGCATCAGAAGAGAGGAATAGGCTCCTATAGATTTAGGGTAGGAAGGTTCAGCAGTTCCATAGTCTTAAGAATGTTTCAGGTCTTGAGCAATTTGATTTTCTTCATAAGTTTAGATGAGATCACATTGATGGGTGAACCCATATCAATGATAGCCAAAACTTTCACCTTATGCACGATGACTTCCACCTGAGTTACATCAGTGCCAAAGTTAGTGATTGAGAATACTGAGGGATTAATAGTTTGAATGGAATTATAAGAAAAAGAGGAAGCATAAGCAGAAGTAAAGTCTTTGTTAGATAATTCATCAGTAATATAAAGCTCATTGGGAGCGGATACTACATAACAATTGGTAGAAGAATTAAAAAGATTTTGACTGAGGCACCTGAGGTAGGTCAGCACAGGGAGCCTCATGCCCTATGCTGACTCCTAATTTTTCGACTCCTCTGCCTGATTTTTCCAACATTGAGACACCACATGACCCACGAGACCACAATAAGTACACGGCCCCTTCTTCACTTTGGATTTAGGTTTAGGTGGCATTGCATGGATGAGAGAATGTGGGTTACTAGAGGAGGTTGGATGTACCACCCCATTAGGGATTTCCATAAGTGCTTCCTTGATGTCAATAATGGAGCTGAATTTCTTTTAAGAGATTTCAAGTGTAGTAGTAATTGAGTGCAAGAACTGAACGCACTCATTACAGCTGATATAGCATTATCAACAGTAATCCAGTTGCATGTAGCTAGTGTCTGGGCCTCATGGTAGGATTGTTTGTCAAATTACTGGATAGACTCTCCTCGTTTAATTTGAATATTCATGAAAGCTTGCTTTTGGTTGGAAAAGATTTGATCACTCCCAAATTCCTTATGAGAGCAGTTTTCACTTGAGCCCATGTAGTGCAAACCTTAAGATGGGGAACCATGATCTCTTGAGCAAACCGGCTTAGGCAAGAAGTGATATGGCGAACCTTTTCTGTTGATCAGTAGCTCCATCCATTGCGCATTCATCAACAAAAAGAAAAGAATGGATGCTACCTTCACCTGGTTCAAACTTATCCTTGAAGGTAGGTTTGAAAAGGGTGGCTTCAGTGTTGAAGGCATGTACGCCTGGTACAGCAACTGGTCCAACCTCATAAGGTTCAGATTCTGTGAAATGGGCATGAGGGGGAATATGGTCAACTTGTCATCTCAAGAGATTCAAATCATCTTGTAAATTTTGAACCCATCGGTTTAGATGATCATTTGTAGGAGCTCGGGTTAAGTTTAAAATCGCAGCAACCATTTCATTTGCTTAGTCTCAAGTACTTCACATTTAGCAGCCAACTGTTCAATGGATTCTGTCAATGAGGCAAATCAGGTTTCTTGAGTAGTTTGATTTGCATGCATAGCCGATGTGCATTATCAACACCATCCAGCAGATTGTTTGAAGAATAGTCTGGATTGGTCAGAAGACCTTCTAAGGATAAGAAACACCCTTGAGCTATGGCTCGAATTTGGGTTTCTAACGCTTGTACTCGAGATACTAAGAGCATTGAAGGTTCAGAATTGGACGTTGGAAGTGAGGAGCCAGGGGGCCCAGGAGGTCCTGGGGGTCCTTGCGACCCATCTCTTCCTGAAGGACCTGGAGGGCCTTAGTGACCCATTGGACCAGGGGGACCACGTTCCACAAGTGGTCCCAGAGTTACATATGGGGAGCTAGGTGGTCCCGGTGGCCCAGGAGGACCAGCCGGGCCAGGTTCACCTTCTCTAATATTACCCACCACTTGGACAAGATGTTGGGTTAACCCATTAAGCTCCCCAAACTCTTTTCATAGTTAGCCCGCAACTGATCCAATTGTTTCTTAATTTCCTCTTCCAGGGAGGTAATCCAATGGTGAATAGGGTTAGTGGCATTGCTAACTTGATGAGATACTTCTTGACCAATGTATCCCACAACCCTAGTATCGATTCTCACCAGCTGATTATGAATATTGTTGATTTCTCTTCAATTATTGAGAATAGCCTCTTGATTGTCCCTTCCAAAGTTGGATGCCATTTCATAAAATGAAGATAATTGAGAGTGAAATTGTTGCACTAGAGTCAACTGGCGCTGGATTTCTAGATGATGCAACCCCAAAATCTGGAGTACATGGTGGATATCAGGATGTACGTAATGCCGGAGGTACTGCTCAGTTCTAGCCAAACCAACTTTGGTAGGCTGTAACACCACTTGGTTATATATATTCATCATGTTGTCAGCAACTTTGGACGCTTGGTCACAATTAGGGCGAGCACCAGGCAGAATAACCCCTCTGATCAAGCTTTTAACGGTTTCTTCAACATTAGTGGCTTGAATCTGATAATTAGATTGGACATGGCCCTTAATGGCCAAGTCCATTGAAGCTTGAAATTGTAGATTATTAATATTGGCGGAAGGCAAATCTTGCCAGTTAGAGTGTACCCATTGGGTGATACTCAAAGATTTCTCCAAAGAGGGGCTCTCTTCGCTAGACATATTCATTATTGTGAAAGTATGTTTTCATCAGGTAGCCTCAGAAGCAAACCTGGCAAGGAGAACCAGTCTTGGATTTTATGAGAAATTACGATAAACAGGTGCTACAAAGGCTACAAAATTATTAGTTTTGTGGCTCTAGCAAAGATTGACTTGAGTGCAATGAAGTTATTAGTTCCATTGCGATGGTTAATGCCAATTGAATATACAGAATCCTGTATGATAATAGACTAAAATTAAACTACACGAGATGAGTATTTGAGGTACTTTATTAATTAAAAACCAGAGATATTTATAGGGAAAACTTAGTGGTTCTTCACAAGGATTTCCTTGATTCACCCAAGGTAAGATCTTTCCTACCAGAGGACTGATATTGTTGATTATCATTATTATTATAAGGTTCATGATGATCACATCTAATAGAGCTCTAGTTAGATGCGATCAATCTTCTTAATGAGGCCTAGCCCTTCAAAATAATTAGTCATTTTGAATTTCTTGGCCATCTCGAATTACTGAGTTTCTTTGGGTTGATTAGATTCTCTCATTGTAGGAGGTCAATAACTCGGAAGAGTCTTTCTTTGGTCAAATTGAGAATCGGAAATATTCATTTTAGATTTCTCCATTTTATTAGACCAAGATATTGAATCTTGATCTAGAATACTTACGGTCATCTTAGTTGTATCTCCAACAATAATATAGATGGGAGTCCCTCTATCCCTTCTGAAAAGGTGGCCAACCAAGTCCTGGGTTCCCTGACAGAGCTCAAGGTGCACTTCGCCACTGACAGCGGGAAGACCCTGTACCCCTCTGACGCCCAACAGAGTGTGGCCCTTCTTGACACCCTGGAAGGGGATGACCACCATTGGGTAAGGGGGTGCTCTGCTCTGCGGCCAAGATGGGAAACCCTACTCCACTGCTTGCACTGGTCACCTCAGCAGTTTAGGCCCCTGAGGTGATACCCTCATGACTCCTCTGCCTCTTCACTTTGGGACAGGCAGCTGCAGACCTGCTCTCCCTTGTTAGAGCCTTTTCTGTGATGGCCCCTCTGTGCCAATCCCCTCCAAGATCTCTGTCTCTGCCTTCTGGGACGCCTTGGAATCCTCCTCTGCTGCCCACCCATCCTTGGACCCTCTCCCAGGGTCCCTAAAGGTTGCGTTCTTGGTAGCCCGCTAAATTAGGGCAGACTCTTTCACATACCCAAGCCTTCCGTTGCTACCCTTGGCGTGTGGCATGCCTCCCCTCCTCCATCAGCCAATGGCCGCAGACAATGGAAGTGTTCCCCTGGTCTCGCGGTCCTCTTCCCTCCTGCTGGGTCCACCTTGGATATTCCCCCTCTAGGGAAGCACCCACTAGTTATGTCCCCAGTTTCTACCCTTTCTCAGGAGGGTAATCTTATGGGTTCCTAGGATCCCTAACATGATTATCCCTGCGCCATTGCCTTACTGCCTGACCCCTGCTCCTCCTCAATGAGGAGTAAGTGTACTCATAAACTGTCGCTTCCCCATCTGGGGCGAGGAGGAGGTGACTCTTTCGCCTCAGGAGCAGCCCAGCCCTGCACCTCCCAAGCACCCACTTCTTATAATGGTCATGCTCCTTCCTCTGCTGATCTTTCCCTTGCTCTGCTTAATAAAATAATATCAGACCTACCTTCTGTTTCCAGTTTCTTTTTGCTCAGATACAGTGAGGTCACCATAAAAGCCAACCTTAATATGGGCGTGGCAGGCAACTTCATTGATCTTAGTGTAGCGCATTTCTTGGACTTGATTATGAATGCTTCATCTATCCTAGGCGCCTCATCTGAGCCTCTGACGTGCCATAGCATTTAGCGTCCCCTACACTTTTCCATTCACAACTTTGGGTTTGCGACCATTTTTGGAATTACAGGATCTGCTATATCTGTGATTTTGGGTGTGGGCTGGTGGCGTCGCCAGAAGATTAGTATCAACCTGTAGATTAACTCCCTTTTATTCAAAAACCATAAAAAAGAGTGGAGAGGTTCCAGATGCTGAACACTTTTTCTTTGGGTCCCTGAAATAGCTTAATCTCTCCTCCTGACCCTATCCCAGAAGATCTTCCCCCAGAAATCCCTTCCCTTCTCACCCCAAATAAGGACGCTTTTGATATGTCTCTGGCAGAAAAGATTTCCCCACAAACTGAGTACAACCTATAAATCAAGTTGACAGTTGGCCTGGTCAGAATCAACTGCCCCCTCTACCCATATATAGAGGAAGAGGACAAGTCCCTGGGATTTGGCAGGATGACATGTTGGAGAAGGGTTGGGTTTTCAAGAAATCTAATCCCATCACCTCACCCATAGTTTCTGCCAGAAAGTCAGATGGTTCCCTGTGTCCTTTTGTTGGCTACAGTCACCTTAATACATCACAGTCCCTGACACATAACCCCTGCCTTGGAGAAATCCATCGCCCAGGCTATTACCAAGTCTTGTGTTATAATTTTTGGCAATACCATTAGGATATGCCATAAGGTTGCACAGGTCGAACCCATTGAACATTGGACAGATGATGTGAGGATTGTTGGTCCTCCAAACACACTTGAAAATATAATAAAATATGGAGCAATTGCCCTGACGATAATTTTATTTATTTAATAAATACAGTGGTTCCTTGCTGTTCCGCTCTATCAAAACTACTAACAACATAACCTTTCAATCGCCCCATCTTGCTTATATATCAATGCCTTTGGACGATACCATTCCCTTAGCTTAGAATATTCAGTTCTGACGAATTCTTATTGGTTTTGAAATGATATTCTTGGATTCTCTATTGCCTTAGTTTGAGGCAGTCTAAATAATATTCGCTGAATGTTGACATCACCTTATTGCCTTATTTGGAGGTGTTTTAATAGTAACATGTTATAACTCTATATAGCCTCATCTCAAGGCGCTCAGATACCCATAGATAATCATCCTAGTCGGCAGATTCTCGCCAATCTGTCATAGCTCTCAAGTGCTTATCATCCAGTTATAGCAGAATCTCGACATTATTCCCCACTTTGACTGGACAATAAGCCTCATATTGTTTATACGCTTAGAGAAACTTTGTGTGCACACAATTAGTGATTTTACCACTCACTGAGTCTTAGATAGTGTAGGCATTGATGCCCATTTTCTTGATTATTTCAACTGACCAATTCAGATGTTGGCCAACTCGTGTTTCTACCCAAACCCGTGCTGATCAAGAAACAAAACCATCTCTCCTTCTCAGAACTGAGCTAACCAACTATTCCATACCTGATCGGCAGCCTGATTCTTGATCTTTTTGGCCAATCTGAAAGAGTAAGCTTCCGTTTGTAACTTGATCAATGTGTCAGCTAAATTCGTCAAGTAACGGTGGGGATCCATTCTACTTGTATCTTCTATGCATGCATAGAGCAATTCCAGAAGAGCAGGGTGTCATCCATACAACAATTGAAAGGGGCTCTTCCCCATGGCGGAATGATAGCTAATGTTATTGTGAAAATTGCTGTAGACAGGAGGGAACTCCAATCTAAGGGTCTATCAGTCTTTAGCTTTTGTAGTATGTTCACCAAGGTTCCATTGACCTGTTCAACCATTCCATTGGATTCAGAGTGGTATGGAATTATCAGAACCCCTGAAGATGCTCATTAGCTCATTCAATTCTAAAAGGATGTGTGAGGTGAAGTTAGTTCTGTTATCAGTAATAATGAACTGAGGGCAGCCATGTCACTGGATAATGCATTCCATTATGAACCTGGACACCGTGATTGCCCCCAAATCCCATATTTCATGTGCTTTGACCCACCTGGTCAAGTGGTCTATCGTCACCAGAATGTACTTAGACTGGTTAACTCCTGTTGGTAGAGGGCCAACGACATCAAGGGACACTGTATGCCAAGCAAAATGGGGTTTCACTAACATTACAAAGTCTTCTGGCAGAACAGCTTCTTCACTTGGCACTGGTGACAACAGGAAATGGTTTCAAGCTTGTTAAAGTTCATGCTTTCTCAATAATACTGAAAGTGTAACAATTCCAACTTCTTGCACATGCCACCATGTCTGACTGTCTTGTGGGCGCTCATGATAATGTTAGGCCATGTCAAAGGGCATGGATAGTTCACCGTAGAATTGCCAATCCGCTTGTACAGTTCCCCATTCCATTGGAAGATATTTGCTAGCATATACTTTAACGATTTTATAACTTGGGGAATTTTGTTGTCATATTTCCCGCTGAGATCTTATCATACATCATATTTCTGAGTTCCGCCATCACAGCAATGGTTATTAATCAAGATAAGTAGTTAACATTATGATGTTTTGCTCCTAGTTGTTGGAGGATCTCAAAGTCATAATTTGCAGCTTAAGGGACCATCAGGCTAGACTCCCTTCAGGATTCTTGAGGTTCTGCAACCAATGTAACTGTCATGAGAACAGCAAGTTAATTTGAGACCAGCCTGCCAGTTTGAATGCTGAGGCACCCAAATGACAAGCCCAAATTCCAGAGGCACTGCTTCTTGAGTGAGTATTATGAGGAACAGGAACAAATTTCGCCAACGGGTGCCCAAAGGCCATAGATGTGTATAGGAACCTAATGACAAACTAGGTAAACATGGCTCTGGGGCCCATGGGTTGTTGAAATAGGTGGTGTGGAAAGAATGATTTTTAAATTCATATTATGGTTATTTCAAAAATTGTGATCTAATAAAAAAAGTAAAAGAAAGAAAATCAACTGACAACTTCCTCAGTGCGATATGACTGATTAAATAGTGGTCAATTTGGTGAAACTTATCAAAGCACAGGATTTGGGCTCTCAAATTTTGATCTAAACTGGTGAACTTAATGGGGAGGTGGAAAATAAGATTGAACCTAATGGGAATCAACTTTGAAAGAGTCAGCGGTGGGCTGAGTCGCTACCAATTCAGCATCAAATGCCCAAATTTTGACGAATTTTCTGATGGTGAACGCAACAGCATCTTGCCTGACGGGCAATGGGAACCTCCATTGGCTAACCCACATAGAGGCGGTCCCAAGAAGTCAGGAACGTGTTCAGGATACCCAACCCGCCTGCACCCAGTTGCTTTGGCGTCCATTCGGCCAAGCGGAATTCCTTGAGTGATGATTTTAATATGAGAGGGGAGGTTTCAGAGCTAGAAACAACTTTCAATGATGGCCTGACGCCCTCATCAAATTTCACTTCAGATCTGACATTGAGCATTTTTGACTTAATAGGTACAAGCCCACTGGGCATTGTTTCCTAAGTTTTGGAGGCAGATTTTGAATTGACCACATCTTTTCTCAGTGGCTCAATGCCACTGGTGAGTGTGACTGATGATTCGACCCCCAATTTTCTATTAGCTGAATGTGCACGCCAGTTGGGACTCGTTGCCATGGGAGTAAGTAATTTGGATATTTCAGCATAGTTTTTCAATTCGCAATACTATTTTGGCAGAAGAAATTGTGGGAACTAGTGGGGAAATTTTAGAGGGATGACCAAACAACGCGCATCTATTACATGATTGAAATTACCCTGCGTGACAAGGGGGAAAGCTGCCCTCTTAGGACCTTTCTTGGTGGGAAATGGGAATACTGCCCAATCTAGGCAGAGGGGTTGCTCCCCCGGACTTACAGTAATGACACGTCATCTGTTATGACTTTAAACTTTACTCCATTCAAGTAAACCCAAAATTGCTTATAACCTGTAGATTACTTCTAAGCACTCTTGCTTGGTTATGTTATAATTATGTTTGTGGTAATTCAGTCTTTGACTGAAGTACACCACTGGGTGCTCCTCCCCTCATCGTCTTTTTGGGATAGGACCACCCCTACAGCGGAAAAGGATGCATCTGTTTAAAAGATAAACTCTCTATTGAAGTTCAGATAGCGTAGTACTGGCGCGCTGATCAGCGCCATCCAAAGTGTGTCAAAAGAATAATTGACAGCGTTCCATCTATTTGAGCACGGCATCCTATTTTAACAACTCAAATAGCGGGCCCCCAATACAGATGAAATTAGGGATGAAGCGCTGGTAATAGCTGACCATTCCCAAAAATACCTGTATGTCACACTTACTGTTTGGTGTAGTCATTTTATGGATGGCTCCACGTTGGCCAGATGTGGTTTCAGCCTCTTAGACTCTACCAAAAATCCCAGGTATTCCAACTGGTCTTTTAAGAAGCTACATTTATGAGGCTTAAATTTTGATGTTAGCCTCAGCAAGTCAGCGGAAGACCTCCTCCAAGTGGGTAAGATGCTCAGAGAATGTTCAGAAGAAAATGTTAATGTTGTTGAGGTCCATGAGGATGCATGACAGCTTCAGATCGTCGAGGACAGTGTCCATAGCTCATTGGAACGTATCTGGAGCGTGACATAACCCTTGAGGCATACAGGTCAATTGTAAAAGCCCCTTGGATGTGATTATGGTGCATTTCTACTGTCCTGCTGCGGGCAACTCAATTTGCTAGTAACCCAATATCAAATCCATCACTGAGAAGTAGCGAGCTCCTCCTAACCAATTCAAGGCATCATAAATCCGAGGCAAGGGATCATGTCCTTCTTTGTAATACTGTTGAGCTTCCGTTAGTCTATCACCACCCAGTTGGTATCATCATTCTTTTTTAAAATCTGAACGGGCAAAGCCCACAGACTCTTGGATGGTTCAAGAATCCCTTGCTCCAGCAACTTATCAATTTCTTAGTGACAACATCTTCAGCTGCCCTCAATCGGTGGATTGGCTGAGATCTGATGGGAGGATGATCCTCAGCGTCCAATCGATGGACCACCCCCTAACACACCCTAAATCATGGTCATCAACGGAAAAATCTCCTTATAATTCTGAATTAAAGCTATTGCTTGGCCTTTTTGTTCTTCTAATAACCCAATTAACTTCTCCCATGGTACCACTGCCATTACACCAGATAGTGACTCAAAAGTTATACCAAATTCATCCAACAAACTGAACTCATGAACCTGAAGGAGCTCCTTGACTGGGGTCAGGTGTAAATATGTCACTATTTAATGTTAGAAGATTTGCATTGGTTCATTATGGAGATTCGCTATCAAAACCTTGATCTCACCATGGCCTGAAAGTATAATCCCTGGAGCCACATGAGGCTCAAGCCGCGTTTGCTGATAGGGACTAATGAACTCCCCATAGAGCCCATCTGGCACTTCCACCTCTAACTCAGTGTACACTATGACTTAGTATCTGGAAGGAATAGATATAGGCCCAGCAGCTTGGAGAGGTAGCCCTTGATATTCTTATATCTTCTAGGGAAGGGGCTGAGTCTTGCATTTTAGTCGATGAAAGTGAACTGGAATTACCCTTCACAATATGCAAGATTGATATGGCCTATGTGCACTGGATCCTCTGGCACTCTTCTAGAGGTAAAATAAATAGGGATATGCTGCCCCGGAATTTCAAAGATCTCTTCCGTCATATCAATGACAGCACTGAAGTGTCTCAGGAAAGCAGTTCCAATTAGCAGGTCGTAATTATTGTTGGGTAGTACTATCACCGGAGCTACAATGACAATGGATCCAAACTGCAAAGGTAATGCGCTGTATGCTCCCTCAGAGAGCGTGCTTTATGCTCCAGCGGTCCCATACACCATTTGATGTTCCACATAAGGCTTTAACGTCAACATTGCCATCAACTTAGTAGAAAACATGTTGACTAGAGCGCCTGTATCTAATATAGTGCAAACTCTATTTTTCGCTACAAAAAATGCCACATTATGTACACTCAGAATAAGAAGGATATTGGCTGTATAATATGTGAACATTTATGGGATCTCTTTTTTCAAGGAAACTCAAAATTCCCTCACCAACTTTGGGGATATTCTTTAACAATAGCGTCTACCAGAAGGGCGACGTTTATTCCTTTCAGGGTTGGTGCATCTGCGGCTGGATTCAGCTTGTATGAGGAAGGTTGTTCAAACATTTGTAAGGCGTATTGCTTTAGTTGCTCCTGAGGTCATTTATCCACCAAGGCCTTAGCTTGCACTTGTGTCAGTATGTTCACTCCTCCAACTGATTGCTGGTATAAAATCTTGTCATTGTATTGAGAGACTTCTGCTGGATATACTACAATTGATTCAAGTGGGACGTTTGGGGTTGGGATAGTGGATAGAGAGTCCCATCTCTACTCCGCTCCATCTTTTCTCTGGTAGTATTGATCCTTTTTAATGTAACTAACATGACGGTTAGGGCAACTCCAAGCCAGGGTGGCCAGGGCGACCACATTGAAAGATATTAACTCCATAAGAACTGTGTATTTGGTTCAAATGAGAGGGGCCAGCCTGATAGTTTGGTTGTTGATTGGTGTAACCAGGGACAGGTCAATAGGATGTTTGCTGTCACTCAGCATAACTAGGTCTGGGTTGGTAGTTGGGTTTCTGATGATTTTTATAAATGGGGCCAGAGTGGAAGTCAAACTGCTGAGAGTAAAACGGCTGAGGACGAGGAATGGAAGTATAATAAGGCTGGGGGTTACTAAGTGGAATGTTGGCAGGACAAGAGTATTCCCACAAATAAGAGGGTCAACAGAGGTGGTATGTTTCCGCTCTGTATTAGGCGGAAAAAAGTTAGTGGATATATGGTACAAGAACTGAACAATTTTGAAAAGGGGGACGTTATCAACCAAAGGTGGGGAAATGATCTTGTAAAGCTCATGGTATGGCTTTACTACGGAGGTCATTGCAATGCACATGTTGGCTTCCGCTAAAATGCCTGCCTAAATCAGCACATGAACTTCCGCCATAAATTGATCAGCAAACGCTGTGAGGGTCTCATTATGGTTGAACCCAATAGCCAAGAACTCCGCCTTTTGCTGCGACATTTTGAGGTACCCTTAAACAGTTGCAGCAAAGTATCCTTCACTACTTTGTAGGTAATTGAGCTTCTTGGAAGGTACCAGGTAACTTTATTGGCACTTCTGACATCCAAGGCAGATATCAATAGTTTTGACTTTATGCCAATCCAAGGCGCCTTCCGCTGCAAACTCAAAACTTTTAATAAGCTATGGATATTCCCATTATGATTGAACAGAGTCAGCTTCTTAATATAGACCTCCTCCTCCCGCTCAAAGATGTGACTTTTTGGGGCATACTGAGGAATAAGTCGAGACCCATAAGCAGTCTCCCAATGAGGAGCTGGCCCACTGGACTTTGGGATGTCCACTGCTTCTGAGGTAGCGTGGGCATCAGTGGTGGGCAGCACTGCCATCACTTGAGGTAAATGGCTCTCCAATTAATAACCATATCCAGAGCTTCTCTCTGGGTGTAATAGCTCATTCCAGCATCGTATTCCTCATCATATAGTTCTACCTGAGCAGCCCCTTTTCATTCCTCCTCTTCCCAATGAGAGGGCTTAGAGGTATCATTCAATTTCTTCTCTGTGCAATGCAGTCGCTTGGTAGCGTCATCTAAGTGATTATTAAGTTGCTTGTTTTGTTGTCCTAGAATTTGCATAAGGCTAAACGTGCTGTCAATATAGTGTATAACGTCAGTCCACTTCTGAAGAAGTTCATTCTGTTTTTTTGAGCAGTACATCTAAAGCAAGGTTGAGTTCCTCATATTTGGCTGGTGAAGTGATTTGTAAAGATTCCCTGGTAAAGCTGGCCCGATGTGACATGGCTGGCGACTGGAGATTTTTAATTTTTAGTGGGTGACCAATGGGCCCCCTGTAGTGAGCACCACTGTTAAAATTTTTGGTGATACCGTTAGGATATGCTGTAAGGGTCATACAGGTCAAACCCACTGAACAACGGATGAACAATGTGAAGATCATTGGTCCTCCAGGCACACTTGAAAATATAATAAAATATTATGCAATTTCCCTGATGATAATTCAATTTATTTAATAAATACAGCGGTTCCTTGGATGGCCTAGTGCTGGCTGAATTCAATCCATTTGAGGCTCTTTAATGGATTGATAAGGACAAATGGCCGTACCATATGAAACCAGATTTTTCTTGGAGGAGTTCTATGTTGACCCTCCCAACTAATGTACCCACCTTTTGCCCTTGAAACAGTTTTCCAATTTATAAAATTTTTATAAATGGCAGTTGAGGCTGAAGAAGCCCCTACCAACACCCTACTTCTCCAGCAACTTCCTGGGACGATGGAGCCCCTTGTTGAGGGCATCCCTATCCCAAATTCTCCTCATGATTTTGAGGAAGATGTGAAGTATGAAATTAAGTAGCTTGCTTTTAGTGCAAGCCAAGCTTGAATCAATGCAGCAAAGACTTCTCTTTGACGCCCCAATTATCTCAAAACCCGCTGGCACATCAAGTCATTCACTTGTGTGCCTGATCTCATCACTTTTGCTGTGCATCAACTTGCTCAATACATTGAGGTAATAAACACTTCTGGACTCATCAACAAAGAAAACCCACAAGTATACTCATTATGCCACATGTTGCTGATGCTCATACCCTGATGTTGTTTGTCATGGTCCATCAGCTAAAGCGGGCGCCAAAAAGTTTTCTTAAAGCTTCCTCACCTTTTGATATAACTTCTTAGGCTGTTGGCTGAGGTGCCATATTAGGAATTTTTTATTTTCTAGTAATCCATTTGTTTGGACCATTTGCAAAATAAAAATGCGTGGAGGCTCTCCCTTTTTGGGTTGGGCACCACTAGTGCTAATTTTTTTTTGGGGGAAAAATAACCTACTTTAAAAAAGCTCTAAAAAGTATGAAGTAATTGAGAAATTAAGCCTAAACAATAAAACCCTCTTCGAAGCTGGCGCCATATTTTAAACTGAATTATAGAATTTTTCTCATAAATACAATCTATATCTTATGTCTGGATTGGGTCCAGTGTAAACTATAAGCAACTTAGAATAGATAGTACTGAGTATATAAATTACAAATACCTATTATAATTTAGTTAAATTATGGCGCTGACTTCAAAAAGGGTTTTATTGAGTAGGCTTATTTTTGCAATTATTTCATACTTTTTAGAGCTTTTTTTAAAGGAGGTTCTTTTTTCCTAAATTTTTTTTGAGAAGGTTTTTTCCCAAAAAAACTTTTCCCCCAGCTCTTTTCCCCTCAAAAAATTAGTGCATTTTTTAAGAGGCTCTTTTTCCTACTTTTACTAAATATTACTATCTCTATATATTATTTTTGCCCCCATACTATTTCTCTATAAAATTAAAACTTATTGTATATATATTATATATAGTATCCTATAGGATAAATATACTAATAATTCATTTTATTAAATTTAGTTGATTGTATTGGTCAAATTATACTTACTTTAGTGATCACCATCTACAATCCTTCAATTTTTATAAATTTAGATGAATTTATTGGTCAACATATGTCAAATTTACTGATCGCCATCCATAGTAATTCATTTTATTAGATTTTGTTGCTTTTATTAGTCAATCTATGTAAATTTATTGATTGCTATCTAAAAATAATTCATTTCATCAAATTTAGATGAGTTTATTGGTCAAATTATGCTAAAATGATAGCCATCTATAAAGTTTTAAGCTTGTCCCTCTATGAGCTCATACTGACTGAATTTTAAACATACCCCCCATCCATCGGACATATCAAAAGTACTTTGAAGCTATCACTTCACTGATGGCAGAAAAAAAGTTTATCTTGAGTTGTATTAGTCCCACAAGTATGCATTGCTTCTGAGCCCATTTTAATATATTTACTACATTAATGGGCAGATACTTGCCCAATACTTACAAAAGTAAAATGGGACCTAAGTTGGAGCATCCTTTACCTCTGGAGAAGATGATCATCTAAATCGGTCCAGTATTTTCAGAGTTATGTGTGAACAGGCATAGAAAAAAAAGAAAAATAAACATACATACAGGTCGACTTGAGAACCTTCTCCTTTTTCAAAGTTGGTTAAAAATACAGGGACTTGCTGTTCCGCTCTATCAAAACTACTAATAACCTACCCTTTCAATTGCCCCATCTCACTTATATATCAGCAAATTTAGATGATACCATTCCCTTAGCTTAGACTATTCAGTTCTGCCATATTCTCATTGGTTTCAGAATGGTTTTCTTAAATTCTCTATCGCCTTAGTTCAAGGTGATCTAAATAATATTTGTTAGATGTTGACATCACCTTATCGCCAAATTTAGAGGTGATCCAATAATAGCTCATTGTAACCCAAATTTGCCTCATCTCAAGGCGCTCAGATAATTGTAAATTATCATCCTAGTCAGTGGATTCTCGCCAATCTGCTACAGCTCTTCAGGACTTATCATCCAGTCATATCAGAAACTTGACATCCTGCATTTTCTAAAAGCTGGACCTGGTAAATGCCTTCAATCAGATGAGGGTGGCAAGGGGTCAGGAGTGGCCCACAGCTATTTGCACCAAATGAGAGCTCTTCCAGTTTAAAGTGATGCCTTTTGGGTTAAAGAATGCCCCATCCACATCACAACGCCTCATCAATGATGTGCTGGGGGATTTGAATTTTTTCTTGTACCTTCACCTACATCAATGATACCTTGATTAATTCCCTCACCCCAGAACAACATGCCAAAGAACTGAAAGCAGTGGTGGCAGTCCTAAACAAGGCGTGACTCTTCATAAAACCTTAAAAATGTGAATTCTTTTGAGAGGAGGTGACCTTTCTAGACTAACTAGTTTTAAAAAATGGCTATGCAGTTCCCCATGAAAGCTTGAGGCTATCCAGTCATGGCCCACCCCAACTACCCAAAAACAACTTTGCAGTTTCCTTGGCACATTAACTCTCTTAAAAAGTTCTCCTCAGCCCTTTCTCAACTGGTGGCACCCCTTCACCCCTACACAAGGAAGAATGTCCCATTTAAGTGGTCCCCTGAATACCAGAGGGCCTTTGAGACCATTAAAGAGGTCTTCATGACAGCCCCAGTTCTCCGCCATGCAGACACCTCTCACCCCTTTGTAGTAGCTTGCAATGCCTCCTTAGTGGTGGTAGGCGCTATGTTGCTACAGGAGCACAAAGGAGTCAAACACCCTGTGGTCTATTTCTCCTATGTTTTCACCTCAACCAAGCAAGCGAGGCCTATCTATGACAAGAAGTTGATGGCAGTGGCGTGGTCACTCACTCACTGGCGGTACCTCCCACAAAGCGCCAATCATAAAAACATTGTTTAATAGATCACAAGGCCTTGTTCTATTACTGCAAACCCCAGAGGCTGGGGAATTATCAAACCCGCACCTACCAGGACCTCTGTAGTTTCTACTTCAAATATGAATTCATCAAGGGTCCCCTGAATGTCTTACCAGACATGATAAGTTGAAACCCTACCCTATCACCTGATGGTGGGGAGAACCCCCAGAGCTTACCACTGTAGTACCCACCTCCAAGATCCTCTCCTTGGTCTCTCCTGACGGTGGCCTTTGCTGACCTGATAAAATGCTCCTCTCCTCTCCTGCATTCTTGCATCTCAAACATGCTGCCCTAAAGTTATTGAATTATATGACGACTTGGAGTCCAAGTGCCAAAAAGATCTCTTTACACCCTGAGGGATGGGACTATCTGAATTCAGGTTCAATTTAGGTCCCCCCTCTCCGCACGCCTGGGTCATTGAGTAGCACCAAGTCACCCCAGCGGTAGGTCACCATGTCACCAAGAAGTGCGCAGGCATCATCAAGAGAACTTACAACTGTCCAGGGCTCTCTAAAGATGTTCCCACCTAGATCGCCAGTTGTTTCACCTGCATGCATGAAAAATCAGACCGTTCCAGAAAGAAAGGGTTGTTACACCCCCTGAGGCAGGCTGAGGGCCCATGGAACTCACTTTCTGTTGATTTTACTATGGAGATCCCACCCTCCTATAGCTCAGATGTCATCATAGTAGTTGTTGACCAATTTACCAAGTTTGCCCTCTTTATCCCCTGCCTCTCAGCTCTCACTGCAGCGGAGACCGTGAGTTTGTTCATCAATTATGGGATTACCATGTTTGGTCTCCTCAAGGAGATAGTGAGTGATAGGGCCCCCCAGTCACTGCCAGTTGTTGGGATTTTTGACCATATTCCCAGCCTGCTAAATTACCTGGTATCGCTAGGGGAAAATTCCCTAAGGCGAAGTGAATCAGAAATTGGTTGGCCCGAGTTTTGGAGTAACTATGTTCGGGGATTTTGGGATATTTGGCTGATCATATCCATCAGGGATAAATCTAGATGAATACTTAAGATCTCATCGGGTAGAGTTGCCAACGAAATAGGGGTATCTGATAGTGATTAACTATCAGGTGTACCAATTGATTTTGGGGTTTTATCACCAACTGATTGGGAATGAATAGCAAGTTGTGAGCCGAGTGATGCTACCTGCAACTAGTAAATTGATTGGTTAATGAGTGACCTGCCATAATGGGCATTAAGTACCATTACCTAAGAAGGTCGCTAGCCAAATATGGTTGGTTTGCTTGGATTGAGAGGAAGATGTTAGTGACACATTTCCTGACTCTTTCCATTTGAGGTCTCAAGGATGTCCAATGACAGAATCCTAGCCAGGATGGGGAAGACCATTGCTGCTGAGATGAGGATGTGTGATTCAACGTCAACAGCTGCTTTTTAATTGGAGGTGTCAACCAAGGGTTAAACAGCCAAATTCTATACTATATATATTCCCTAGGATTTACTATAATAAAAAACTAGTGTTTACAGTATTTAGAAGTATTTACAATATCAATTCAGTGTATAGTCATCCTATCAGCTTCTATTGTGTTGTTCTGTCTCAAGAATATAATTGCAGAGGGAAATAATTGGAAGACTCTCAAAGAGAAGAGTAAAGATCAGAGTGGGGATCTAGAGAAGAAGGAGCTACAATCAGGGATAGCTGCCAACTGTATGTTGGGCTGAAAGAGATTGTCACCAGGTATCTCAGCGAAGATTGGGTGGATAAGAGCAAGGGAACGAATCCCTATGAGTACAACTTTACAAGTCTTTAATCGGGAACACTGGCTGAGCTTTGGGCTGTAATATAGTTCATACTCAACTATGGACAATAGTCTCCGTACTATTATTGATTAATAATCTTATTCTATACAATGCAACAAAGTGCACGAGTAAATGGACCTGTTAATTAAAAATGTTACTAGGTTGCTTGCTGATAACAACCACTCAAGTAAATTATTCAAGTTGCTGCTCACTACAGGGGTAGTTGAGTAAAGATTCTATTATAATGTCATATAAAGAAGTTCTACACAAACTGTGGACCAAGTTGGCCACTGTAAACCAGAATACCTTAAACTCAGCGGACTATTGGGAGTTTGCGGCCTTGGAAGAATGAGTTGCCAAGTCGGAGTAAGGAATAGAGAATGTAGCAAGCTTTGGGAACAAGTTACTCAGCAAAGTAAACTTGTTGAAGAAGAAAGAAGGGGACCTCTTTTGAGAAGTCCTATACCTGAAAACAGAGCAAGAAGTGAATTGCGTTTGTTTAAGAAATTTTGGTGCAGATATCAAAAGATTAATCAAACAAATTGGAGGAACAAAAAGCTCAAAGATGTGCTTGTGAGCCCAATATAGCAAGTGATGCTGAAGAAAGAAGTCCTCACATGATACTTGGGAAGGCGAATACCCCAAGGAACATGCTGCCCGCTTTTGCTGCCTTTTTGGAGATGATGCCCGAAGTCACTCTGCAAGTTAGCTGAGTAGCTGAACTGAGAGAATTGGCCAGAAATAACTTGGAGGAATTTAGGGCAACATTAAAATTGCCAATGTTTCATTGGGATAACGCCCCAGCATTTTTCCAACTGTTTGATATGACCATGAAGGGCTATGGAGATCGTCAAAAGGCGTTGACAGTCATGAATTACCTAGACACTAATTGCCAAAACTTAGTGTTACCTCACCTAGAGGGAACAGCTGGTCGTATGCTGAGGCAAAGGCGGCCATCATGAAGAAGTTCAGGAGTCTGACACACATGTCAAAATGCAAGCAAGAATTTATGGGAATCCAGTTCCATAAAGATGAGTCTCTTGATAGCTTTGCGGATCAATTATACCAGGAGTCACAATCCTGGCTGGAGAAAAAGTATTGGACAACTTTGATGCTAGAATCACCTTTCAAGTGGCTCTTCAGCTCTATCACAATTTGCATCATATGATGTCTTCCATGTTCGCGACAGAAATAACTACCTCACAAATGGTAGATAACTTAAAGATTTTGGGAGATACATTTAATGCCCCAAATAGAAGCTTTAAGTCCAATCCAGTATGAAATCCAAATCCCATGAAGGGAAACAAAGGAGCCAAGGAGGCTGCCAATCAAACCATGCCATAAAATAAGCCCAAAGAACTCAGATGGTTAAATAAGAAGGATAAGGTCTGCTATCAGTGTTGTGAAAAAGGACATTTCGCCATGCACTGTAAAAAGCTGAAGGATCAGATAAATTTAGTTCATGCCAAGGAGTTAGCAGCCACCAAGGATCCAGGAAAAGGGCCCACGACCTAGACAAGGAACAATCTAGAGCTGCGAAGAAACCTTTTCCTCCTGATATTATGAATGAAGAAATTGATATTAGCGATCTGTTTGTAGATGACAATCAGGATCAGATGTATCAAGTGGTCAATATGGATGTGAATGCCATGACCAGAGCTGGGGCAAAAAGAATTGACCACGAGATAATTAAGGAAGTTTCCCGGTCATACGCTCAACAACTGGTGGATAAGATTCAAACAACAAAGAATCCTGAAGAGTTATTTGACGTCCGTTTAGATGAGGCTAAACTGTCTATATCCCTCAGTGCGATAAAGTAATCATTTCCTGATTTATTGGCGCAAATTATTCACACCCTAGATTTGGCTAATAATGCCGCCATTCACTCAGTAAACACTATATTACAATACTCTGAGTGTATGTATATAGATATACAAGTGAATTGAGTGAGGGTGAGGGTGATGTTGACAGTGGAGCGCCCATCAATATTGTCTCAACCAAGCTGGTAAAGAGGATGAAGATCTCGCTGGACTTAGAAAACAAAAAAAGAATATGGGACAGCTGGTCCAAACACCACCATTTTCTGTGGAGCATATAGTGCGCTGCCACTACGATTTGGGTCGTTGGTGGTATCTGTACCAGCCATAGTTTTGGCGAATCAAAACTATGACATTCTGATTGGAATGGTATTTTTACATAAATACAGAGTTAAATGTAATTTTGAGGATAATATGTTGACCATCTTGGGTCAAACGTTACATTAGTATATCAGAAGGATGGTGAAGCTCCGCTGAAATAGAGAAAAAACTTCATCAATCTGATATACAATGATGGCATTGTCCCAATTTGATACCAATTAGTTGGTAAAAAGTGACGCAAAATGCCAGCAGAAATCCTAGAGAACCGGGGAATTCCACTAAGGATTATGAATAAGAGGACCATACCGCTGGATTACAGATGATAGTTGACACCAGGTTGACATTTGAGATTCCTGAGCTGTTGTATGGGGAAGTTGGAAGCCACATGGAAGAAGTCCAGAGTGGAGCCATGGAGGCTCCTGGGATAATAATGCTAGGCCATGGAGAAATTTGAGTTCTCCTGTTGAATCTGAGTGAAAACTGATGAAGATCAAGATAAATCAGATCATTGAGTTTTTTCATCTGATCCCAATGGCCAAATTGAGAAGATTCCACCATTTTGGGTCTCTCAAAAATGGGATTACCAGCCAGGGTAGCCAAAAGTATCAACCTATTGGTTGATCGAGAGCAGCTCACTGATCTATCAGAAGGCCAGCAAGAGGAGGTTCTCAAACTATTCAAAAAATATCGGGAAGTTTTCGCTCAGGATGACCACGATTTGGTATACACATGAGACATAATCCACAAGGTTGACACCAGGGAAAATTTACTGATAAGCATGAGACCAATCTGACGATCAAAAGCCACTGAAGCAGTAGGGGAGGATGAAATAAGCAAACTAGTGAAGCATGGGCTTCTAGTTCCGTTGTCAAGTCCCTGGGTGAGTCCAATTCTAACCATGAAGAAGAAGGATGGATCCAACTGGGTGGTTATTGACTATTGAAGGCTGAATAAAAAAAAACAAAGAAGGATTTGTATCCCCTACCAAGGATCAATGATGCGCTAGATCGTTTAGGAGAAGCAAAGTATATCTCCACAATGGATCTGATCTCAGGATATTGGCAGATTGACTTGCCAAAGGAAGACCAGGAAAAATGAGCGATTATTACCGCGCAGGGGCTATACCAACTGATGAGGATGCCCCAGGGTCTATGCAATGCGCCTGCAATGTTTCAGAGGGCCATGGATGCGATACTAAGCGACTTGAAGTTGTCATGCATCCTGGTATATATGGATGATATAAACGTGTTCAGTAGGACGTTTACTGATCACCTACACCACTTGGAAGAAGTATTTAAGTGACTGTCTGCAGCTAACTTAGAGATCAAGCTGAGTAAGTGCCACTTCTTTAAGAAAGAGTTGGAATACCTGGGATTCGTAATCAACTCAAGTGGATTGCAGCCAAAAACCCAGAAGATAGCAGCTATAGAACGTATGGCTGTACCAAAGAGTGTCCGAGACATCCAAGTATTCCTTGGGATGGTCAGATACTATAGAAATTTATTCAGAACTTCGCCCAAATAGCTGAGCCATTATTCCATTTATAAAAGGATCTAAAAAAAGGATTTGTATGGAAAGAAGAGGCCCAGGACTCCTTCAATGAGTTATTCCAGTATTTGATAGATTCACCAATTCTGAAATATCCAAATTTTGATCAGGAGTTTATCATTCAAACTGATGCTTTGTTGATGGCAATCAGCGCTGTACTGAGCCAAGTAGACGAACTTGGGGATGAGCATCCGGTGGCATATGTGAGCTGGACACTCTCAGATGCTGAGAGGAACTACACCGTGATTGAGCGAGAATGCCTTGCAGTCATTTACGCATGCAAGCAGTTTTGGGTGTACATTAATGGAATGCACTTTAGAGTTGTAACACACCATTCTTCGCTGCATTGGCTGCACAATTTAAGAAAGCCGGAAGTGCAACTGGCCCAATGGGAACTTAAGCTTCAGGCTTATAATTATGAGATTATCACTGAGTATGGGCTTCTCACCAGAATGCGGATAGCATATTGGGGTTGCCAATGGTCCAGTTGGTATACCCGCAGGTGGATGAGCTATTCCAGAGAATAGTTAAAGGAAAAACAGGGGATGAGCCCTAAGAAATCCAAGGTGCGCTTAGGAAAGTGCTGGAAAACACTGAGACAATGGATGGACAAGTATTCAAGACGATTAATGAGAAGCAGTTATTATTCCCAAAACCATTGGAAAGAGCAGCGGTAGTACAAGCAGCTCACAAGGTTGTCAGGCATGGAGTCCTGAGGAAAACAACTGACCATATTAACTAGTACTATTACTGGGAATCCATCAACTATGATGTTGTGGATTCTCTAGATTGTTGCGTGGAGTGCCAGCTTCACAAACCACATAAGGATACAACTGGATACTGACTGGTCCGCCCTGGATTTGCCTGGCACATGGTATTCATTGATGTGATGGGACTGCTAACAATGAGCACAGGGGGACTCAAGTACATTATAGTTGCTATTGACCATCTGACGAGATGGGTTGAGCTGAAGGCCCTAACAAGAGTAGATGCTACCAGTACCATGAGGTTCATACTGGATCAAGTGGTATACTGACATGGATGTCCGCAGGTCCTGCTTAGCAACAATTGGACCAACTTCATGTCTCATGTGATCCCAAGGTTAAATGAGATAATGGGGATCTGAAGAGTCATGTCAGTACCTTACCAGCTGGAGATGAACGTACTGGTAGAATGGGTCAATGGAACGCTGGTCACGACGCTGAGGAAGCTAGTCGCAGGGAGAAATTCTGCATGCAGAACATACCTGAGTTTAGTGATGTTCGCCTACAATATTAGTCATCATAAAGTGACGGGAAAGATGCCTTTTGAATTGTTGTATGGAAGAAAGGCCGCGTTGCCACCAATTTTATATTTGGTGGTGGAGCCTACATCAGGGATGAGTACCAAGCAATACCTGAACCAACTGATGAGTATCCTGATCGATATGCACTCACAAGCATTTGATACAACCTTGAAGAAAAGGATATGTGCAAAATTGAAGGATGACAAGAACTGACTGGCCTTAGAATATCAGATAGGGGAAAGTGTTGCCTATTGCAATATGCATGGTTTTGGGCGAAGAAACAAATTAGATGCGTTGTGGTAAGGTCCGTTCAAAGTGATCTCCAAGACAGTGACTGATGCCTACACCATCAAGAATCTCTTGGATGGAAGAGTTGTAAATTGAGTCCATGCTAAGTATCTAAAGTGTTAGATCGATGAAAAAAATAAAAGAATTCCCAAAGGACCGATGAATCATTAAGTTGGTCCTGTCCTGATGATAAGGTCAAGTCCAGAAAAAGGATCTCTGAACAAATCTAGATGGTTAAGTCCAAAAAAGGACCTCTGAACCATAGAAAACTGGCAGGTTTAAGTACCCAGGACCCAGTTTGGGGAAAAATAAAAAAGATGGACCACTGAACTGAAACAAGGGCAAGTCCCATAGTAAAAAAAGTAATAATAAAGATAAAAATTGATACAAAATATTGAAAAATTATTATAAACCACACAGAGAAAAAGCCGATATATTTTTATATTTTTTATCTTTATTGATTGTACTCAGTATGGGGATGATTCCGCCTATGTCGCCTCTTGGGGGATGGAAGATGGATCGCGGTAGGAATGAATAGCCCATCAAAATTAATATGCAAATATGCTAGTGAAGGCGAGACCTACACAAAACCATGTTCTTTGAGTGGACGCCGAGCCCTAAAAATAAAGTGACTAGGGGAAGGGAAATTGAGATGTCAGATGAAGCCAATTGCGAAACCCCAGAGTGGGGAGGAAAGCAACAGTATAAAAAGAGGCAACTGGTGAATAACCATGAGTATCCTGATATGGTACCTGAGCCAGAAGATTAGTCCTGAGCTCCTGACAACGGGCTTCATCAAGGACACTGGACATGTGGGCCAGCAACAAAGAAGGGATGCTTGATGGGGTTGCCAAATCATGCCCCCTATCAATGCCATCAGCGGAAGATACCAATGGGAAGTGCCAGAGAAGAGATAGTCATGAAGGGAGCAGATTGCATCCTGCAAGCGGCAACTACAGGCTTTGCAGAAGCTAAAGCTGAATGAACGGTGGAAACCAGGCGAGGCTGGAAGCTTCATGGACCAACTTTGGAGAACTTGGCCAGCAAAGCAATAGCATAAGCGGCAGTATCCCAATCTAGGATGTTATCAAGATCAGATGGATTTAGTGCTAGAGTCAAAGCCTCGGTGACTTGGGCGTGGAGTTCAGCGTAGGGGAGCTTGAAGTGAATGATGTTACTGATTGAGAGCTCAGAAACCTTTACAGAGGGTTTGTAAAATAGGTAAGTTGGAAGAGGAACTCAGGGAGCAGGTCTGACCCAGCCAGGAATGAATGATCCAGAGAAACTGACACAATCTCCAGAGCATCTATGACAATGTTCAAAGAATCAGAGAAAGGATCTGAATCCAGGAGTTTTTCAAAGTCTAACTCTAGAATCGACGGCAGAGGAAGAGTCAGCCAAGAGTTGTTCAAAATGATAGCCAGCCTGGTTTCAGAGGGATTAGTTACTGTTTCTGGTAATTTGACAAAAGGACTAGCCGTTTGCACCAGACTAGGCGTATGAGTCCTGGAAGGAGCATAAAAGAGGTTCCGCTGAGCATCCCAACTCATCTGCTAGAAGAGACAGAGGTCTGGATCAGACGAACTATTCAGGAGCTGCTGGTAGCGCGACTCAGAATTTTCCATATGAGCTGGATGAGAAGGGTGATGTCAGACTTATGTAAAAGCTGACATTATGCACTTTATAATCCATTAAGCTCCTTTTAGGAAAAATTAATCTCAAAATTAATGAGATAAGCTCTCCAAGGGAAGAATTAGGAATAAATTGAGCCAAGAGGTTATGAGCGAAATAACAAGGGAAAATAGAAATGAGTATTCTTAATTGAGACATGAAACAACATTGATGGCAAGAGTATCCTGTCTAGAATGAGGAGAAAATCAGGAATTCAAGGACGACGGACCAAGAATCCTGAATATGACAGTGGGTCATATACCCTGATGGGGGAAAACTGGATTCCAGGACTAATATCGTCATAAGTAAATCAATCAGACCAGCATGACAGTAGATTGTGGGGCCCGCACTCTGAGAAGGCAGTAGCAAGGAGGAAGAGGAAGAACGCCATATGCCAAGGGTCATCCTGAGCAGCGTTGAGTATTGAAAAGTGTACTCCACTTGAACCAATGAAGTATTTGACCAAGTGTCTGAAGCAGTGTTCTCATGCCACAGTACTTTTCACACTAGAAATCTAGGCAAGAGGGGGATGTGTTGGGATTTTTGCCCATATTCCCAGCTGCTAGATTACCTGGTATTGCTAGGGGAAAATTCCCTAAGGTGAAGTGAATCAGAAATCAGTTGGCCTGAGTTTCAAAGTAACTATGTTTGGGGGATTTTGGGATATTCGTCTGGTCAAATACATTGGGTTCAATCTGGACAAATACTTAAGATCTCATCGGGCAGAGTTGCCAACTAAATAGGGGCATATGATAGTGATTAACTATCAGGTGTACCAATTGGGATTGTTCAGGTTTCATCACTGACTGATTAAGAATGAATACCAAGTTGCAAGGCGAGTGATTCATTCTGGAACTAGAAAATCGATTGGTTGGTTCAAGACCTGCCATAATGGGTAATAAGTCCCATTACCTAAGAAGGTCACTAGCCAAATATGGTTGGTTCGATTGGATTGAGAGGAAAACGTTAGGGACACATTACCCGACTCTTTACATTTGAGGTCTTAAGGATGTCCAATGACAGAATCCTAGACAGGATGGGGAAGACCTTTGCTGCTGAGACAAGAATGTGTGATTAAATGGAATTGGCTGCCATTTCATCAGAGGTGTCAACTGAGGGTTAAACAGCCGAATTCCCCACTATATATACTCCCTAGGATTTACTATGATAAAAACTAGTGTTTACAGTATTTAGAAGTATTTACATTATAAATTTGGTGTATAGTTAAACTATCAGCTTATATTGTGTTGTTCTGTCTCAAGGATATTATTGCAGAGGGCAATAATTGGAAGACTCTCAGAGAGAAGAGTAAAGATCTGAGTGGGGATCTTGAGAAGAAGTAGCCACAATCAGGGATAGCTGCCAACTGTGTGTTGGGCTGAAAGATATTATCACTGGGGTTTTCTCAGCGAATATTGGGTGGACAAGAGCAAGGTACAAATGCCTACAAGTACAACTTTATGAGTATTTAATTGGGAATACTGGTTGAGCGTCGTGCTGTAATATAGTTCATACTCAACTACGGACAATAGTCTCCATACTATTATCAATTAATAATTCATTCTATACAACGCAACAAAGTTCATTAGGAAACTGAACCTGTGCAGTAAAAAGGTTACTGAGTTGCTTGCCGATAAGAACCACTTAAGTAAATTTTTACACCAGTTTTTGGAGGGGTTGTTGACCCTACTAAGCATCAAGCCCTGCAGGTCCACGCCTACCACTCCCAGTCTGATAGGCATACTGAGAGGGTTAACTAAGTACTGGAGCATTGCCTGCATTGTTAAGTGACTGCCTCACATGACACCTGGGCCAAGGACCTGCCCCTAGCACAGTTAACATACAACAACTACATCCACGCTTTGACCAATCCTCCTCCCTTCAAAGCCACACTGGGGTACAACTCCTATTTAAAATCAACCCCAGCTTTACTTGACAATTCCAGCAGAAGAGGACTGCGTAAACTCAATCTTCTAGACACACTGTCATGGAGCGTGCTGATAATAATGAGAAGACCAGCCTGGAACTTTGGGTGAGTACCACTCAAAACTCAAGCCAAAATGCCATAGACACAGATGTCAAAAATGATGTGTTAAAAATTAGCATAATGGCCATGAAGACTAGCCAGGGGGTGTTTAAAAGTTGGATAATCTCACATATATAATATAAATTTTAACTATGACCCAAAATTTGAGATTTATTTTGTTGAATACATTTTATTGAAAATATAAGAGGGGAAAAATGAGAAAATGGAGCTACATCGGTACCAGTCAGGGACCGCTGCTTATAAGCTTGCTGAGGAATATTGCATCACTTGCACAACTACCATTGGGAATAAACTCACAATGATTCAGCAAATTAGGCCGCCAGACCTATGTTGAAATTTACTTAGGGTCCAGACTAATCACCTAAATTCATTTTGGGCTCATTGCTCAAATTTTTATTTTCATTGCATGCATGCATTTGATATGAAGGCGACGTTTTAGGTGACTTACAGGTTCACTCAGGGCCAAGCCACATAAAGCTGATCCCAGTTGGTGGGTAAGGGTAACTAACCCCATACCTATTGAGGATGGGTGTGGCTGAGACATAATGGCGGGATCTCGGCAGGGTTGGAGCGTGTTGTGCAGTTCCAATACCTCCCAGAAAACTCTCTAAATGTTTTTTGCCAGATCAGTGGAAGAGAGCTCTGGGAGGGAGGCTGCAACTCTCAGGGGGTACACCGTGATCCACTTCTCATCCATCAAATGGGCTAAATCGCCCTGGGAAATGAGAGGCATGGGTGCTGGCTTTCGCCCCTATTTTGTGCAGAACAGGAAACGGCCCCAATCCAAATGGATGGGGTCCTGCCCCAGACAAATTACCCTTCCCTTTAGGAAAGGATGGGACGCCGCCACTGGGGAACTGAGACAAAGTAATAACCTTGTATTCCTTGGGAAGTTTGATGGCCATTATTGCAGAGACTTTAGAAGGAGGATGAGGGGTTCTGGGTATGCTGCATTGAATGCTTCAACCAACTCTAGACAGTTGGAACAATCACAAGAACTGGCCCAGCTATTTTTGTAGGATGGGAAGCCCTTACAAACTACCATGTACTGAATACAGTGTTGGGAATGGCGTGACGCCAAAATCGCTTCCACCTTAGATTCAATTGACTCCTTCAAAGCTGGGATGGGGTTGGTGGGTGGGGTACTGGAAAAGGGGAATAGCTGTGTCAAAATTCAAGGATCGCTCACTTGAAATTGATATCTTGCATGCTCATTCAGGTCAAAGTTCCGCCGGATGATCCTCAATATGGCCAGTGGCTTATGGTATATTCACTGTTCAGAAACTCACTAGGCCTATTAATATAGCCCGGACGCTTTTAGTCGATTTTAAGCATAATTTCTCAACATATTTGGGAAATTCTTCTGAGACAGGCTTCAATACAAACTGGGGATTTGGCCCTTTAAGTTTATCGACACTTTTTTCCAAAGAAAGGATTCAATGAGAAAACCAAGATGAGATGAGATGAAATAAAATAACTTTTATTAGAAGGTAATTACTAGATGATCAGTCATTAGGCCAGGCACTAGTATTTATACCTCTAGGCCATCTTCTGGCCACATTTGAGCCCAAACTTTAACAGATATTTTACCACCTCAGTTTGGCCCTTAAACTGATATGACTGAAACCTTTTCTTAGGTTTATTGGTGGCAAAGTACTCTCAAAATTGGGTTGCTTTCAGGTACAAAATTGTGATAAAAGCATGAAAAATAATCCTAGGATCTTCAGGATTTGAGTTTCGTCATAGTGCTGACAAAATACACCTTCTGTGAAATTCTTGCCTTGATTGAAGTAGATGATGTACCCCTAATCAGGATGTCAGCAAGCCTTTCCCTCAAAATCACTAGGTACTCCCTTTTGGGCGGTCCATGCAGTGGTATTATGCCAATTATGCGGATTGACATACAAATTTTACCCTAGGGCAGAAATTGATTATAGTTTTCGTTTGTCTGATGGTCCATGGGATTTTCAGACGTTAACTTCAGTTCATCCCAAAATGATTTTATACACAACTTAGTTGATTGTGTTCCCAGTAATTGAGACCAATTGTCGAGATTTGATGTAAAGAAAATCAGCCATAATATGCAAGTGTATTTGGCCCTTGTATTTAGTAAAATACTTGATTGGATTGAAATTAAGATATTTGTCCTGAATTATATGATTGCAATAGGCTTAGAGGTGAGAATATAGTTGTTAGCTCAAGTGTTGAAAGGGTAATTGGACCAATCTGATGGTTGTTTAAAGGTTTATTTTCGAGTCAACCACCAGAATCTGACAAGCTGGGAGGCGTGGAAACCTGGATTCTGGTTTCAGTGGGGAGGTAGCACCAAACGGAATGAGCCATTACCTAGATTTTCAACAACTTCATAGGGTACTAACAACTTACTCGTGAACTTCCACAAGGGTGCCTTGATGTGCAGATGGCGGGTGTTGAGCATTACCTGCGAACCTACCTTGGAATTGGGAATTGGGAGGCGCTTTCAATCAACAAATCACTTATAGTAGGCAATTGCTTTGGTGAGGATCTCGCAGACCAGGGAATGAGTAACCAGAATTGCTGAGCATGCTCTGCTGCTGCAGGAACCTCAAGACAAAGACAGGGACCAGGAGAAAATGAAGGGTTGACCTCAACGTTGCTTCATATGGAGAAAAACCCTTGGAGGCGTGTGAGGCATTATTGTAGGCAAATTGAGCCAGCGGAAGATCACCTGCCCAGGTATCCTGCGCAGCATTGGCATCACACCGGAGGTACTGATCCAGAACGTGATTAGCTCACTCCGTCTGACCTTCCAATTGGGGGGTATGGTGTAGACCAGTAGGGCTGAATTTTCATGAGGTCCATAAGGGCCATCCAAAAGCTAGCTGTGAATTGCAGACTCCAATTGCTCACAATCTCCTGGGTTAAGCCACATATAAAAAAGACATGGAAGAAAAACAAATTATCAGTCTCCTCAGAAGTGATGGAGTTCTATCAGGGGATATACAGAGCAAATTTGGTGAACTGATCTATCATGACCATAATTGCATCATGACCATTTGAGGTAGGGAGCTCAAATATAAAGTTGACGGACACTAACATCCATGGCCCTTCAGCCTGCTACAATGGGTGCAGAAAACTGTTCTTCTTGGAGAGGTCCAATTTTGCACATGCGCGGGTAACATGATTTTCTATCCACGTGGAGATGTCTTTTATAGTTCCAGGCCAATTGTATGTATGCTTCACCAAGCGCAACATTTTTTTCACTCTGGGGTGACCAACTTCTGGGGGATTGTGGTGGGCTTGGATCACTTTAGTACAAAGCTGAGGGGGAACCCACAACTGAGACCAAAACAGAATTCTTTCTGAGACTACCAAGTAAAAGGAGCACTTGTGCGCCAAGTCTGTGAGTTTTATCAATAACTTTAAGCCTTGAGGGCAAGTCATTTGATGGGCCAAAAAGCGAGCAGAAAGGGGAGGCTTGGTTCAGATTTGCTGACAAATTTTCAGGTGGGGAGTTGTTTAAAACTTGGGTCAACAAATCACTGTGGTGAGCTCTTGATACTTCACCTAAATGAGACATAAGGCGTGGTTGCACCTCTGGAAATTGGGGAGAAGGTTCAGTAAATGTTTTACAAGATTATACTTTAAGTTAAAGCTGCATAGGTTGTGGTATGTCCGGGCTTGGTGGTGTTCTAACTTATGTGTTTTACGAAAGTAAAAGAGTGATTGATGGTCCTACCAAAATATCACCTCATGAAAAGCTTCCTGAAGGAGGTAACACCAATGAGTTAGCGCCCATTATATTCGCCAGCTCCTTATCATAAATAGCCCAGTTCTTCTCTGTGGATGTAGATATGCGGAAAAATACACTACAAGGTGCTCCACGCCATCATGTTCCTGCAACAAGGCTGCTCCCAAAACTGAAGAGGCCACACATTTGACAATGAAGGGTTTATATGCATCGGCATTATAGAGGACAGTTGGTGACACAAATACCTGTTTGATAGCATCAAATGCCTGCCGGCATTCCAGGGTCCAATGGAAGTGGATGTTCTTGATGGTGAGGGGGTGATGCGGCGGGGCCAGCTGTGAGAGGGCGGGAGAGAATTTCTTTGAGAAGATGTTGGTGCCCAAGAAGCTCCACAATTGTTTCTGGGTTATTGGGGTAGGTCACTCGAGAATGGTCTTGAGTTTAAGGGTAATATACCATAACATTTTTTAATACCAAGTTTCCCAAGAAAGTAACCTCATTGCTGAAGAGCTCACACTTTGATGGCTTTACAAATAGACCTGCCTTGTGCAGAGCGGACAGCACAGCCTCCAAGTTTATTAAATGATGTTCAAGAGTTGAGTAGTGAATTAAAATTTCATCAATTCAATCAATGGTGCACATGTTATGCAGATTGTTCAGCATGTCATAGATCATCCTCTGAAATGTGAAAAGTGAGTTCTTTAACCTAAATGGCATTACAAGGAATTGGAATATACCATGCCTTGTATGAATAGTGGTAAGCCGTTCCTGATTTTCAGCTACTCATATTTGGTTGAAAACGTTTACCAATTTGAGTATCAAAATACCTCAACTTTTTAATGGTCTGGGCAATTGTTTGTTCCAGGGGATGTGGATAGGGGTCATGGACTGTGATATTGTTGAGATGACTTTAATCGACACAAGGGCGCAGTGTACCATCAGCCTTCTTTGCAAACACAATGGGGGTGACATCTGAGGATCTCTCCTTGATGAGCCACCTCTTCATTAGCATGTCATTATTCACAAATCCAAGGATGCAATTTCTTCTACCATATGGGGTATAGGGACAATAGATGACAACCATTTCCACCATCGTGTGGAACTTGAAGCTGAACTTTGAGTATGGAGGAAGCTGAGTAGTTTTTTCCATATCGAAAATCCTCTTATATGCTATTAGGGATGGGGAAAAGCAGGAGGCAAGTCCGTGAGTGTAGAAAGTGTGGAAATGGCACCCCTGCTCTGCGCTTTACTGAAGGTGTCAAGGAGCAGGACTCACCTCCACCCTGAGCATTTTCAAAGAGTAACATGTTCAAAGCCAAGATAACCTTCACTTGTTGGCTTCTCCAACTCACACCAAAGATAACTGGAAATATCAGGTCAGGCATAGCTGAATAATCACAGAATCTAATGTTTCCCATTTGGAATGGGACTGGGCGACGCTCCTTGTAAGATGACTTTGTGGCAGAAGATGCAACCAGAACCCCTGGTCTACCTCCAAAGCCAATTCCAACTGATGCGCCAACTAAAAACTCATCAAATTTCCCGCCGCACTTGTGTCTACCAGAGCCTCAAATGACACCCGGTGTGCTCACAAACATTTCCATGGGTAACAGGGAATAATTATGGTCCTGCTTGTAGGTGAGAGATTTTTGCATTGGCGAGCTAATTGCAGTAACCAACGGAAGGAAGGAAAATATGATACAAACTCGTTGTGGCTTGCTCTTGTGTCTTTAGCAGATAACATTAAGCACAACTGCAAATCCTGAACGTCCTGGCCTACGGGGCCAGGATTGATCTGGACTCTGCCCACTGAAAAAGGTTTGATGCTGTTTTGGGAAAACCCATATGACACCCCACCCAAAGGGTGAGATGGAGAGAGTCAGAGTTAAGGGTAGCTCCATTATGTCATGAGCAAGCTAATAATAATGAGAAGACCAGACTGGAACTCCTGGTGAGTCACCACCAAAACCCAAGCCAGAATGCCAAAGGCACAGCCATCCAGATTGACGTGTTAAAAATTAGCATACCAGCCATGAAGACCAGTCAAGGTTGATTAAAATTGGTATCATCTCTCATTATTAATAAAAATGATCACTAAAGATCTAAAATTCGGGGTTTATTTGTTGAATGTTTTTTATTGAAAATATAAGATGGGGAAAAATGAGAAAATGGAGCTACATCGGTACCTGTCAGGGACCGCTGCCTATAAGCTTGCTTGGTAAAAATTCATCACTTGCACAACTACCATTGGGAATAAACTCACAATGAATCAGCAATATGGGCCACCAGACCTATGTTGATATTGACTTGGGTCCAGACTGCTTAGCCAAATTATTTTTAGGCTCATTGCTTAATTTATTTTTTTTTCATTTTGTGCATGCATTTGCTATAGAGCAACGTTTTAGGTGGCTTTTAGGTCGCACCCAGGGCCAAGCCACATAAAGCTAATCCCAGTTGGTGGGGAAGGGTAACTACCCCCATACCTATTGAGGATGGGTATGACTGGGACATAATGTTGGGATCTCGACATGGTTGGGGCGTGTTGTGAAATTCCAATACCTCCCAGAAAATCTTAAAATATTTTTCACCAGCTTAGTGGAAGAGAGCGCTGGTAGAGAGGCTGCAACTCTCATAGGGTACGCCTTGACCCACATCTCATCCATTAAATGGGCTGAATCGCCCTGAGAAATAGGAGGCATGGGTGCTGGCTTTCACAACTTTTTAGTGCAGAATGAGATACGGTCCTAATCCAGATGGAGGGGGTCCTGCCCCAGACTTACACACACAAACTTGTTTGTGAACAATTGGCTATGGCCATCATAAACTATAAGAAGTTTGCTAACTGGAAACGCCTCCCGGACCTGAGAGTTAAGTTGGCTCCATTGTCATGCTGATAACACAAAACATTAGCATAAATTCTTCCACCTAAAAGTTATCTGCCAAACGCTCATGCCCCTTTGAATTTGAGAATGATCTGAGTAATGGGGACTAATATCTGAAACTTCTCGCGCACCAGAAGCAGCACAATGTATTCCATACCTCCCTCCTAACTCCCTTCAAGGAGGAAATGCTAACTTCCACTGAGCCATTGTCATTGGGGACTCCAAGGAAAAAGAGGTAGAGGCTATCCTTGCCCCAGGAGGTCTAGCCAATCTGTCCAGTACCTGGTTGCCTGGAAGGGCTATCCCTCATATGAGAACAGTGGGTGAGAGAATGAAGTTGTGCAAACTGCAAGGAGGTGGTGGAGAAATTCCATGCATCCCACTTCACAACCCCCTGTCCCCCAGAAGATTGCTACCATCCTTGCAATAAAGCTCCCAGAGAGGCACAAAAACTATGACCTGGTCCATGCTCCCGGTGGGGGATCCTATCAGTTGAAAAGGAAAGGGTTGTGTAAGTCCTAGAGCCCAGTCCCTGCACCTGGACAGGGAACAGCATCGCTTTGGGACGAAAAGGGGTCCTAAGGCCCAAGTGGACCCCTGTCACAGTCAAGCGACTTGGTGTATGTGATGGATGAGCGCTAGATGACTACCCTACCATCCAAAGATACCCCATACCTTCCTCTTCCCCTTCCTCTACCATGTTAGGGTGGATAGAGGGGGTTTTCAGAGAGGTTGCGCAATCCAGGGGCCACAGGCAGGCCCTGAGACTCTCCATTAACCAGGCAATTTATGCCAAAATTTAGTAAGAACAGGTCGCAATGATCAAGGTCTGTTCTGCAAATTCCAGGTTGGTGGAGCTAGTCTAGATTTCCCAAATTGGAAATTAATTTAAGTCTTAACTTATGCATTAGACAAATCATTGAGTGACAGCGCAATCCTCCTAACCCTATGGCATAGATTTAAAGAGGTTGGGCTGCATGACCAGCCTTACTCAGATGGCCAGGTCCCAGGTTGGCACTGTTGACCTATCTTGGCCCAAAAATTTGAAAAAGTTTTAAAGTTTTCTCAAGTTTTTCATAGAAGCAAATACACCAACCCCCAGCCAATCAGTTCCTGTCTTAAATTTCAAGTGGCCAATCCCCTAAGCCCCACACAAGGCTGACACAAATTCTTAAAGCAAAAGCCCCATCCAGGGGCTGTTGTCTGTTCATTTTTACTCCCTCACAATAGTTGCGATGAATAAACCATACATTCTTGCCCAGCCCATTGTGGACTTCATCTGTCAATTTTAATAAATAAAAACTATGCATTTTGATCTAGAAACATGTGCCGCTGCCCTTTTTCTGTCTCCAATGCTTGTTGACTGGGTTATCCACTCAATTAACACTTCCACATGAAAAGTCATTGTGAATTTTTTAAAAAATTACCTCAGATGATGCACCCTCTCCTCCCACCACTATTGCACATCTGCTCACTTTTCCTCCAGCTCTCTGCCCTGCCACCATTTCTGGCCAAACCTGCTAACAGGTTGGACAGCCTCAGAGTGACCCAATTTCATCACCAGTGGAGGTGAGGTCCCCACCTTACTCTCACACCAAAGGTTTTATTTGCATGAGATGCTGGAGCACCCCACCCAAGGAGAGCTCAGCCCTGGTCCTCTTCACAGGCCCCTCTGCGCCCAATTTCTGTTACCAATTTTGCAGCGGAACCTGAATACCTTAGGCTAATCCACAACCCTCATTCTAAAAATTAAAGCATGCAACTATGAAAACTGAGGAGTTGCCATCTTCCTTGCCTCCCCCACTCTTGGGAGCTTCCCTTTGAGACCCACAGTTGCCAATCACAACCATTTGATTTCCCTGGCCTTTGTACATTTTTAACTTTTGCTTTCCTCCTGCCCGCACTAGAACCCTGCTCCTACTAGTCCTTGGACTGCTGTGCCCCTGGCACTCTGGCTCTCCACTTGTGCTCAAGCACCCTTATTGGGAGCCCAGTCCAATTTTTCTTAGATGCATCCATGACAACGTTGGGTGATATTGTAAAGGCAAAATCGGGGATCAAATCCATTAAATAAATTCAAAAATATAGATAGTTCCTCATAGTGATTCAGCTTAGTAGATCCCCCTTTTTAACCATATAACCACTACCCTGCTAATGGTATGGTGTTGGGTTATTCTTTTTCTTATTGCCCATTTTAATTTTATTATATTAATTAGAAAACTGCTAAGTATTTTTTAGTAAGAAAAAAGATGAAAATGGGAAACAACTCAGTGTATTGAGCCTTTCCAACACCCCTTTGAACGTGGTCACTCAGAAACCTTTGAACCCCACGGTGCCTTGTAGACTGTGGTTATCCTTTTGGGCCTTGGCGTAACCACTTAGGGAGCCAGGTCTTTCTATTGAACGCTGATTTTCTAACAATTGTGCTTTATATAATTTAACTTTTAAAAAAGATAACTGGGATAGTTAGTTTAATAATGATTGGTTAGATTTGCCTATACTAAAACTGTGAGCAACAGCAACCAGATGACTGATATAGATAAATTTTAAGTCATATCATTTATTTAGAAATCAATTAACATCTAGTTAAAAGTGAGAAAAAAATCATCCTATAAATAAAAGTTTTGTATATACAATAAATCTAATACATAATTCTTATAAACAAATGATACAAAAATACTTAAACTTAAAAAATCTTATGAATTAGGAGAACCAATATACACTGGTTTTTGTTTAACTTTTCTTTCTCGTTGCAATCGCTTATTACATCTGATTCAATACAATAATGGTAAGAATTAATAATCTATAGGAGGAGATAAGTGTGCACCCAATGTCTGGTAAGGGTTGGGTAAACGTGATGAAGGGCACAGGGTCATTTTTTGCACCATACAAAGTTAGAAAACTCCCCAGTAACAATGGTAGCCTAGACAAAAATAAGAAAACAGCGGTGAGTATATTGCCGGAGATTTTAGAATGGCAAGCAAAGTGCAACAAATACATCAAAACTACGCACTCTCAGCCCCTATCATCAGTAAATCACGGGATTCAAGTTTTTTTGGATATGTTTTACCAACGCTTTGGTAGAAGCTCTGTGGTGATATGCACAAACAATTCTCAAACATTGTGTATGTTGCACCTCATTCAATGACCTGGGGTTGGTTAGACCTCAGGTTTGTTGCAAAAGCAGCAGATGCCGCTGCACAGGTGCGTGTGGTGGTTAATCTCCTGGATGGTCAACGGGTGGTCAAAACAAAGCACATGCATTGGACCAAATCTAATCAAATTTTTGTCACTTTTGACTTTCTCCCCACAACGGTGAGATATAAAGCCCTTGAATGCTACCTTTAGCATGGTCTTAAAAACTGTTGGGAACTACACTCTTTTGAAGCTTAGCTTTCACACTTATGTTCAAGATTAGCATGGGAAAAGCAATTGCAATGATCACCCCAACCACGGCATCACAGAAAATTTGACTCAGATATCAACACCGCTGTTATTAATATTGATGGGCAGAACTCCCACCAGTTCCATGTTACAGTGGATAGCGCACCCTTACCTTCACCTATTGTTATGCTTTTGACCATAAAGAACACACCTGCTCTTCCAGAGAGATCACCACTCAGCATGAAATTCTCCCAGATGCAATGGGAAGCGCTGACTCCTATTATAAACCTGCCATTTGCACCAATGCCGCCTTCCTGTGGGGTGAGCAGGGGTGCTATATACAGGTTAAACCTATTTTTACATGAGTGCAAAAAGGCCAAACAGGCCCATAGAACAGCGGCCAAGGAAGCAGCTTTGTCAGCTTCCGTGATCCGCCTGCACAAACCCAGGATGACATTGAGTCATTATCAGCTGAAGCGGCTTACAATTTCATTCACAATTAAATTGGGCCTTCAACCTTCAGAACAGCTGTTTGAGTTAATTTCCCCACGCAAGTTTACTGCGCATGATTATAACCAATTATCCCAACCCAACCATCCTCAAGTTTTTGTCAACCTCTGATGGTGCACTGCAGGAGCACCTCGATACATAAAGTCAATTGAAGTCAAAACCTAAATCTGAAAAATCATCCATAGTAAAGGAAAACACCCTTAGGACATCATATTCGGTGCATACCTCACACATGCTGCCACCAAGGTGTGTGCTGAAAAAGATGCGGTGGAAGGGTAAGGGGGCCCTTCCCATTGCACTTTAGGTGCAATGGGGGTCTCCTTCACAATAGGTACGTTGAACATTGCTGGACTCAAGATCTCACCATCCCGTCTAGAAAACTGAGTTTTTTTTAAAAAACAAATACCTGTGGACATCCTGGTAAATCAGAAACCCACTGTACACACGGTGCTGAGGACACATGGGCAACCATTCTCCTCCCCTCCCTTTCTTTTTGGTCTCCGCACTGTGGGGTTATTATACGTTCATTTTGTAGTTTTAAATTTATATTCAAAAATTTGTATCTCGATGGTTGTGTGCTGATCATGTCCTTTTCATGGGATGTTGAGTGCACGCTATATCTAATGTTTACGCCCCATTCTGCATGCGGGATCACCAGTATTTCCTCTCAGCCATAACTTCCCTCTCACTTCCACCTGATCCCTTAGTGGTGGGCGACCTGAACTGCTGGGCCAACTCAGCCACTGACCTCTGGCCCTCAACACCTACCCCCTGCAGGGGCACATCAAACTCCGCGTCCTGAAAGCCACCTTGTTACTATTTGATACCCTTCCCAAGCATGCGCCGCTGCTACCCAACATGTCACGTCCCCTAATGCACAATGGTCAGCTGAGGTCTATGTCCTTCATTGACTTCATTATTGCCCAATTTCACTTTCTCCCCCAGATTATGCACTTTGCAATGACTAAGATTTGATTTCTCCAACCATATGATGATGTTGGTATCATTTACTTTATCAATCCTGGGGGCACAGGCGCCAATATGATGCAAACTTTGCCCAGACAAAATAACGTCACCTGTGTTTTCAGCATGACTGGACACTGCAACTTTGGCACTGGAGTATTCCACACCGCTCTGTGATGATCCACTTTCTAGCTGGTCAACCTTCAAAGAAGACACCATTTTTCTGGCATGCCACATCTCATCGTGGCGCTCTCAGACTGCCTTGGCAGTAATTAAGCGCGTGCTAGTGGAAGTGGACCACCTGGAGTCTCATGTCCCCACTGCAGGGTACAGTCCAGCTTGGGGTCATAAGTGGCAGAATTGTCTGCGCATCTTAACGCGCTGGTAAGACAACATAAACATTGCATTTGTGTTCAGTATAGATAAAAAATATAATGGCTGGTGATACATGCTCCACATACTTTTTCCAAAAATTCTCCACCCTGCGACAGAGCTTGGCCTGCACACAGGTGAGGCGGCAAGGAAACTCCATTGCAAACACTCCAGCTGAAGTGGCAGTCAAAGTTTGGAACTTTTACTTTGAGTTTTATAAGTCTGAACCAGTTAAACTTGCTGTAATTGATGAGTCTCTCGATGGTACACATATTTGCACCATTTCCCATTACTCATATTTAATGAATTTAATTACTCATGATGAACTCTGGTATGCCATTTGTGGTGCACCACACAGGAAGTGCCCAGGTCCTTATGGGATTCCATATGAGTTTTAAAAAAAATATTTTAATTATTTCTCCTCTCTGATGCTTACCTCAATGAACCTATGTCTTTTAGAAACTCTCCTCCTTCCTGTGAGCCAGGAGGCCTACATGATAACGCTGTATAAGAATGGGATAAGCTGGACTTGGTGAACTGACGCCCCATATCACTTGCTAATACAGATACTAAGTTATTTACTAAAATTATGGCCACCCGCCTAGAGGAAGTTGCCTCTAAAGTAATTTCCTCTGAGCAGTTTGTTTTTATCCCCAAATGGTCAATATGGGACAACATTTACACCGTGGCCAATGTCTTCCAATCTCCAGCTACTGGGGCGCTTGTGTTCTTGGACCAACAAAAAGCTTATGATAGGGCAACTGGATTTACCTCAAAGCCTGTCTTCACAAATTCCACCTCCCCCAAGTTCATAAATTGGGTAATGATGCTCACGGAATCTGCCACAATGGCTGTGTGGCCCTGGTTTCCTCACAGATTTGGTTCACCCTCAAAAGGGTCTCCGCCAAGGGGACCTTTTAAGTCTATTATTATACAACTTCAGCCTCAACCCACTTTTAAGAAGCGTGAATGCACGCCTTGCTGGTGTCCATGAGCAAGGCCAAGCACCTGCTAGGATGCTGGCATTAACTGATTATTGTGTGGTTGGGGTGTCTGACATCTGTGATGCACGCGCGCTGGAGGCAACTATCCAGGACTACTCCAGGGTCAGTAACGCCGCCCTTAATGCTTTAAACCAAAAATATTCTCCTCAGCAGATACCAGACCCATTGGTCACCAGCGCCCCTTACTCAACCAGCTATGGCAACTAGTCTCTGGTTCGCTTGCCCTAAACACCCCTTTCTGCCCCTCTTATACTCCCTTTTGTATCAAGACTCAAGCTGGTCTGGTGCGCCATTTGGGAGCATGGCTGGAGGCAGGATGTACACCTCGTCAGTAATGGAACACCTCTGTCAAGAAGATAGAAAGTGAATTTTAGACTGACCTGCCAATTGAGTGCTGAAGCACCCAAATGACAAGCCAAAATCCAGTGGCACTGCTACTTGCGCAACTGTTATGAAATTAGGAAGGAATTTCGTCACTAAGCGCCCATAAGCCATAGTTGTGTAGATGAACCTAGCAAAGAACCAGTTGAATTTGGCCATGGGCCCATAGGTTGTTGAAATATATGTGGGAAGGGTGGTATAAATTTGAACATAATAAAAACTGGAATTGGGTCAGGGATATCTATTAAAATTAAAAAAAGAAAATCAGCCAAAAATTTCCTTAGTGTGATGCAAAAGTTAAATAAGGGTTTTATTTGGTAGCTTGTCAAAGCAGGGATCTAGGCCATCGAATTTTGATTTAACCTGGCGAGCTCTTGAGAGAGAAGGAAATGACGGCTTCAATCTGAACTGGCATCAAGGGAATTTTGGCAGGATGAGTTGCTATCTTTTCAACCACAAATTCCTAATCTGAGGCTTTACTATGTTTGTGAAGGCTAGCACAACAGCGTTTGGCCTGATGAGCAATGGGAATCCCCTAGGGCCAACCCACATAGGGGCGATCCCAACAGGCCAGAAAATAGGTTAGGATGACCAACCTGCCCATACCCAGTCGCTGGGGTGTTCATTCACCCAATTGGGATTCCTTGAGTGATGATCCAAATTTTTGTAATAAGGGTTTAAATTATCAGCAATAATCCCTGATGGTGATGCATGCCCATCAATGACAAAGCCCAACGATTTTGAGCAAAGAGTAGGGGTTGGCAACTGTACTGCTTAATGGCTTGATGCCATCAGCGATTTCAAATGTGAATTTATTATTTGTCCCCTTCCAGCTATGAGTTGCATACCCATCAGGCTTTAATCCCATATAATTTAGACATTTTAACTTCTATTTTGAGGATTTGGTTCCAATGGCTTCATAAAGTCCATCCATCTCATGGGGATGAAGGTTTCCGAGGATCTCTGCACATATTTTCTCTATTTTGCGAACTAACTTAGTGGAGGTAAGCGCAGGAACTGGGGAGGAATTTATAGAGGGAGCGCTGTGACCTAGTAGTCATCCACTACATGGGCAAGATCACCCTATGTGATAAGGGGAACAGCTACCCTCTTTGGCCCCTTTTTGTTAGGAAATGGGAAAATAGCCCAGTCCACGCAGAGGGGACATTCCCTGGACTTATAACCTCATCCTAGACAATGTCACAAAGCGCTTCAACTCCCTCAAAGCCCACCAGACTACCCTCACATGCCAGGTAGTGCTTGCCAACTCTATGATCCTGTCAAAAGTCTGGTTTATGGCCCATGATATTGCTTTCCCCCTCTTTCTTAGCCTCTTTGTATGCCCTCCTACAAGGATCCTTTGTAGGCCACTCTCCCTATGCGCCTGGATGTCATGTTTGACCCTTGCCATAATGGTGGTATGAGCCTGATCAACTACAAGGCCCATGAAGCCAAATTTTTTGGAACCTGTATCGTTGCAGTCACCAACTCACAATCTCAGACACCAATGTCATGCGTGGCCCACTAAAAGTTTGCCCACGCTCTTTGCCTCTGAAATCCTAACCACCCCCATTCTCTGCTGAATTATCTGGACTTCATCCCACTGCCACGGGCCTGAATGGGACATCACCCCACTTCAAACGTATTCTATTCTCTAAGCTGAGTGCTGATTTGAAAATAAGCATCAATGACCACACCGCCCAGAGGGGTCTACTTCTCCCTGATTCAAGCAAGAAGTTCTTGAGAAAGTCATTTTAAACAACCTTATACACCAAAATCCCCCATCATTGCCCATGTGGACTACCTTGACAAGCTAGACATTCTGTACTCTCTGGAGACCCAAAATGACATTTGGCGGTTCACACATCATCCTCTGTTACAACCCCAGATTTGCGCCCATGTGTGGATATGCCTGAGAAAGGTGTATTACACGGCTGAGTGATCCTATGCCTCTCAGTCTTCATGCATTGCGTGTGGTCAATACAGATCATTAGTCCATAGCTTAGAAGATTGCCCGCCATCACAGGAGATCTGGCAGTATGTTGTGCATCTCTTTTGCCAGGTGCAAGTACAGAATTTTAGTCTGTCAAAGAACATCTTCGCCTTTTTCATGACCTTCCCTATCCACCTTTTTCTCCGCGCCTTAGTTGTAGCAATTTCATTATGGACAATCCACACTATTGTCCTTGACGCTCTTTCCAGCACTACCCCAACCCTCCATGAAGCTGTGCATCTCTTCCACTCTCCCCTTATGGATCACTTCCAAGCTTGGTTGTTTGGTCACCTGCTATCTCACCACTGCCAGTTAGTGTCATCATGGCTCCTCATCTTGTTCCTATCATTGGACCCTTTCCTTCATTTGTGTTTGTTTTTGGCCCAGGCCTCTTCCACCACTCCCCCTCTTCCTTCCACTGGAAGTTCTGCTAGCAACAGGAGGTAGCTTTGGCTCCTATGGGTTGCCCTTATGGTTTATTGGTGTTTTGCTATTGGTGCTTATTGGAAGTGTCCATCCCATGGTCATCCTTCACCATATAAAACTTAAACATACCCTGGTTTAACTTATATTCAATCATAAAAATTAAAATAAAAGCTATATATAAGATGTAATAATGGTATATAAGACTCTAATTTGAATCATTACTTTTTTAAAGTGGTTTGATACTTGGTTGATTCGTTAGGCACAATGATTTTGTGAAAGTGGGTAAGGTTTTATTTAATTAACTGGTCTAGTTATATACCTAAATTAACAATGGCTAACTGCAAACTTTTCTTTCTCGTTGCAAACACTTTTGCAACCTATTCAATTCAAGACTAAATCTAGTTTGATAATCTCACAGAGGAGATTAGTCTGCGCCCATGTCTGGGAGCAGTTGGGCAAGCAAGGCAAGAGGAGCAGGCGGAAGGCCCACAGCCTCTAACATTCAAAAAAGCCCCGGAGAATCCAGCAGAATAGAAAAAAATCTCAAAAAACTGGCGGTCACAATTTCCCCGGAGATACTCATGTGGCAAGCACGATGCAACCAGTACATCAACACGCCACACTCCCAGCCACTTTTGTCAGTGGAATTCGGAGTCTGTGTGTATCTGGACATCAAAAAATGGCCTTATGGGAAAAATTTTGTGAAGATGTACACAAAATTTTCCCAACCGCGGTGTACGTTGCACCTCACTCCATGTCACGTGGTTGGCTGGACCTAGGTTTCAAAAGCAAAATAGCAGCAGACGAGGCTGCAGTGGTGCGTGTAGTGGTCGACCTCCTTGAAGGGCAATGGGTCGTCGAAACCAAATGCACCAGATAGACAAAATCAAACCAAATTTTCCTCACGTTTGACTTTTTGCTTACTACGGTAAAACATGACATTTTGGAGCAACACCTGAAAGATGGTCTCGCCATATATGGCAAAATACAATCTTTTGAAATGCAACGTTTCACGCAGATGCCACACCTGTGCACCGGCAAAGCCATCGCAGTTCTGACCCCAACTGAGGAGATCCTGAAGGACCTAACCCAGATCCTGCACTCCACCTTTATTGACATCGCAGGGCATACCACCCACCCATTCTGGGTAACCGTGGACAGCGCGCCCCCATATGCACCCACTGTGATGCGTTTGGCCATAAGGCAAATGCATGCCCCATCAAGGAGGGCGTCACATTCCAAGAGCACCCCTCGGCGGCCATGGCCAGTGGAGAGGCGCACTACAAACCAACCGCAAGCACCAAGGAGGCTTTCTCATGGGGAGCACAAGGCTGCTACCTATTAGTAAAGCCCATCTCCCCGCAGGAGCGGAAGAAGGCCAAGCAGGCCCATAGGGCCATGGCTAAGGAAGTGGCCAAGGCCACCACCACCATCCCACACTCACAACGCCAGGAGGACATGGAGACCTTCGCGGCAGAAGTGACTCAGGAATTTATCACCCAATCAGATTGGGAGGCCCATGCTGAGTGGGCCACTCAATCTGAGGATCTGATGGGATATTTGATCTCACCCAATCGCTGCACCCAAGCTCCAGTTGAAACTGACTTGGGACCTATTCCAACTGAAAATTTTTTTTTGCCCCACTCGACGGTGCACTGAACCTATCTGCACCGCAAAAAATTCGTCCGACGTTGGGAAAACAAAAAGCAAAGGCCAAAGCCAATGCGACTCTTTCCGCAAAAATTAACAAAAACCCTGATAGCATTGCTGCTAACACCCATACTGCTGTGAAAGCCCGTGGGGACCTTGAAGAGGCTGGTGGGCCCAGGGGGCCTACCCCTCACACCTAAGGTGCAATGGGGGAAACCTTCACTCTAGGGATGCTGAATATTACTGGACTCAAGGCCTCCCCGTCCCAGGCTAGGAAACTGAGTTTTTTACAACACAATTTACCCATGGATATCCTGGCCATCCAGGAGTCCCACTGTCCATGAGGTTCTGAGGAAGCTTGGAAAACAATGCTCCTCCCATCCCTATCCTTTTGGTCAAAGCACTGTGGGGTGCTAATTTGGAAAAATAATTTTTTCAAATTCACATCCTCAGAAATATACCTAAATGGCTGAGTGCTCGTCATCACCTTTTCGTGGGCTAACATTGTGCACACAATCGTCAACATCTACACCCCAAACGGTGCACACAAGCATCGGGAATTTTTCTCGATGGTCAAATCCCTCCCGCTACCCCTGATTCTTTCCTAGTTGGTGACATGAACTGTTGGCTAACCTCACCAACGGACCAGTGGCCGCCCTGACCCATGCCCCACAGGGTCATGTAGAACTATGTGTTCTAAAAGCCACCCTTGGGTTAATGGATGCGCTGCTGCAACATGCCCCACTGCTCGAAAACATGATGCGTCCCCACGTCCACAATGGCCAATTAAGGTCCATGACTCGCATCAACCTTATCCTAACACTGGCGAAATTCCAACCCCATATCTCCCACTTCAAAACAACGAAAATGGAATTCTCCAACCACCGAATGGTCTCAATAACATACCACTTACCCGTCACAGTTGCAAAGGCCCCATATTGGTGCAAAATCCGCCCCCCTGAGCTCGCGTCGCCAGGATTTTCCACGTGGGTGGAAGAGGCAACTTTGGCGAAATCGTTTGTTGCACCATTTTGCGCAGACCCCATTTCCACATGGGCAACTTTTAAAGAGGACACCATCCGCCACTATCGCCATCTCTCCTCCAGATGCTCACGAGCCACATCGGCGGTTATCTCGCGCGTTCTGGCAGAATTGGCCCACTTGGAGTCCAACATTTTAGCCACAGGATACAGCCCTGCATGGGGCCAGAAGTGGGCGGAGGCAGCCGCCCACCTCAACGCACTTGAAAGGCAACACAAACATTGGGTTTGTGTCCAATACAGGGCCACATGCATCACTAAAGGTGACAAGTGCACCGCATACTTCTTTAAAATTTTTTTGCACCATACCAGAGTGTGGCCTGCACAAAGGTGCGAAGATCGGATAATTCCATTGTGGACATACCAGCTGAAGTAGCAATTGAGATGCAAAAATATTACTCTGAGTTATACCGAGCTGAACCAATTCAGCTGGCTGAAATGGCAGAATTTCTTGACTGAGCTCATATCCAAACCATTTTCTGATACCCAGAAATAATGAATTTAATTACTCCGAATGAATTATGGACAGCCATTCGCGGTGCACCAAACTGAAAATGCCCAGGCCCAGATAGCATTCCATATGAGTTCTACAAAATATTTCAAATATATATCCCCATTGCTGCTAGCCTCACTTAACCAAAGCCTGTTGGAAACGCGCCTCCTACCAGGAGGACATGAGGCCTTTACTGTCACACTCTTCAAGAAAGGGGATAAGCTTGACTTAGCCAACTGGCGCCCCATTTCTCTAACAAACACAGACACCAAAATTTTAACAAGAATCATGGCTAACCGTTTAGGGACTGTAGCATCTGCCACCATCTCCCCAGAACAATTTGGTTTCATCCCCAAAAGGTCAATTTGGGATAACGTGCACTCTGTGGCTAATGTATGTCAGTCCACAGCCTCTGGGGCACTTGTATTCTTGGACCAACAAAAGGCCTATGATAGAGTAAACTGGGGATACCTTAGGGCCTGCCTCCATCAATTCCGCCTACCCCCCGCTTCATAAACTGGGTGATGCTGCTCACAGAATCTGTGACAATGGCAGTGCGTGGCCCAGGCTTCCTAACGGAAGTAGTACACCCTCAAAGGGGCCTGCGACAAGGGGACCCCCTCAGCCCACTCTTATACAACTTCAGCCTTGACCCACTACTGTGAAATGTGAATGCTTAACTCACTGGGGTCCATGTGCCAGGCCAAACCCCAATCAAGATGATGGCATTTGCAGATGATTGCGTGGTGGGGGTGTCTAATAATAAAGATGCACGCGCGCTTGAAGCCCTCATCCAGAAATATACCCAGGTAAGAAACGCGGCACTGAACACCTCCAAAACTAAAATCATCCTCCTTGGTCGGTTTCAGAACTGCTGAGCCCCAGCAATTAGTTCCCAACCCGGCCCATCTGCTCGCCCACGTCCACGCCTTACTAACTCAACACACACCGCTCCACTGGTGCTCCCCTTTGTGCCACGTCCTGCCATAGGACTGGTGCGCCATCTGGGCGTGTGGATGGAGGCAGGCGGATATGCATCAGCTGTAATGGAGTGCCGTATACTGGACAACGTGACAAAGTGAATCGCCTCTCTCAGAGCCCACCCTACTACCCTCACTGGCAGGGTTGTTCTTGCCAACTCTATGCTCCTATCCAAAGTCTGGTTTGGAGCCCACGCCATCCCCTTCTCACCAAGCTTCTTCAAATCCCTGTATGCTTTGCTGCAAGGATGGCTTTGGTCAGGCCGCCCTCCACCAGTACGGCTAGAGGTCATGTTTGGCCCTCATCATCAAGGTGGCATGGGCATGCTTGACTTCAAAGCCCATGCTGCCAAGATCCTGGGCACCTGGATCGCGGCCGTTACCGCTCCTACACTCCCATCCCAACACTGGTCCCGCGCGGCCTTCTCCAACTTCTTCTGAGCCTTGGGCCTCAACAATCCATCAAACCCCCACTCCCTGATGAAATACCTCGCATCACACACATTGGCCACAGGTCCTCATGGGACTAAAACCCACTACAAACGAATCCTACTCTCCATTCGAAGTGCAGAGTGAATAATTTGTATTAGTGGACATACAACCTGAAGAGGCCGCCCCTCTCCTCAGTTCACACAAGAGGTACAGGGGCTACCCATCCATGATGGCGTGATCCCCATTAGACCCCAAGTCCTATTCAAAGTGGACTACCTGGACATGATGGACATCCCTTATTCCACTGAGACCCAAAAGACTATCTGGAAATACACACACCATCCTCTGTTGCAGCCTCAAGTCTCCTCCCATGTGTGGCGCTGCCTGAGGCGGGTGTATCATACAGCTGAGCGCTCTAACGCTTTACACTCATTCTGTGTCATGTGTGGCCAGTATAGAACGCTGTTCCACCGCCTGGAGAAGTGCCCCACCTCTAAAGTGATATGGCGCGAAGTCCAACGCCTGCTGGGCCAGGATCAAACGCATCCCTTCAGTCTGTCAAGAGATATGTTTGCCTCATCAATGGCCTCCCCCTTCCACCCTCCCCCCGTGCTCTGGTGGTTGCAATCGCCATGTGGACTATCCACACGATTGTCTTGGATGCCATCGCTGGCTCCATCCCCACCCTCCCAGAAGCTGTCCACAGTTTCTGGTATCATTTGGTGGACCACTTTCAAGCGTGGATGTTTATATCTCCCACCACGTCGCCAACAGCTGGTCTCCTCCTGCTTCCCAGTCTGGTTCATCAAATCAGACCCTTTCCTCCACACATGCTCAATAGTGGCTACGGCCCCTTCACACGTTCCCTCCCCTCCCCATAAGTGGCGTTCCCGCTGGCAACAAGAGATAGCATCGCTTCTCTGGGGTGCCTCCCCTGGTACTAAGTTTATTTTTCCTGAGTCATAGTCTGAAGTGTCCATCCCATGGTCGGCCTTCCCTGCAATAAATTTAAAATTTAAAATTTAAACAATGGCCAACTGCAATACTTAATCTAAACTATTTAACTAGTTGATTTGATGGGTCAATGTTATACTAAAAAACAATAACCACTAAATACTTAATTTATTCTATCTACTTAATTGAATTGATTGGTTTGATTACATACTAAGCTTAATAATGATCATCTACAATACTTGATTAAACTTTATTTATGTAATTGATTTGATTGGATCAATGACATACTAAAATCATTGATAACTATCTACAATACTTAATGTAATCTTCATATTTAGTTGGTTTAATTGATTCAATAAATACTAAACTTAATAATGGCTATCTAAAATACTTCATTTAATATATTTTAACTAGTTGATTTAATTGGATTGACTAAATAAAAAAACTTAGTAACCGCCATCTACAATACTCCCTTATTTTTCTATTTATCTAGATAATTGGTTTAATTAATACTAAACTTACTAATAGCCATCTACAATACATCATTTAAACTATTTATTTAGTTTATATAAGTAGTTTGATTATTGTTAAATTTACTAATTGGCATCTACAATAATCTATTTAATCTTTTTTAGTTGATTTAAGTAATTTCATTATTAATAATAAACTTACTAATGGCCATTTACAATACTGTAACCTCATCATGCTATGTTATCATTTTAGTATCAGATTTAAACTTATCCCTAGTAATATGGCATATACATGCCAAAACTTTATAAATGAGAGTTAGAAGCAAAATTTTATTTGCTTCTCAGGATATTTCCTTTTTATTGATTTGAGGTGGGCCAACCTGGGGACCATACTGCACTAATTAATAGAGAAATAAAAAGTTAAAATTTTTAAAGAAGGTGGATAGACCCTGGTAAACTTCCATACACAATATTATGACAGGCCAGGAACTCCATGGACCACCTTGCTATTTGCTATCTCAGTTTGGGGACTAGGCGCATCACCAACACAGTCAAATTATCCCTAACCAGAGTTCATCTACAAGGATCAAATTTGAAAAGCAGTGAATCATCAAGTCTATACTCTATCTCTGGGGCAACCTCCTCACTCAAGATATTTTAGAATAGACAAACTTTTAGAAGCAGAGGGAAAATTATGGCAAAGGTGAATACAAGCCAATCAAAGTTTTGTCAGCATTATGCCATATATCCTAAAACTAACTACTTGACATGCCCCTATTCATTTTTTTAATGGTACGAAAGGAGTTAGCTGGCGTTTCTCAGTTTTATTGATTCCCAGACAATTTGTACTTATTAATCTAGGTTTTATATTATAAATAACACGAAACCGCTTACTCATTACCATTGAACATCTCAAACCAATTAATCACTAGCTGCTTACCCAAAACAATTGACCTTATCTAATCAATCAAAAACTACCAACCACTAAGTCAAAACTAATTGAATCTATCAAAATACTCTAATTTTTTAAATTTACTTGGCAAACCCAAAGAACCTATTGAATAATAAAACCCATCAACCACCCAAACAAAGCCAATTAATTTTAAATTTTAAATTCTATTTGGGAAAGGATAACCACGGGATGGGCACTTCTGATCCAAAGCCAATTGAAAATAAGAAACAACTAAATTTCACTAACACTTGGTTAAATACTAATTTAATAATGAATCAACATTACTACTAGACACTTACACAAATTATTTGTGATTTATTAAACCAACAGAAAAGATTTAACCACTCAGCCAATCAAGATTAAACCTATCAGATCAATTAAATACCACTAAACTGCTAAATAAAATATCTCTATGTTTAAAAAATTATGTGTATATATGTGGAGTATCATCTCATAAATTACTGAACTAATTTTAACCTAACTTGGCACAGATATTTAATGAATTGGGGGAACAAATAAAACAGGTATTTTAAGGTCATAATAAAAAATTGCTAAAGTAAATTTTAAATTTATTGCAGGGAAGGCTGACCATGGGACGGAGACTTCTCAAATATGACTCAGGAAAGATAAACTTAGTACCAGGGAAGGCACCCCAGAGAAGCGATGCTATCTCTTGTTGCCAGCGGGAACGCCACTTATGGGGAGGGGAGGGAACGTGTGAAGGGGCCGTAGCCACTATTGAGCATGTGTGGAGGAAAGGGTCTGATTTGATGAACCAGACTGGGAAGCAGGAGGAGACCAGCTGTTTGCGACGTGGTGGGAGATATCCAAACATCCACGCTTGAAAGTGGTCCACCAAATGAGACCGGAATCTGTGGACAGCTTCTGGGAGGGTGGGGATGGAGCCAGCGATGGCATCCAAGACAATCGTGTGGATAGTCCACATGGCGATTGCAACCACCAGAGCACGGAGGGAGGGTGGAAGGGGGAGGCCATTGATGAGGCAAACATATCTCTTGACAGACTGAAGGGATGCGTTTGATCCTGGCCCAGCAGGCGTTGGACTTCGCGCCATATCACTTTAGAGGTGGGGCACTTCTCCAGGCGGTGGAACAGCGTTCTATACTGGCCACACATGACACAGAATGAGTGTAAAGCGTTAGAGCGCTCAGCTGTATGATACACCCGCCTCAGGCAGCGCCACACATGGGAGGAGACTTGAGGCTGCAACAGAGGATGGTGTGTGTATTTCCAGATAGTCTTTTGGGTCTCAGTGGAATAAGGGATGTCCATCATGTCCAGGTAGTCCACTTTGAATAGGACTTGGGGTCTAATGGGGATCACGCCATCATGGATGGGTAGCCCCTGTACCTCTTGTGTGAACTGAGGAGAGGGGCGGCCTCTTCAGGTTGTATGTCCACTAATACAAATTATTCACTCTGCACTTCGAATGGAGAGTAGGATTCGTTTGTAGTGGGTTTTAGTCCCATGAGGACCTGTGGCCAATGTGTGTGATGCGAGGTATTTCATCAGGGAGTGGGGGTTTGATGGATTGTTGAGGCCCAAGGCTCAGAAGAAGTTGGAGAAGGCCGCGCGGGACCAGTGTTGGGATGGGAGTGTAGGAGCGGTAACGGCCGCGATCCAGGTGCCCAGGATCTTGGCAGCATGGGCTTTGAAGTCAAGCATGCCCATGCCACCTTGATGATGAGGGCCAAACATGACCTCTAGCCGTACTGGTGGAGGGCGGCCTGACCAAAGCCATCCTTGCAGCAAAGCATACAGGGATTTGAAGAAGCTTGGTGAGAAGGGGATGGCGTGGGCTCCAAACCAGACTTTGGATAGGAGCATAGAGTTGGCAAGAACAACCCTGCCAGTGAGGGTAGTAGGGTGGGCTCTGAGAGAGGCGATTCACTTTGTCACGTTGTCCAGTATACGGCACTCCATTACAGCTGATGCATATCCGCCTGCCTCCATCCACACGCCCAGATGGCGCACCAGTCCTATGGCAGGACGTGGCACAAAGGGGAGCACCAGTGGAGCGGTGTGTGTTGAGTTAGTAAGGCGTGGACGTGGGCGAGCAGATGGGCCGGGTTGGGAACTAATTGCTGGGGCTCAGCAGTTCTGAAACCGACCAAGGAGGATGATTTTAGTTTTGGAGGTGTTCAGTGCCGCGTTTCTTACCTGGGTATATTTCTGGATGAGGGCTTCAAGCGCGCGTGCATCTTTATTATTAGACACCCCCACCACGCAATCATCTGCAAATGCCATCATCTTGATTGGGGTTTGGCCTGGCACATGGACCCCAGTGAGTTAAGCATTCACATTTCACAGTAGTGGGTCAAGGCTGAAGTTGTATAAGAGTGGGCTGAGGGGGTCCCCTTGTCGCAGGCCCCTTTGAGGGTGTACTACTTCCGTTAGGAAGCCTGGGCCACGCACTGCCATTGTCACAGATTCTGTGAGCAGCATCACCCAGTTTATGAAGCGGGGGGTAGGCGGAATTGATGGAGGCAGGCCCTAAGGTATCCCCAGTTTACTCTATCATAGGCCTTTTGTTGGTCCAAGAATACAAGTGCCCCAGAGGCTGTGGACTGACATACATTAGCCACAGAGTGCACGTTATCCCAAATTGACCTTTTGGGGATGAAACCAAATTGTTCTGGGGAGATGGTGGCAGATGCTACAGTCCCTAAACGGTTAGCCATGATTCTTGTTAAAATTTTGGTGTCTGTGTTTGTTAGAGAAATGGGGCGCCAGTTGGCTAAGTCAAGCTTATCCCCTTTCTTGAAGAGTGTGACAGTAAAGGCCTCATGTCCTCCTGGTAGGAGGCGCGTTTCCAACAGGCTTTGGTTAAGTGAGGCTAGCAGCAATGGGGATATATATTTGAAATATTTTTTGTAGAACTCATATGGAATGCTATCTGGGCCTGGGCATTTTCAGTTTGGTGCACCGCGAATGGCTGTCCATAATTCATTCGGAGTAATTAAATTCATTATTTCTGGGTATCAGAAAATGGTTTGGATATGAGCTCAGTCAAGAAATTCTGCCATTTCAGCCAGCTGAATTGGTTCAGCTCGGTATAACTCAGAGTAATATTTTTGCATCTCAATTGCTACTTCAGCTGGTATGTCCACAATGGAATTATCCGATCTTCGCACCTTTGTGCAGGCCACACTCTGGTATGGTGCAAAAAAAATTTTAAAGAAGTATGCGGTGCACTTGTCACCTTTAGTGATGCATGTGGCCCTGTATTGGACACAAACCCAATGTTTGTGTTGCCTTTCAAGTGCGTTGAGGTGGGCGGCTGCCTCCGCCCACTTCTGGCCCCATGCAGGGCTGTATCCTGTGGCTAAAATGTTGGACTCCAAGTGGGCCAATTCTGCCAGAACGCGCGAGATAACCGCCGATGTGGCTCGTGAGCATCTGGAGGAGAGATGGCGATAGTGGCGGATGGTGTCCTCTTTAAAAGTTGCCCATGTGGAAATGGGGTCTGCGCAAAATGGTGCAACAAACGATTTCGCCAAAGTTGCCTCTTCCACCCACGTGGAAAATCCTGGCGACGCGAGCTCAGGGGGGCGGATTTTGCACCAATATGGGGCCTTTGCAACTGTGACGGGTAAGTGGTATGTTATTGAGACCATTCGGTGGTTGGAGAATTCCATTTTCGTTGTTTTGAAGTGGGAGATATGGGGTTGGAATTTCGCCAGTGTTAGGATAAGGTTGATGCGAGTCATGGACCTTAATTGGCCATTGTGGACGTGGGGACGCATCATGTTTTCGAGCAGTGGGGCATGTTGCAGCAGCGCATCCATTAACCCAAGGGTGGCTTTTAGAACACATAGTTCTACATGACCCTGTGGGGCATGGGTCAGGGCGGCCACTGGTCCGTTGGTGAGGTTAGCCAACAGTTCATGTCACCAACTAGGAAAGAATCAGGGGGTAGCGGGAGGGATTTGACCATCGAGAAAAATTCCCGATGCTTGTGTGCACCGTTTGGGGTGTAGATGTTGACGATTGTGTGCACAATGTTAGCCCACGAAAAGGTGATGACGAGCACTCAGCCATTTAGGTATATTTCTGAGGATGTGAATTTGAAAAAATTATTTTTCCAAATTAGCACCCCACAGTGCTTTGACCAAAAGGATAGGGATGGGAGGAGCATTGTTTTCCAAGCTTCCTCAGAACCTCATGGACAGTGGGACTCCTGGATGGCCAGGATATCCATGGGTAAATTGTGTTGTAAAAAACTCAGTTTCCTAGCCTGGGACAGGGAGGCCTTGAGTCCAGTAATATTCAGCATCCCTAGAGTGAAGGTTTCCCCCATTGCACCTTAGGTGTGAGGGGGTAGGCCCCTGGGCCCACCAGCCTCTTCAAGGTCCCCACGGGCTTTCACAGCAGCGCGGGTGTTAGAAGCAACGCTATTGGGGTTTTTATTAATTTTTGCGGAAAGAGTCGCGTTGGCTTTGGCCTTCACTTTTTGTTTTCCCGACGTCGGACAAATTTTTTGCGGTGTGGATAAGTTTGGTGCACCATTGAGTGGGGAAAATTTTTTTTTCAGTTGGGATAGGTCCCAAGTCAGTTTTGACCAGAGCTTGGGTGCAGCGATTGGGTGAGATCAAATCTCCCATCGGATCCTCAGATTGAGTGGCCCACTCAGCATGGGCCTCCCAATCTGATTGGGTGATGGTTTCCTGAGTCACTTCTGCTGCAAAGGTCTCCATGTCCTCCTGGCGTTGTGAGTGCAGGATAGTGGTGGTGGCCTTGGCGGCTTCCTTGGCCGCGGCCCTACAGGCCTGCTTGGCCTTCTTCTGCTCCTGTGGGGAGATGGGCTTTACCAATAGGTAGCAGCCTTGTGCTCCCCACGGGAAAGCCTCCTTGGTGCTTGCAGTTGGTTTGTAGTGCGCCTCTCCGCTGGCCATGGCCGCTGAGGGGTGCTATTGGAATGTGACGCCCTCCTTGATGGGGCATGCATTTGCCTTATGGCCAAACGCATCACAGTGGGTGCAAATGGGGGGCGCGCTGTCCACAGTTACCCGGAATGGGTGGGTGGTATGCCCTGTGATGTCAATAAAGGTGGAATGCGGGATCTGGGTTAGGTCCTTCACAATCTCCTCAGTTGGGGTCAGAACTGCGATGGCTTTGCCGGTGCACAGGTGTGTCATCTGTGTGAAATGTTGCATTTTGAAAGAATTTATTTCGCCATATACAGCGAGACTATCTTTCAGGTGTTGCTCCAAAATGTCAAGTTTTACTGTAGTAGGCAAAAAGTCAAACGTGAGGAAAATTTGGTTTGATTTTGTCCATCTGGTGCATTTGGTTTTGACAACCTGTTGCCCTTTGGGGAGGTCGACCACTATATGCACTGCTGCAGCCTCATCTGCTGCTATTTTGCTTTCAAAACCTAGGTCCAGCCAACCGCGCAACATGGAGTGAGGTGCAACGTACACCACAGTTGGGAAAATTTTGTGTACATCTTCACAAAATTTTTCCCATAAGGCCATTTTTTGGATGTCCAGATACACACAGACTCTGAATTCCACCGACAAAAATGGCTGGGAGTGTGGCGTGTTGATGTACCGGTTGCATCGTGCTTGCCATGCGAGTATCTCTGGGGAAATTTTGACCACCAGTTTTCTGAGATTTTTGCCTATTCCGCCAGATTCTCCGGGGCGTTTTTGAATGTTAGAGGCTGCAGGCCTTCCTCCTGCTCCTCTTGCCTTGCTTGCCCAACTGCTCCCAGACATGGGCGCAGACTAATCTCCTCTGTGAGATTATCAAACTAGATTTAGTCTTGAATTGAATAGGTTGCAAAAGTGTTTGCAACTAGAAAGAAAAGTTAAAAATTGCTAAAGTAGTTAAATAAAAATGAACTGATGATTAATAATCATGCTAACATACCCTAAGGTTGTAAGCGCTTAGATTAAACTTAATTAAATACTAAAAATGCAGACCTTAACATCCTATAGTCTAAAGCAAACCCAAAATAAACGCAGAAACATGCTACCTTTTTAATAAATTTGATGATACATTAGCTCATCATTTTATTTTTAGTTTTAACTATCACTTGCAATATCTACTTTAGCTATCTATATATAGCTAAACCACTAAACTACTTATCTAAACCCATTTAACATACTAAATTAACCAATCATCAACTTCTTGGTAAATCCAAATTAACTTATTAAAATTAATAATTACCAGCAACTTAATAAAGCCAATTAATTTATCAAATCAACATAATCACTAACTGCTTATTGTGATGGAACAAATTTCATTTATCAATTTCTATAAATCTAGATATTAGGAAAGATGGCCACAAACCAATGGTTTTAATTAATCCTGCCGCAGTTTATAATTAAAATTTATATCTATAAAGCTTGAATTATGGGAATTAAACCTCAATATCACCAGAATGACATGGGTATCATCCAGTTTCCACACCTAATTAATTTCATAGTTGTAAGTCAATAATCAGGTTTAGATTCTATCATATCCTACTACAACCCTTCCAAGTTGGAATTGTATCTTGTTTCTGGTTGCCCCATCCGTCATTCCCACCATTTGTGTTCTCCCTCACCAAATAGGCCAATTCTATATAATTAACAATCTCACTTCATTTTTAACTTAAATTATAAAGCATTTCAGTTAGTTTAGTTTAGTTTAGTTCTCAAGTCAGTCAGCAATACATTCAGAATCGTGCAGACCTTGAACCTTCACCCACCAGGTGCCTTAAGCCTTGAACTCATGACCTCATAAGGTGTGGGATTATTCTGAGGTGCCAATGGGCCTGCTGATCACGCTGCACCTTGACCCGGTTGTGGTCCCATTGGAGACACCTATAAGTTCATATTGCCAGTAAGTGCATACTCCCTGGGTCCAAACAGTTGGCTAGAGGCGACAGAGTATTGGCTGTCACATCAGAACTCCACCCATATTGGGAAATTCACCAAGTCAGCGCCAGACCCTTCCATTGAAGTGTAGGGGAATTGTTCTGACTCAATGGCTGACAACCTGATACCAACCTATTTTGAGGTTTGATTGAGGTAACTCTCTTCCAGCATAAAGATACATGTATCAGGATGGGAAAGCCAGGTCTTGGTAACCAGGTCTGTTACACTTACTAAAACCATAAAGATTATTAGTTAACCACAAACCACCAGCCACTTGGCAAACCATTTAGATTATTAAATCAACTGAATAGCTACCTGCTAAGATGTAATTATATACTGATTACTATTAAAGCCATAAACATTATAACTTCTAATATAAAACTTTAATTTTATGACTATGAAAAAATTGTACTAATTCAAGAACCTTTTCAGATTTGCGCAAAACAGCACAATATAGTTATATCACAATTAGTTAAATGTATAGGAACATATATATTACAAACAAACAAAGATTCGATTTTATTTATATATGATATTACCACAGATCTTCAACTGTATACCTCATAGAATAGTACAATCTACTTCATGATAATGCGTTCCCCAATTGTAATGTGGAAGCTGTTCATGGGTAAACATCACGTCCTCATGTCATTTTAGTCAGAGAGTAAGCAAGTGCATAATCAAGTAAACAGTTTATTTCTTATACACCTAATATTAGAAGAAAGGAATATTAGATAGTTGTTCTTTTATAGAAGATTAATTTTGCACTTGGAAAAGACAGAGCTGTATCAACTTTTTATTAAGCTGAAAGATTATGTAACCTAATATCAGAAGTCATATTTTAAAACCATTATCTTAAGTTGTAGTAAATTAATATGAGGATAAATCAATTTTAAATATCCCAAGTTCATATCACTCAAAAAGTCTATAAGTATGAAGAAATCATCTAATTCTTTGTTACAATCATAATGAGTTTAGATTCCAACAGGACGTGGTAAAGATAGAATAAAAGCCACCAATTATTAAGAACGTTTAAAATTCCATATAGATTTTCTAATGAAGATTCTTGGTGAATCATTTCCAATCAGATAATAAATGGTTGCTTATTGATTACTAGTGAAATCTGATGTTATGCCACCACAAACAGGATACTTGAGTCAAGAAAACTTCTTTGGCTGAGTTTTCAAGCAACATCTTTTTGTGCAATATTCAAAAATATGGACTTTTCTTTCCACTTGATATCACTTTTGAGCAATTTTTACAAAAGTTTAATTTATCTGCCGTTGTCTGACCATGTCCTTTTTCCAATTGCTGTACTCAGATCTACCGCATGCTGCTCCAGTGTGGGGCAGCGGTGCGCCACCACCTAGCGTTTTCTGCCTTGCAGGAAAATGTGTTTGATGGGCTCAAATAGCCCACCAAACTCTTCCAGATAATTTGTCCCCCATGGGACTTAGCACTCCACCTTGCGCGCATCCACCATTCTTGCCCTTATCCTCTCACCCTTCCTCATTCCAATATTTAATTTTGCCTCCATGTCAACTATGGGCATTTATTCCCATATACTGACAAATCATTAATTGAACTAGCCACCAACGCATTTTCAACAGCTGATTTTATCAATTTCCTCCCTTTTAAGAGCTATTTTGACATAGGCTTCCAGGCAGAGGAGGATGTTGCAGCAGTTTTGACTCCCCTAATCTACAAAAACACTCCCAATCCTACTACCCATACTCACCTCCCTTCCAACACCACACTGGTGGTGTCATTTGCATCCCTCCCTTCCCACCTCAAACCCCAAATTTTGTGTCAATACTTGATGGTGGGGCTTTTGGCTTATGGCACTCAACCCAATCTCGTCTACACTGTTCCCTCTGGTGCAGAGCGCCTTGCTGCCCCTTGCGCCACTGCCACTATAATCCACACCACTCCGCCATAGCTCAACAAATATCCACCATGCTCGCATCACAGTGGCACACAGATCATTTCTTTTGGGCTCATGTTGATAATGGTCTCCATATTTGTCCTCTCTGTTTTGGGTTTTACCATTCTAAAAAGTCCTGTTACCATGTCATTTTCTCTGAAGCGGCTTCTGAACTCTTGTCAGAGGCGTCTGAATGGGGTGTTTTGTTGACCCCTACCACCCCACAATAGCTCATGAGTCCAGGTTGAGAAATCTGCCCCCACCAAAACTCCAACCACGTTTACCCACCTGAATTTAACCCAGCCAATCAGAGCCAGGATGGGACACCATTTGTGCCCAAGCATCCACCCATTTACCCACTACCAATTACCCAAATTATGACTCCCCAATTCAATTGAACCAAAATCCTTGGGCCCTATCAGACGATGTTGATGAGTCAGGTGAAATTTTCACAATTGAGGATAATGAATCCAGTGAAAATGACCCAGATGAATATGGATGGGCCGAATTTTTAATTCTGATTTTGAAAACACCCTCCCACCCAGACGCTATTCTCTTAAACCCAATGTCATCCACTTTTAAATTGACCACCAGCTTGACTTAGCAGCGGTGGCCTCACCCCATTGCCATTACCTCTGCAAAGCAGTGGAACAATTGGCTGATCATTCCATGAAGGGCTGTGCACAATCAACTTTCCACTGATTTCCTCAAAGTAGCACGAAAGAAAATACCAAATTAGCCAATTATGCCAATGATGCTGTAATGCATGTTGCAAAACTAGCAGCATTCAATCCTCTTATAAAATTACCCAGCAAAATATAGCCAATTTGATCCAACTACTGGATACCCGCCTTCAAGCTGAACATCATGTTGCGGAAAAAATTGAAACTGTCTTCCAAGCTGATCTTGAGGTATGCAACCGTTATATCTCACTCCTCCAACCCACCACGCTGATGCCAAAGCCCTTGCTCACTGTTTTTACTTGCTTTTTCAGCCAATGTCCACTTTTCACAATGTATACGCCTGAAGATGAGCTGCCTGACCCTCCCTCCACCTCTGCCATGGTGGGTTAGCGGTACTACGCTCCCTGCCTGGTTGGAGGTCTTGATTTGTCTTGTTTTGTTTTGTTGTGATGTTCTATACATTTTTAGTCCTTTTTTTGCTCTATGAGTATCACTAATGTCTGTCTCCTGGTTGGTATACCTCAAAAAAATATAACATTTACTAACTAATATGATATGTTAGGAAAACTGCAGAAACATCTTTATATAACATTAGACATAAGATATAGTTTTTGATTGTAATTGGAAAACCCACTAAATTTAATTTTTCACAGTTTGTGTAAATTATAAAAGATGGAAAACTTATAAGACATGAAAAGCGCCAATCTCTTAAGTACAAGGTGGGGTTATTGGTATTTTTGGATACAGATAAACTATCACTTAAAGCACCACAAAGAAGTTGATATAAAAAGCTTGGGGCCGTTTGCGCAATAATGTTACATAAGGTAAGCATATCTAAAATCACCTAAATACTAAACTTTAATCCAATAATTAATTGTGTTATCCTTTTTAAGGCATAATATCATTTAAACCTGAGTCTCTACAATTGAGGAACTAATAAAATTTAGGAATAAGTTATTATGAGGGTAAAGAAGGTTTTTAAAGGGTTTTAAAACTAAATATTTAGTAGTACATTCATATGAAAAGGGTTGTGGATTCTTACTTATTATAGTATTGTACAAGATTATTAGCCAATTTTATGAAAATAAACATCTGCTCATCACGTTTTTAAATTTAGATTTAAATTTTATTTGAGGCGGTCCAACCTGGGGATAATACCGCACCAATCATGGGTAAATCAAAATAACGGGAAAGGAGGATAAAACCTGGAAAACCTCCATGTGTGGCGTTCTGATAGGCCAGGAACTCCATGGACCATCTTTCTAATTGCTATCTCAGTTCAGAGCATTGGTGCGCAACGCCAACACAGTCATAGGCGTCCTCTACCCAATGTTCATGTACTGGAAGTGAACATGGGAGGCAGTGGTCATTGAGTGCATACTCTACCACTGGGGTATCCTCGCTTCAGCTCATCATTCTGATCAATAAGGACTACAAGTTTTATATGCGTTACTACTTAAGATATGCTGTAAAGTGCTCCAGCTAGAGGTCAGATACTTTTAAAGATAAGATTTATAAAAAGAGGGAGAAGGCACACAGCAAGATGGATCAGAAGTTATACAATTTCAGAAATTAATGAGACTTAATCCTGATGAGCGCCCTTAAAAGCCTTAATATTTTGGAACACACGTTTGAAAAATGATGTGTCAAAACATATATACTACAGATGAGAGAAATAATATCTTTGATTATGTCCTAAAACGCCACATTTATGAGTACAAGACATGGAATAGTTTAAGCGTGAAAATGTGACGTTTGTTTTGGGATGATAGATATAATTTTCCAGATCGCTGATAAATTTTAAGAGGCACTGAATTGTATGAAGCAATATGCCTTAAAGGCTGATCCTTTAAACTTAAAACAAAGGGCTTAAAAGTCAGATAAGTATTTATGAAGCAGCTTTTATGATTATTTAGCCTTTGCTAGACTAATTACCATAAGGCTTCAAGACATAATAATTTTATTGATATAAGTTATAAGATAAATTGCTAAAATAAAATTAAATCCTGTCAAAGCTTTTTTATTATGTCCAAGTTACTGCTTTCTTCTCATCAAGGTTACACAGGTTAATATGATGATCCAAGACATCTTAGCTCATAGTTTTATGATTAGAAAACTAAACTGTATGATTTCTAGTCATTGACTCACCTCACCCTTATAACAATGCCTCCTATATAAAGTAAATTAAAAGATTATATTCACAACACCTTGGCTCAACAACTAACTTTTACCAAGGACAAAATTTAAATTATAAAACTATATAAAGCATTATGAAGAGGTTTAATATAGGCTCATATGACTCGAAAAACTTACCAAATGGATCATGTATGTTCAGTGAGGACACCCAATCACTTAAAATATCATTTACAGTCTACATGGTACTAATTTATAAAAATTTACCAATAATACCCACAGGGAATAACTAGAATAATAATGAGTAAGATTAAATGTTCCCATTCCATAATAAGACTTATGAAAAGTATAATTAAAAAAGGTTAATGCATAGTATTACTATTAGATGGGAAATTAGAGGTTTATCTGTGACCGGATGAGTTTCACCCACTTATTAAAATTTAGTTCTAATTCTTGATATCTGTTACATTAGGAAAGACACCATCAGGTTCATCAAATGGATAATTTAATAGTTCTGTTCAAGGTAAAAAATTTAATGATCATTTTTTTCCAGTCTTTGTGGATTAACCTTATTCATTTCTGGTTCAAGTATTCATTAAAATCCATATATGAGAAAAGTTTTCAAATCTCAATGGTCTATATTGCTGGAAATCAGCCTGTATTTTCTTCAAGATTTCTACCATTTTCCTAACACCAAATCCCCAGTTCTATTGCTACACTTCCTGTATCAGTAATAATAGCTACTAAAGGTTTTATGTTGTAAGCTACTTAAAAGATTGCAATGAGCAGAAATTGTAAAAAGAGTGCTCTAGATATACTTCATATTGAACAACTAGCCAAAATTATATTATTATCCAGGTCACAGACTTTAACCTACATAATACATATATAAAAATCTAGAATATTTTTTACATGGGCCTTAGCACAACTTTTCTTTAGACATAAGTAATTTTATCACTTGATTTACTTAGTTTCTCCCATCTCAAGGATTTTTATTTAAGTTGATTTAATATATTTAAATTAATATTGATAATATGGCAGTTGCAGCTGCAGCTTCCCTGGCCAACACCCTCCTCCACCAGCAACTCCATGGGGCAATAGAGCCCCTTGTTGAGGGTATTCCTATCCCCAATTTTTCTCATGAATTTGAGGAAGATGCGAAGTACAAAATTGAGGAGCTTGCTTTTGGTGGGAGCTGCACTTGCATTGATGCAGCAAAAACTTCTCTTTTTGACCTCAATTATCCTAAAACCTTTCAGCACATCAAGTCATCTACTTGTGTGCCAGCTCTCATCATATTTGCTGAGCATCAACTTGCTCAATATTTTGATGCAATGGACACCACCAGCCTCATTGATAAAGAAAACCCCCAACTATACCACCTTATGCCCCATGTCACTGATGCTCCCACCCCAATGCTGTCTGCCATGGTCTGCCAGTTAAAGCGGGTGCCAGACAAAAGTTTCCTCAAAGCCTTTTCGCCATCTGATATGGCTTCCTAGGCTGATAACCTAGGGGCTATTAGGATTTTTTAATTTATGATAATCCCTTTGTTTGGCTAATTGTGAATAAAGATGCATGGCGGCTCCCCTTTTTGGGTTGGGCACCACTAGTACTTAAAAATATACTTAAATTAATAAAATATTAAATAATGAATCACTTTTTTATATAAACCTGGTGCTTTGACAGTTCTTTTAAGTGTCAAGCTTTATAGCTCAGAGTATTTTTTAGTTCTATATAATCCCATTATTAATACATCTTTTTTTAGCTCTATTCTAACTTCACATAAATTTGTTGTGTTGATTCAATATATAATTATAAGGAATTAAAAATTACATCTTTTTTATAATATAATATTTCAAGATCTTTAAAGTTAATAGAGGGAGAAAAACAGTTTAAAATAATTTACTAGCTTATGACCCAAATGCCCAATTGCTAAGGTAAGCAAGGATTAAATCCCCTAATTTTTTGGTTGCAATTTCAAACAAAACTTGACGGTCACGTTAAGAGTCTTTACATTAATCTAATTAAATATTATCAGTAAAGAGAAAATTAGACGTTGAGAATTAATCTTTAAGTCTAAACCCTATGTATAGATATTCAGAAATTTTTAATAATGGCTAATGAAAATTAATATCGCCAGTACCATGTAATAAGGCTGATGGATATCATCAACATCAATAAACATTGTTTTATATCAGAAGCAATTTTCATAGTTAGAAGTCCCTTAAGTGCCTCTCAGTATTTAGAACATAATTGAACTATGAAGTCTTGTGGTTATGGAATGTAGATGCTAAAGATATAAGATTGTAGTCAAGCTACTCCTTGTCACGTTTGGCTTCTTACACTTGAGGCTTGTAGTTTGATTATAAATATTAGCAGTCAAGCTTTCTAAAGCTTATAGTAGTAGTTAATGATAATAAAGATTTTACTATTGATTCTTTAAAGACACAGGCACTACCATCAGTTTGGATTTGACAGCTTATCTTTTCTGAACAAAAGGGTAAAACCCACCCTGCCATTAGAGAAAATCATGGACTTAGTGTACACTTAGACAAATGCTAGGTAGAAGCTGCCACCTACTACTACTGCAGGCAATTCCTGGATAGTGTGAGGAACTCAGATGACAGTTAATTTTATATTAACTCAGTTCTGTCTAGGCATATTAAATGAATTTGCAATGAATCAAGTGTCACCTTTAATATAAGTAAAACTGATGTTTAACAAGTCTTCAAATGAGCAACCTGATAAAAAGATATTAACTAAACCCCTTTTTTAATCTCTTTTAATGACACATAAACCTAAAAAAGCACAAAATAAATTTTAGTTAAAGTTACTACTAAATGAACATCAAATGTAATGTGATCTCTTGACGGCGTTATGTAATTCTTGAGGTATCAATGCCATAGCTCTTTTAATATAAAACAGTTTAGCATCTTCCAGAGATCTAGCTTCCCTTGCGAGGGATCCCATTAGCAAACACTAAATGGCCTATCTGTTCTTTAAGTCTTCTTCAACTGGTTTTCACCATCACTTCAACTGTTTCTAACACAACAAAACAAATTACTCCAAAATATACCCATGTCACCCTTTTCCAATATATGTGGCTAGTGATTTCTCACTCTATTTCTATTTTTCATTCACCAAGACAGCCTTAGAAACCCAAGGCTTCGCTGATGGTAGAGTGTTGGGCTATTTCATTAAAATAGACTAATAAAGTTACCACCTAATGAATACCTCTTGTGTATTTTTTGTTTAAAATCTAAATTCTTTGACTCCAACAACTAAAATAAGAGAAAGTCCCTAATCCCAAATGAGAACTGTTACAATGAAATGATTCTGATGGTTATGGACTTGGATGTCCTGGGCGGCAAAGCACAATAAACTCACATTAATGGTCAAACACATCTATTTTGGACAACTTGGTGCCTTAATAGTAATGACATTAAGATTTTTCTCTTAACCCCTATAGTGTATATGAAATATCAGGTCCCACCTTTGAATGACTCTTCATCTAATGCCTCAGATGATTCAATATTGCAATACAATGACTTTAAATTAGTACAAGGAATAATCACCTACTATATACATTTGGAGCACAAGCACCTTTTATATAGAAGAACCCTTTAATCATTGAATTCCCCATAGTATGCCAACAATAAAACACAATTAAGCAAAACTATATTATTTTGGTTCCAGTTTTAATACTGACAATAAGAGCTGGAGCAATGTTCCATAATCAATACTTTCACCATCAATCCATGAGCATAAATAAATTCCAAATAGCCCAAAAGGCGGTGCACTAAGGGATTTTTGATAGTACTATGGTTTATGCTATTAATATAAGCCTACTTTTACTTTAAAAGGAATGTCTATGACAGATGTTGCATAAGAGCTAAACATATCATATATATTTAAAGCCTTTTTCTTAGATTTTATTTAAATTTAAAGGTCAAGTCCTTTGAAGGCTACATGAATATTAGTTGTTAGCAGCGCCAGCAGAACCTCCTAGGTGTTTCACTCTCTAGGAAATCACTCGTCATAATAGATGTCAGTGAGGCAAATCTCTGTTCACTTTGACCATGCAAAAATCTCTAATTCAAGAGGAAAAAATCTTTATTGTTCAACTAGGCAAAATTGAGGGTTTCTCCATTGATTAGAAATCAAAGATATCTATAGTTTTGGTGGAAGTTTGGAGATTGAGTAGGATATACTTTAACAGAAAATTGAGATCAATTTGGGTAAAGAAATTTCTAAACGGTGTGGCAGAAAGTGAAGATTTTTGGTGTACATGTTCTTTATTAATATAAATATTGGATTTAGATCTCAAAATGGTAAGAACTTTGTCAGATGAATAACAGATTCAGAAAGAGTTCAGAATTTCAATTGATCATTTAGGAGTCCATTGTCCTTATTAATTTCTCTAATTTTCAAAGCAGCAGAACTCCATTAATTGTGTTGTAAATTATTTCAAGTTTGAATCTCACCCAAATCAATATAAAACCCATTATTTCTGACAATGCCTCCTTAAGATCTTGGTGAGGAGGGAAATGACCCCAGAGAAATCTAGAGTGAACTCAAATCACAACAGATTTTTTGACAGTGGAAATTTATTATAGTCCTTGCTGATAAATCACTTAATAATTGCCTTGTTAAAGAAAGCCTAACATTAGTGGCATTACTGAGATTTCAGATATTATCCATCAGATAAAAAGCGTATGTACTGAAGTTAGATTAATTAATTTCATATCAAACCATATTTTTAATGAATTTGGTTTTATTAATTGCTTAAAACCTTAATTGCAATGATATCGAGTCAATCAATGGCAACAAAATGATTTTACAATGAGACTGAGCCGATTCCCACTGTCAGGATTCAAGATAAAAATCATCTCAAATTTCATCTTCCAAATCCAGCCGTGCCAAATCAGTCATTGAACCCAGCCATGAAAAAACTCTTTCAGGATCATCCTCACCTAGTCCTGAGTCACGTGGAGCAGGCTTTCCACCTTCTCAGTCAGGTGAGTGACGATATCCATTGAGGACGCCCTTGAGGAGGCCATTCTGGAAGGTTAGTAAAGATTCTGATTGGATGAGGCTCCAAAGATCCCAAAGGCGCTGAGTCCCAATGTACCCATAAATATTGAAGCATTTTAATTTAATAAAGTATTTGGTAAACTAACCTATATTTTCCCATTTCCTCTTCAGTGCTCTTTTCCAATTTTCCAGCTTCGAGCCACTGCAAACCCCAGCGCCAGTCTGAGGAGCTGTAACACTGACAAAAGTGGTGCTCACTACAGGGGGCTCTGAACTGACCTAAGTGAAAATGTCGATCATAAAAATGGAAACCAACAGCAGCCCTGATGACCAAAAGACTGGTCAATCGAGGAGCATTACTCAATGGGTTAGTACTTCTCGATATGCAATGCCACCCTCACATCCAGAAAGGCTAGAGTTCCGCGCCACCTTCCAACTCTCGCTGCCCTCCCTAGATGGGAGCCAATATCAACTTCAGAAAAACACACCCACGATGTTGTCCAACAACTAGTCCCCAGCATCTACACTGAGGGCGCTCACTCCAGCCACTCCTGCGCTTCTGCCATGCCACCCACAATGCAGGACCTCTACTCCTCGGCCATATTACCTGCTGGGGAGCTTACCTTGGGGCCTGATCGCTACCTTCATAATTTCGTCCATCCCGCAATTCATCACCTCCTCTAGTTAGTAGGATTACACCATCAGGAGGTCTCTCGGCACCTAGGGCTCACCCAAAATTTACATTCATATATTATCAAATTCTATGACACTGCCTCCTCCTTCGTGCATGACAATCATAAAGCTATACTGATAACTGATGACTAATCAATGAGATCTGCAATCAACTGGTGGTATTAGACAGTGGCATCTCCAGCTACCTCGAGGAGCAGTTTCACTAAAACGCCCAGCGGTTTGAAGTGACATGAACCCAGCATTACAACAAGCTGAAGAATTGATATGATCCCTACAGCAGCGCTACTGAGAGCTGGCCTCTCGCAACTACTCCCCCACGGCAGTCAGACCAGAAGGGCCTAGGGGGCCAGAAGGTCCTGAAGGGCGTCAAGGGCCAGCATGACCCTAGGGACCATGTGGGCCTCAAGGGCCTTCCAGCCCCCCAACCTCAGGTGAACCTGAAGACCCCTGGCAAAGGGATATAATAAATTCCCTGGCTGCCCTGAGGGACCAGATCCAAAAGGTGGCATTGGGATGCAATCTCTGGGCGGATGGTGTACCCCTCGACCCCAGGGTCTCCATTGAAGCACTGTCAGATGAGAAGGATAAACTCAGTGCTTTCATGAGGCTCACCGATGCTCACATCTCACAGATTGAGACAACATGTCGTGGGTTTGAAACCCAGATTGCCACCATCAAAAACCAGCTCCAACTACAGAACGCCAAAATTCAATCCTTAAAGAAGCAGGTTGCCAGCAAGGCGTCCGCTTCCACCCTCAGTCAAAACTGAGAATATATCCAAGAAGACTTAGAAGGCTTGCGGAGGCAGTTAGATCAGCAGGCTCCTCGAGAATATGCAGAAATGGAGATCTCAGAGCTGACGCCTATCCCAGGCATTAACACCCTTTCTACTCCTATTGTCGATAACTTCAACCCTAGCTTCAAGGAAAAGTTCACCCCTAGATGGGAGAGCATCACCTTCTTCTTGTATGCCTACAAGAGTTCCATGGAGGAGGCCACCGGACTGACAAAAAGTGAAGCACATCCACTCCTGCCTAGACAGCACCGCCTGGGAAATTATGGCTCCCCATCTGAAGGAGTGTAACACCTGGGAACAGATCCGCACCACCCTGATCCAAGAGTTCGGCAGTAACCAAACCTTGGCCAACCAGAAGCAAGCATTCATGGGCATTCGACTTAACAAAGGAGAAAACCCTATGGAGTTTGTCAATCAGTTCTACGCTCAGGATCAACCTTTGGTTGCAACAAACTGTATCACTCTGGATGACGCCATCACCGCAATCATCTCCGCCATAGGGTTCTATCCTGAGGTCCAGATGCACATGATTGGGCAAAAGAATGGGTTCACTTGTATCAGGGAGATCAAGGAGACCCTCAACGAGATCCCTGCCATGATCCTGAACTCTAAGTCTGCGTCCGCTGGCCCCTCTAACTGCCCTAGGGTTCATATAGTCGAGAACCAGAAAAACCCCCATCCGCGGTGCACCTATTGCAATGGCTTTATGCATAACGCCAAAACTTGTTAGAAACGTCTATCTGGGGAGGCGGGAAAAGGGCAGTCAGCATGAAGGATGAGGCGCTCCATGCTGACACCCCTGTCCAGCCTCAAGTAACCCCTACACATAAACCAGAAGCTGTTAACTCTGAGGAAGTAGCTGCGGTATCTAATGACAATAAAGACATTGATACTGCTTACTCTTCTTCTGATGATTCTCCTATGTTCCTTACATTGCCGCCTCAGTTTGGAAGTTTGGTCACCTGAGTCACCGTACAGGTCCACAAGATTCCAGTTTATGCCATAGTCGATAGTGGCTCCCCCATGAACATTATCTCTTCCAAGATGATGAAACGCATCAAGGTCGCCCCCAACATGCCGCACTACATAGAGTATGGCACAGCTGGCTCTCAGTGCACCCAATCCATAGGGGCCTATTCCTCTCTACTGATTTGGTTCAGGAAGCTTGCTTTGGATACAACCTCCATCGCTTTGGACAACACTAGCTACAATCTACTCCTCAGAACCCAGTTTCTTTGAGACTATTCAGCTGTTATCCACTACGACGGTGGTTTTCTCTCCCTTCTAGGACACCGAGTCCCTCTGGTTTTTGAAACTGCCCATGTCTCTAAGGCTGATGTCAAGGCCTGAGCCTGCCTACTGGAGACTGAAGAACAAATTGATTGGTTTGAGTGCCACATCCAGGGCTCTTGAGTCAGGCTGCCCCCTCCTGCTTTGGATGGATCAGAAGGGATGTCAGTTTATTTGCCCCAGGCAACTACCATGCCCCAAAAATCCCAGGTCATTGTCGACACCCAGTTCCACATCTATATTCCCTTGGGGCATTTACTGGAGGTCTGAGGTCTGGATAACCCATCTACCAAGGAAGTGTTGACCTGCCCCAGAATCCTTGATCCAGCGTATGCTGGATCGATATCAGTGTTGCTAGCCAACCTGACTGACAAACCAAAAGTTATAGGACCTAATTAACCCGCCGCTTACATTTGCCTGTTACTGATGGGGGCTGTTGCTGACATCCGAAGCTTTGGGGATTTGAGGGGCCTTGGCTTGGAGTCATCGCCCTCAGTTAATTTGGTTGATGCTAACATAGGAAAGGACCTCTCTGATGAACAGCGACCTAAGGTTCAGGAGCTTCTGGAGGAATACTCGGATCTATTCTCCACTTTGACCTACAATTTTGGAAGAATGAACGGAGTTCTCCACCATATAGAAACTGGGGATGCCCCCCATTTCAGTCCTGGCCTTACCATAAGAGCAAGGTTGAAGAGGCCCAGGTCACAGTAGAACTCAAACAGCTGCTCGACGTGAGGCTCTTGGTACCCTCACGTAGCCCTTGGTCCTCCCCTCTTTTGCTGGTCTGAAAGAAGGATGGCAAGCACTAGGTGGTGATGGATTATCGACAACTCAACTCCATTACTAAGAAGGACTTCTATCCTCTGCCCTGTATTGACAACTCTCTCTGACTGCTTGTAGGTTCCCAGTACTTCTCGGCCATGGACCTTGCCAGCAATAATTGGCAGGTTGAGCTCACTCCTAAAGACCGATCCAAGTGTGCTCCAATCGCCCACAAAGGGCTGTTTGAGCCTACACAGATGCCCCAAAGCCTCTGCAACGCCCCGGCCACGTTCCAGCGCGCCATGGATGGGATCTTTGGGGACCTGAAGCTCTCCTGTGTCCTGGTCTACCTGGATGACATCACCATTTTTTCGCGAACTTTTAATGGAAATATTGATTACCTTAAGGAAGTCTTTGAGCATCTCCAGAAGGCCTCTATCAAGCTCAAGCTCTCGAAGTGCTCCTTTTTCCAGCCTGAGCTAGAGTTTCTAGGCAATAAGGTCTCCAAGCGTGGCATTCAACCTATCTCCAATAAGTTTGATGCCATAAAAAAGATGTTGCGCCCCCAAAGCCTACGAAATATTCAAGTCTTCCTAGGTATGGTGGGCTATTACCGTCAGTTCATCCCATGGTTTGCCAACCTTGCCAAGCCGTTGTTATACCTTCTACTAAAAATGTTCCATTCAAATGGCGACCTGAGCAGGAACAGGCCTTCAACGCTCTACATATGGCTTTATGTACTAAACCTGTTCTAGTTCATCCCTGTTTTGACCAGCCTTTCTTGCTGTTTGCAGATGCTAGTGACATTGCTGTGGGGGCTATCCGGCTCAACACGATGAAAACCAGGTTAATCATCCCATAGATTATTTTTGCAAGACCCTAAGCAAGGCTGAGCGAAACTACAGCATCACTGAGAGGAATGCTTAGCTGTTCTTTTAGCCATCAAGCATTTTCAGACCTACCTCTACAGTACCCATTTTACTATTATTACTGACCATTCTTCCCTTCAATGGCTGCAACAAATGAAAGACCCAGATGGACGGTTGGCCAGATCGGCCCTATGACTGCAAAGCTACGACTTCACCATCATCCATCATGCTGGTGCTATTCACCAAAATGCTGACGGACTCTCCGGGATGCCAGTATTAGCAGTCCTGACCCCAGAGGAGGATCAGCCCTATGACTTGATAGGACAGCCTGAACGTTGGGAGCTGGAATCCCTCCAGGTCCAAGCTGAACTCCGCCGGATGACTCAAGACACCCAGATCAAGGATGGGTTACTCTACAAGAGAGTCAACAAGAGATGGCTCCCCTACCTCCGACCCTCCTCTTGTACTGACGTCATCCTGGAAGGCCACACTACGGTTGGGCATGGTGTGGTCAAGAAGACCCATGAGTGGCTGAAGACACGCTGCTACTGGGACCAAATGGTTGAAACCATCCAAGAGGTTCTGGAAGCCTGTATGACCTGCAAATCCCAAGACCAAGCCAACCCTCGATACCAGCACTCCATTGTTGCTCCTACCAAGCCTTTCAATGTCATTAGTATCGACGTGGTGGGTCCCCTCCCCACTGGTCTACATGGTCACAAGTACATTATTCTTGCCATAGACCATCTGACTAAGTGGGTCGAGATGATCTCAGTTCTGCAGCCACAGCTAAGGCTACCGCCTTATTCCTTGTTTTCTCCATTTTCACCTAGCACGGGTGCCCCCAGACCTTGCTCTCAGACAATGGTTTGAACTTCACCTCCCAGGTAGTATAGGAATTAACTTCACTATTTGGAACCACCCAGAGTTTCGCTGTTCCCTACCACCCTTCCACTAATGGGGTGGTCCCAGCGCCCTTCTTTTTTTTATAACTAGATGATCCCAACCCAAGGGGGGGATTCATCAATGTCCCCAGCGCCCTTCTTGCTTACCGGGTAAGTTATCACCATGTTATCAAAATGTCCCCATTCGGAGCCCTGTATGGGCAGGCCCCATAACTACCCAGTAGCGTCCAGCCCCTGTTTGAAGCCTCCACCCCTGAGAACGCTGATTTAAATATGAGGGCCCTTGCCGATGAGATTGTCCAGCTCCAAGCCCAAGCCACTCAAGGCATTGTTATCACCACTGGAAGAGAGACATCCTGATTGAATCTCGGATGACCCTCCTTACCAGAATTTCAACTAGGTGACCTCATTCTCTTTTATCATCATTGACCTGGAGGCTGACAGAACAAGCTCGACATACTGTGGTCTGGGCCCTACAAAGTTATACACAAGGTGAAGTCCGAGTACTCCATTGCTGATATCAATCAAGGGACTGTTGTAAACTGAGTGCATGGTCAGTTCCTCCAGCCGTACTCCCCCCTCTGACAGGATCTTGATGGGGGCCTTATCAGGATTTGAGATAAAAATTGTCTCAAATTCCCATCTTCTGAATCCAGCCATGCCAAATTGGTTGTTGAACCCAGCCAAGAAAAAACTCTTTCAGGATCATCCTCACCTAGTCCTGAGTCACGTGGAGCGGGCTTTCCACCTTCTCAGTCAGATGAGTGACGATATCCATTGAGGACGCCCTTGAGGAGGCCATTCTGGAAGGTTAGTAAAGATCCTGATCGGATGAAGCTCCAAAGATCCCAAAGGCGCTGAGTCCCAATGCACCCTATAAATATTGAAGCATTTTAATTTAATAAAGTATTTGGTAAACTAACCCATATTTTCCCATTTCCTCTTCAGTGCTCTTTTCCAATTTTCCAGCTTCGAGCCACTGCAAACCCCAGCGCCAGTCTGAGGAACTGTAGCGCTGACACCCACTGCTTTCAAAATCATATTCTAGGTCCAATAACATAATCAAAAAAGAAGAATAGTTCTCTGTTTAAAAAATCAATTAAGCTTAGGTAAGTCCAGGAAGTTGGTTGCAATATAAAACTCTGGCATTAATATGGTTAATATTTGTGGTCAATTACCTATTATCACATGCTAATCCCTTTAAATACATATTTCTCTTAAAATTAGTTCCTTATAATGTATAGTAAACAAGCTATATAGTTAAATTATTTATTTTAAAACCTACACCGATTTTTTTCAGTTCTTAACTGCAATTCTGGAAATCCTATATCTATGAGTGCAGAAACACCTATACCTAAAAATCACTCTTTCATTACTTCCAAGTCCAAACATAGCTGGTGTAATGACCTTAACAGTAATGAAATTGATTATAGTAGTCATTCCTTCTTAAAAGTAAAACCGCCCAATTGCCCTTTCTATACAATATATGGTGCGCAACACCCCTTTGCTTATACTGGTCCTTTGCTCAGGATTAGCAACTTCACGGCTTATTGGAATCCTGGCGGTGGTAAGTGCTCACAGGTGCTAGGTGCACAGAATTACAACAATGTAGCAGTTGCTGGAGTATTAAAACTTGTGATAGCTATAAAAAACTTAACTAAAAAGAAAGATATTTGAACTCTAAAAACGGTGGTTTTTTAGGATAATTTTATTAATATTAAAAACTCTGGGGTTTTAGCAGAAAGAAGAACCCTTATTACTTGGAGGTTGATTATTTACACCAATTTAAGGCACAGTAGTGAGAGGCGATGAAATCTGAATTAGGCAGAAGGCATTCCAATTTGGCTAAATGACGATTTAGCCTATCACTGCTCTAATCAGCCGTATCTCCTTAAAAAGCACAAATTCAGATGTGAGATTGACTTCTGGAATGACATAACTATGGGTGAGCATTTTAATGTAATCCCGCCAATCAGTCATCTTGCACATATGAGAAGTTCATCTGAATATTAGAGTTTCTAAGTGCCAAATGGAGGTTAAAATATTTTTTCTCCTCTGAACCCCCGTCAGGTATGTAAAAGGGGGCTATTTCCTCTTTTACTTTAAATTAAATTGCATTTTGGACATAGGGGAACTCAAAAGGAGTCTCCTGAATCTGAAAAGGGTTTAGCATAACCTTATTAATAAATTAAAAGTGTTTGGCTGAGGCGTGATGGTAGAAGCATAACCCTGATCGGGGGGTATTCAGCTGTGATCCAGAAAGGGGAGTTTCACCAATATATGGACAGAGTTGACCCCACCACATTCTTACCAATCAATTGCACATTCAGTTGTCTGATATGGCTTGCTATCTCAAACTGGAATAAAGCAGTACCAGTCCCTGACATTTCTGACCATAGCATATAAAGTTAATGGATCCACCCCTCAGGCCAGTGATGGTAGAACAGGATGAGGGATCCTAACTGGTACTCAGGAAAAACTGTTTTTGGGCATTGCTTCAATCAGCTTCTTGTTTACCTATAGTCCCCATGGACATAGCGGCTAAATCTTTTAATTAGAAAATTCATCTGCCAGCCTTCACATTGCTAATTCAGTTGTTTCTGGAGTGGAGTTATCATTATGGACTGCACACTTGAGGGCAAAATTGGCTCTCATCATAAAGGGCTCAAAAAGGTGACTTATGGCTAATACAATGGTAACTAACGCGGTACACTAATAAAGTCGCTGGAAGTAATTATTCCACTGTGATGGGTTGGATTGAGCCATCTTGTGGAGAATGGTGATTAGCATTCCAATTACTCCACAGCTCCGTTAGTAGTGGGTTGGTAAGGGGCAGTAAAGAGTGATAGGTTCCCATCAGTGAATTGAGATCAGAGGTCACTTGGGATATGAAGTTGGTGCCATTATCAGATAGCATTACTTTGGGGTTACGTGGTGGGTGAATACCTGTTTGAGCAAAAAGGATCCAGTTTCTTTAGATGTAGTTGAGGCGATGGAAATGGTCTCAACCCATTTTAAAGTGATTAAATGCTAGAATAATATAAATGGCCATACATTTCCATAGGCAGGTGATCAATAACATAGATAATGACAAAAGTAAATAGGGCAATAGAAGTAACGACCTGGTGTTGCTATATTGGATCAGGAGGCTTCTAATTAGCTCAAGTTAGGCAATAATTGATGACATCTTGGATCGACTCAATCATCCCATCCCAGTAGTAATGCTCCAATAGCCATTGGTGGGTCTTCTTTAAAGCACTATGACCTACAGTCATATGGGCATCTAGAGCGGATTTCGTTCTTGCTGATTGTTGAACAGATGGTAGCCAAGAGGTCCCAATCTGAAGGGGTAATTAGGGTAAGCTGGGGCCTCCGCGTGGCGCAACTGGGGAAAGCCTTTGGAAACATGGGTGAGTAGCTAAAACCAGAGCCCAGAGAGGCACGTTAGTCAGGTCCTGTAGTGGCCTGAAAGAAGTGCGGGATGGTAGTGATGATTGTGCTGACCTGTTCTTGAGGGTGTCTATCACTCTCTGTGGGGAGCATATGGGCAGGAAGGGGGGTACGAGTCAGGCAGGGCGCCTGTCAAACGGCCTCCCCAAGAGCTGTGGTTGCGCGGGTCAGACCCAGGACAAGGGAGGGGAAATTCTGGTTGGCTACACTTTGGTGCACCTGCCTACAATAAATGCCACGGTTTGTCAAGTTGGCCTAAAGCTCAGCTACTACCAGCTTGGTCAGCATGAACTGGATGGTAGCAAAATGGATCGTGCAAGAAAATTAAGGCTGATCCAAAAGAACTCCAAGGATTCCTGGACAAAAAGGGGCTGGAAAGCATCATCTCCATGAACAGGATGTAAGTGACAATGGGGAAGGCTTAAGCTTCTCCCCCTCAGAGGCCTTAAACCTGGGGCTCATCAGGTCTTTTTCCCACAAGGGGGATGAGAGGCATATCACCTGTACTGGCTGGTGCAGACGAGCTGCCTAGTACATAAACAAGGTGGGCATATGTCAGTTTAGGGGGTAACGTGAGCTATTACAAATTGTGCTCAGGCCCACAATTTAAGTGTGCTTAGAATTGCGCAGCCCTAGTGTGGTGGGGGGCAGTACACTAGGCCTTCATCCCGCAATAGTTGCCCACACTAGGAGCCCTTTGGGGCTTTTAAAACTCAAAGAGGTCCCAACTTGCTTATACAAAAATACATCTTCAATACAAGTCTGCGCAGCCATATTTCTCAATTGCTGTTGGACTGCAAGAGATTCTTGATTTCATTCCTCAGGTTTCACAGTAAGTTCATAGAGATAATCCTCTACAGAAGCATAAAGCATCAATATGGGTATCCAGGACAGTCTGTCAACGTTTTGAAATATCATTCTAGCACAATTAACAATTAAAATTTTACCTCTGGAGTTTGAAAGCCCAGTTGACCATCTGAAATCTTCATCTATTGTAGCCAACGTAGGGAGGCATAATTTGTCACTACAGTAAAAATGGTTCCCATCCAAGAAGATACAAAAAACTTTAACAGCCAACAAGACAGCTAGAGTTCTCATTCAATTACACTGTAATTCGTTTCTGCCCAAGTTAAGGTCTTACTAAAATAGGGTATAGGGTGATTAACTTGATTTGCATCAAGCTTTTCCAGGATGGCCTCAACAGCCACGTCATTAGCATAAGTAAAAAAGTTTAAAAAGTTTATATAATTCGGGATGTGTCAATATTTGGTTGGTCACAAGAGCTTTTCTTGGGACGTCAAAAACTTGTTGTTGAGTTTCCTCTCATTGTAACTGAACCTCTTTATGAAGTAGATATGTCAGCAGTTCCGCAGGCTCAGCAAAGTGTGGAATGAATTGTTGGAAATAACTGACCATTCCAAGGAAAACCTGAATATTACGCAAACTACCCAATTGAGTCATTTTCTTTATGGCAACTAATGTGTCAGGTTGCGGAGAGATTCCTTCCCAGGTAACCTTATGTCTGAAGAATTCTATTTCAGTTTAAAAAATAATACTTGGTGGGTTTTAACTTCAACAAAGCAGAGCATAGACATTCAAACACTTCCTTCAGATGGAGAGATGTAATTAAAAGTTCGGGAGAATAGAGCTAAATCATCTAAATAAACCAACACATATGCCATCTTTAGGTCTCCCAATAGGCAGTCCATTTTCCTTTAAAACATGGCCATGGCGTTGCATAACCCCTGAGGCATTTGAGTATGCTCAAAAGATCCTTTATTATTTATAAGGGCGCATTTCTACATATTATCCGGTGCAAGCTCAAACTGCCAATCTTTACTGGTGAAATCCATTGCAGAGAATTATTGAGATCCATTCAACGGTCGTAGTAAATCATAATTTTTGGGATATTGGATAACTTTCCTGTCAAGTAATAGCATTTGGATGGTGGTAATCCATTATCACCTGATGCCCTCCATCCTATTTCCAAATAACAAGTAACGGCGAGGCCCAAGGACTTTGTGACAGTTTAAGTAATCCAGTGTCCAGGAGCTCTAGTTCCTTTGTGACTTAGGCTTCTTCAACTTTAAACTTCCAGTAGGGTCAAGCACAGATCGGAGGGGAATTGCCTGTAGGCGCCCTATGCGGCACGCCTTTCATCTGTGCTTATGGAAAATATGTCAGCATACGCCTCAATCAAAGCATCCACTTGTCGCTGCTGCTTAGAGGAGAGGGTTTCACCTACTTTTACTTTGACATAGCTATAATAGGGTCTTCATCAATCTTTAGATCATTAAATGTTCCGCACCTTTGGATGGATTTAACTTGATCAGTGAATAGAGTCTTAACATATGCAACAGGTCAGTTTTGAGCTATTTACATAGCTCAATTAGTGAAGTTGGCCATCAAAATAGTTGAGGGCTCAAGTAGGCCATATCCTACACCCCAGGGTAGGTAAGAGGTTCTCAAAAGGCTGGAACCAAATATCCACAGATATTCAGAAAATGATCTTTTAGATTGGTAATTTAGATCCCCATATCCGCTAGAATTTTTAGGCTTCAGTGATATAACTGTGTGGATGCTAGAATATATGGTCACCCCTTCCTAAGACTATTCTTTGGAAGGCGGCAATTTGGTATTTAGCACAACTACTTGGTATTCTAGCCACTCAAAGTGGTTTGAATTTTCCAGTAAACAAATCTTAGGCCTTTTGTTTTCTTTTTCTTTAGAGGTGTCCTTAATGACAAGGAAATGTGAAATCCTAGAATAGAAAAATATAAGTCCTTATGACTAATTTTGTTGTCAGATTAAACAAAAATTGTGTACCAATGAGAAGGTCATAGCCATCATTCTCTATCACAATCACTGGAGCTGACACTACCAGAAACTCAAACTGAAGCAGCAGGGATGAGTGGGTTCTCAGAGATTGAGTCAGATGAGGTCCTTCAGTCTTATAATGTAAAGTGTGGTTTTGATCTGAAGCAACCTTTATCTGTTTCACTAGTCGAGAGGAAATAATATTAACTTGAGGTCTGGTATTGACTATGGCCAGTTTTTACCTTATGGATGACTTCTTAAACCCGAGCAACCTCAGTACCAAAATGGGGGATCAAGTAAAAATGAATTTCCTGGCGGAAGAGGTCCAGAAAGGGTAGGGTAAGAAGAAGCTAAACGTTTATTTGAAATAAGCAAATTTGGAACATACATCTCGTTAGACTTGGATGGGATGTAACGTTAAGCTCATGGGGAACCAATAGATTGGGGGCTAGTGCAGCGTTGTCAGCAGAGGGTGTCTCATGCCCTAAGCTGACTCTGTTTTCCCACCTTATCCTTTTCCTTCAAACAGAAGTCCTCTTAATGACCATAGTTTTCACAATAAGAGCAAGGGTCGCAATGGGGTTTAGATCTCTGGAATTATCCTATGGCATGTATGTGAGATCAGTTCCACTTGTTAGATGTTTGACACACTTCTGCCTAAGGTAACTCTTATAAATTCCTTTATAAAAATGAATGTTTAAGTACATTTCTTTTTATTCTTAAAATGTAGCTCAAGGGTTTTATTGTGTTAAAATGCAAAAGGATGGCAGAAATTGCATTGTCCAAGTTAACTTGATCATATAATGAATGGCCTCAGCTTTATGACAAAACCGCTTGGCAATTTTTGTATTAGTTTTACCACACCTTGAGAAGATCCGCATGAAATCCTGTTTACAGTTAGAAAAGGATATGTTACTTCTAAATTCTATAGTAAGGATGTCTTTATTGCCGCCCAAGTGGTACAATTTTGAAATATGACATCGTGATTTCTTGAGCCTTGCTATCTAGGAAGATTTAAATGTCCTGACATTTTTAACAATCTGTAGCTTTTCCCATCGCGCCTTTGTGTACAAAAAAATTGGACTGAATAGGTTGGTTCCAGGCACATACTTCTCTTTAAAGGAGGGGATGAAATATTCAACAGTTTTAGATAGAATTAGATATCTTGAGAAGGGGGGTCATTCAGATTTAATTATCTCCGTAATTATGTCAGTATGAGGGATAGCATTGTCAACTTGGCTGCAGAATTAATCCATACCTTGAGAGTACATTACCATTTATTGACATTTTTGAGCGGAGCTTTTTTATCTAGAAGTCGGTGGAGCTGTTAATATCAACAGTCTTAATAGCTAATTGGGTAGAAAGATATATTGTTTAGCCTCAATTGATTAAAGCTTAGCTCATCCACTCAAGTTGACAATTCACTTGGGTCTGGTCATATTGGTGGGTGACAATCAGGTGTGAACAGGTTTCATTTATGGATACATACTTAATGAACAAGGATATCAAATTTAGATCCATATCAAAAAAATCCCCTTCAATAGTCATCTCTGCTCCTCAAGCCACCTTTAGTATTGTCGTTCAAGAGCCTTAATCTGAGTTTATGGTTTTCTTTAGAAGAGGGTCTAATAGGTGTAGAGTTTATCTGGGGGCCCGTGGGGACCTTCAGGCCCAGGGGCCCTTCTTCCCCTTCTTGTCCAATAGGGCCAGTAGTGCCAGAAGGCCCTTTTTAATAACTTTCTGAACTGGCGGTATATAAGATCTTTTACTCAACTGCTGAGTCTGAGCAGCTAAGACAGCAATTTGTAAGTCAATTGTTTGGCAATTTTTAATTATTTGTCTATTAAGATCAAACAAACTAGCATTTCAATCATTGGTCCATATCATTAGCTACATGGTTCATCTACTGGGAGAATTCAACTTGCTGATATTGAATAACTCCAGTGTCAATCTGGGACAAGTGATTTTGTTTTCGTTGATCTCCTTGCAAATATCCAAAATGGCCTCACAATTGTCTCAGCCAAAGTTTGATGTGGCTTCATATAATTCAAGAAGTTGGGCATAAATTTTCTGAGACAGTCCAAGTTGCCGTTGGGTTTCCAAGTTGTTGGGATTTTTACCCATATTCCCAGCCTGCTAGATTACCTGGTATTGCTAGGGGAAAATTCCCTAAGGCGATGTAAATTGGAAATTAATTGACCCAAGTTTCAAAGAAACTATGTTCAGGGGATTATGATATTCACCTGGTAATATCTGTTGGGGATAGATCTGAAGGAATACTTAAGATCTCATCAGTTGGAGTTGCCAACGAAATAGGGGCATCTGATAGTGATTAACTATCAGGTGTACCAATTGGGATTGTTCAGGTTTCATCACCGACTGATTAGGAATGAATAGCAAGTTTCAAGGCGAGTGATGCCTTCTGGAACTAGAAAATTGATCGGTTGGTTCAAGACCTGCCATAATGGGTAATAAGTCACATTACCTAAGAAGGTCGCTAGCCAAATATGGTTGGTTCACTTGGATCGAGAGGAAAACGTTAGGGACACATTACCTGACTCTTTACGTTTGAGGTCTTAAGGATGTCCAATGACAGAAAACCTAGCCAGGATGGGGAAGACCTTTGCTGCTGAGACAAGAATTGGTGATTTAATGGCATTGGCTGCTATTTCATAAGAGGTGTTAACTGAGGGTTAGACAGCCGAATTCACCACTATATATACTCCCTAGGATTTACTATGATAAAAACTAGTGTTTACAGTATTTAGAAGTATTTACATTATCAATTTGGTGTATAGTTAAACTATCAGCTTATATTTTGTTGTTCTGTCTCAAGGATATTATTGCAGAGGGAAATAATTGGAAGACTCTCAGAGAGAAGAGTAAATATCTGAGCGGGGATCTTGAGAATAAGTAGCCACAATTAGCGATAGCTGCCAGCTGTGTGTTGGGCCAAGAGAGACTGTCACCAGGGTATCTTAATGAAGTTTGGGTGGACAAGAGTATAGGGAACGAATCCCTATTAGTACGACTTACAGAGTATTTAATCAGAAGTACTGGCTGAAGCGTTGGGCCAAATAATAGTTCAATCCCAACTACGGATAATAATCTCCATACTATTATTGATTAATACATTCTATACAACGCAATGAAGTGCATGAGGAAATTGAACCTGTGCAGTAAAAAGGTTACGGGTTGACGGCCAATAATCAATCCTAAGTAAATTTTTACAAGTTGGTGCTCACTACAGGGGTAGTTGAGTAAAGATTCTATTATAAGGTCGTACAAAGAAGGACTATGTAAGCTGTGAACTGAGATCGCCACTATGAATCAGAATGCCTTAAACTCAGCAGACCATCGGAAGTTTGTGGCCTTGGAAGAATGAGTTGCCAAGGTGGAGGAAGGAGTAGAAAATGTAGCCAACTTCAGGAATGAGTTACTTATGAAAATTAAACTTGTTGAAGAAGAAAGAAGGGGACCTCGTTCAAGAGGTCCTATACTTGAAAATTGAGCAAGAAGCAGATCACTTTCGTTAAGAAAGTTTGGTGCAGATATCAAGAAATTGATCAAAGAAGTGGAGGAACTGAAAGCTCACAGATGTGCTTGTGAGCCCAATATGGCTAGTGATGCTGAAGAGAAAAGTCCTCACACTATACTTGGGAAGTTGAATACCCCAAGAAATATGCCACCCGCCTTTAATGCCATTTCAGAGATGACGCCCAAAGTCACTCCACATGTTACTGAGTAGCCAAACTGAGAGAATTGGTTTAAAATGACTCAGAGGAATTTAGGAAAAAGCCAAACTTTCCAACATTCCATTGGGATAATGCCCCAGAATTTTTCCAACTGTTTGAAATGACCATGAATGACTACAGAGATCGTCAAAAGGCGTTGACAGTCATTAACTGCCTGGACACCAACTGTCAAAACCTAGTGTTATTTCACCTGGAGGGGAACAACTGGTCATATGCCAAGGCCAAGGCGGCCATCATGAAGAAATTCAGGAGTCCAACCCGCATGTCAAAATGCAAGCAAGAATTTATGGGAATTTAGTTCCATAAAGATGAGTCTCTTGCTACCTTCACAGATTGATTTTACCAGGATTCACGGATCCTGTCTGGAGCAAAAGTATTGGATGACTTTGATGCTAGAATTTCTTTGCAAGCGGCCCTTCAGCCCTACCGCAATTTGCATCAAATGATGTCTTCCATGTTCGCAAAAGAGATAACTACCTTGCAAATGATAGACAACCTGAAGATTTTGGGAGCGACATTTGATGCCCCAAAAAGAAGCTTCAAGTCAAATCCAGTATAAAATCTGAATCTCACGAAGGGAAACGAAGGAGCAAAAGAGGTTACCAACTGAACTGTGCTGGGAAATAAGACCAATTAACTCAGACGGTTAAGCAAGAAAGAGAAGGTTTGCTATCAGTGTGGCGGGAAAGGACATTTTGCCATACACTTCAAAAAGCCAAAGGATCAGATTAATGTGGTCCAGGCCAAGGAGACAGCAGCCGCCAAGGATTTGGGAAAAGGGCCCATTGCCTAGACAAGGAACAGTCTAGAGCGGCAGAGAAACCTGTTCCTCCCAATATAATGAATTAAGAAATAGATATTAGCGATCTGTTTGTAGACACCAAGCAGGATCAGCTATACCAAGTGGTCAATATGGATGTGAATGCTGTGACCAGATCCAGGGTGAAGAAGATCGACCCCAAGATAATCCAGGAAGTTGCCCGGCCATATGCCCAACAACTGACGGAGAAGATTAAAACCACCAAGAATCCTGAAGAGTTATCGGATGTCCATTTAGATGAGGCCAATCTGTTTATCCCCCTCGGTGCAATAAAGATATTGTTTCCTGAATTATCAGTGCAAGTTATTCACACCCTAGATTCGGGCAATAGCGCCGCCATTCACTCAATAGATACTATATTACAATACTCCAAGTTCATGTATATAGATATTCAAGTGAATCGAGTGAGGGTGAGGGCGATTGGTGATAATGGAGCGCCCATCAATATTGTCTCAACCAAGCTGGTAAAGAGGATTAAGATCTCGCTGGACTTGGAAAACAAAAAAAGAATATGGGACAGCTGGGCCAAACACCACCAATTTCTGTGGAGCGTATAGTGCGCTGCCACTATGATTTGGGTCATTGGTGGTATCTGCACCAGCCATAGTTTTGGTAAACCAAAACTATGATATCCTGATCTGAATGGATTTCCTATTGAAGTACGGAGTTAAATGTAACTTTGAGGATATTACGTTGAACATACTGGGTCAGATGTTACCATTGGTATACCATAAGGGCGGTGAAGCTCCATTGAATTGGAGAAATAATTTCCTTAATCTGATCTACATTGATGGCATTATACCAATTTGATACCAATTAGTTGGTATGAAGCTAAGCGAGATGCTGGCAGAAATCCTAGAAAACTGGAGAATTCCATTAAGGATTAAGAAAGAAAGGACCATAACAGCCAGATCGCAGATAATAGTTGACACAGGGTTGACTTTGGGGATTCCGGAGCTGTTGTATGGGGAGGTCAGAAGCCCCTGGAAGAAGTCTAGAGTGGAGCCATGGGTGGCTCCTAGGATAATAATGCCAGGCCATGGAGAAGTACGAGTTCTCCTGGCAAATTTGAGCGAAAAACTGATGAAGATCAAGAGGAATCAGATCATCACATTTATTTATATGATCTCAACAGCTGAATTGAGATGATTCCACTATTTTGGGTCTCTTGATGAAATGGGATTACTGGCAAGGGTAGCCAAAAGCATCAACCTATTGGTTAATCAGGTGCAGCTCGCTGATCTGCTGGAAGGCCATCAGGAAGAGGTGCTCAAACTATTTGAGAAATATCAGGAAGTATTTGCTCAGGACAACCACAATTTGGGATGTGCACGAGATGTAATCCATAAGGTCAACACTGGGGAAATCTACTGATAAGGATGAGACCAATCTGAAGATCGGAAGCCAATGAAGTGGTAGTGGAGGATAAGATCATCAAACTAGTGAAGCATGGGCTTCTATTTCTGTCATCAAGTCCCTGGGTGAGTCTGATTCTGATCATGAAGAAGAAGGATGGATCGAACTGGGTGGTGATTGACTACCGGAGGCTGAACAAAATTATGAAAAAGGATTTGTATCCCCTACCAAGGATTGATGATGCGCTGGATCATTTAGGAGAAGCGAAGTATTTCACCGTGATGGATCTGATCTCTGGATACTGGCAGATCGACTTGCCAGAAGAAGAACAAGAAAAATGCGCAATTATTACTGCGCAGGGGCTATATCAACCAACAAGGATGCCCCAGGGTCTTTGCAATGCGCCTGCGACGTTCCAGAGGGCCATGGACGCAATATTAAGCAACCTGAAGTTGTCGTGCGTCCTGGTATATCTGGAAGATATAAACGTGTTCAGTAGGACGTTTACTGATCACCTACACCACTTGGAAGAAGTATTTAAGTGACTGTCTGCAGCTAACTTAGAGATCAAGCTGAGTAAGTGCCACTTCTTTAAGAAAGAGTTAGAATACCTGGGATTCGTAATCAACTCAAGTGGATTGCAGCCAAAAACCCAGAAGATAGCAGCTATAGAACGTATGGCTTTACCAAAGAGTGTCCGAGACATCCAATTATTCCTTGGGATGGTCAGATACTATAGAAGATTTATTTGGGACTTTGCCCAAATAGCTGAGCCTTTATTTCATTTATTAAAGGATCCAAAAAAAGGATTCATATGTAATTAAGAGTCCTAGGACTCCTTCATTGAGTTACATCAGTATTTGATAGATTCGCCAATTCTGAAATATCCAAATTTTGATTGGGAACATATCATTCAAACCAATGCTTCATTGATTGCAATTGGCGCCATACTGAGCCAAATAGTTGAACTTGAGGATGAGCATCTGGTGGCGTATGTGAGCTGTACACTCTCAGCTGCTTAGAGGAACTACACCGTGACTGAGAAGGAAAGCCTTGCAGTCATTTAAGCATGCAAGCAGTTTTGGGTGTACATTCATGGAATGCACTTTAAGGTTGCAACACACCATTCTTCGCTGCATTGGCTGCACAATCTAATAGAGCCAGAATAATGACTGGCCCAATGGGCACTTAAGCTTAAGGCTTACAATTATGAGATAGTCCACCAAGCGGGGGCTTAACATCAGAACGTGGATGGCTTATTGCAGTTGCCAATGGTCCAGTTGTTATACCTGCAGGCGGGTTAGATATTCTAGAGAATGGTCAAAGGAAGAATTTGGGATTAGCCTCGAGAAATCTAAGGTGCACTTTGAAAAGCGATGGAAAACACTGAGACTATGGATAGACAAGTATTCAAGATGATCAACGGGAAGTGGCTATTATTTCTAAAACTGTCAGAAAGAGAAGCAATAGTAAAAGCAGCTCATAAGGTTGTCAGGCATGGAGGCCTGAGGAAAACAACCGACCACATTTGCCAGTATTATTACGGGGAATCGATTAACTATGATGTCACAGATCATCTGGCTTGTTGTGTGGAGTGCCGGCTGCACAATCCACACAAGAATACAACTGGATACCAACTTGTCTTCCCTGGATTCGCCTGGCACACAGTGTCCATCAACGTGATGGACCTCTGATGATGAGCACAGGGGGAGTCAAGTACATCATAGTTTCCATTGACCATCTGACAAGATGAGTTGAAAAGAAGGCCCTAACCAGAGTAGACGATACCAGTACTGCGAGATTCATCCTGGATTAAGTGGTATACTGGCATAGATGTCCACAAGTCCTATTGAGCAACAATGGGACCAACTTCATATCTCATGTGATCCCAAGGTTAAATGAAATAATGGGGATCTGAGGAGTCATGTCAGTACCATACCAGCCAGATATGAACGGACTGGTAGAATGGGTCAATGAGACGCTGGCCATGATGCTGAGGAAGCTAGTCGCAGGGAGAACTTCCATGTGGGGAACGTACCTGAGTTTAGTGATGTTCGCCTACAACATTAGTCATCATACAGTGACGGGAAAGACACTGTTTGAATTATTATATGGAATAAAGGCCGCGCTGCCGCTGATTTTATATTTGGTGGTGGAACCCATGTCGGGGATGAGTAACAGGCAATACTTGAACTGACTAATGAGTATCTTTTTGATATTCTATCGCAAGCATTTGATACATCCCTGAAGAAAAGGATACAAGCAAAATTGATGGATGACAAGAACCAACCAATATTAGAAGAATATCAAATAGTGGAAAAAGTCGCCTATTGTGATACACATGGTTTTGGGTGAAAAAACAAATTATATTCGTTGTGGTTATATCCATTTGAAGTAATTGCCAAGATGGTGACCAAAGGCTTACTCCATCAATAATCTCTTAGATATAAAAGTTGTAAATTGTGTCCATGCTAAGTATTTAAAGTTTTGGATAGAGGAAAAAAATAAAGAGTTCCCAAAGGGCCGGTTGAACCATTAAGTTGGTCATGTCCTGATGATTAGGTCAAGTCTGAAAAAGGACCTCTGAACCAATCTAGATGGTTAAGTCTGAAAAAAGGACCTCTGAACCATGGAAAACATGCAGGTTTAAGTACCTAGGACCCAGTTTGGGGGAAAAGATGGACTGCTGAACTGAAACAAGGTCAAGTCCCATAATAAAAAAGAAGAATAAAGAAAAAAATAATAAAAGATATTGGAAAAAAAATTTAAAATGCATAGATAAAAAAGCTGATATATTTTTAGAATTTTTATTAGTATTGATTGTTCTCAGTATGAGGATGATTCCGCCTATGTTGCCTCTTTGAAGAGGGAGGATGGATCGCGGTAGGAATAAACAGCCCATTGAAATTGATATGCAATTGGACGCTTGTGAGGGCGAGACCTACATGAAACCACGTTCATTGAGTGGACGGTGAGCCCTGAGAAAAAGTGACTAGTGGAAGGGAAATTGAGATGTCAGATGAAGCCAATTGCAAAACCCCGGGGTTTGGGGAGGAAAGCAACAGTATAAAAAGAGGCAATCGGTGAATAACCATGAGTAATCCTGATATGGTACCAGATCCAGAAGATTAGTCCTGAGCGCCTGACGATGGGCTTCATCAAGGACACTGGACATGTGGGCCAGCAACAAAGAAGGGATGCTTGATGGGGGTTGCCAAATCATGCCCCCTATCAATGCCATCAGCGGAAGATACCAATGGGAAGTTCCAGAGAAGAGATAGTCATGAAGGGAGCAGATTGCATCCTGCAAGCGGCGACTACAGGCTTCGCAGAAGCTAAAGCTGAATGAACGGTGGAAACCAGGCGAGGCTGAAAGCTTCATGGACCAATTTTGAAGAAATTGGACAGCAAAGCAAATAGCATAAGCGACAGTATCCCTATATAGGATGTTATCAAGGTCAGATGGATTCAGCGCTAGAGTCAAAGACTCGGTGACTCGGGCGTGGAGTTCAGCGTAGGGGAGCTTGAAGTGAATGCTGTTAATGATTGAGATCTCAGAAACCTTTACAGCGGGTTTGTAAAATTGACCAAGTTGGAAGAGGAACTCAGGGAGCAGGTCTGACCCAGCCAGGAATGAATGATCCAGAGCAACCAGCATAATCTCCAGAGCATCTATGACGATGCTCAAAGAATCAGAGAAAGGAGCTGAATCCAGAAGCTTTTCAAAGTCTAATTCTAGAAGAGACAGCAGAGGAAGAGTCAGCCAAGAGTTGTTCAAAATGATGGCCATCCTGGTTTCAGAGGGATTAGTTGCCATTTCCAGTAATTTGATCGAAGGACTAACCGCTTGCGCCAGACTAGGCATATGAGTCCTGGAAGGACCATAAAAGAGGTTCCGTCAAACATCCCAACTCATCTGCCGGAATAGATGAAGGTCTGAATCAGACAGACTAATGAGGAGCTGCTGTTGGTGAGATTCAGAATTTGACATATGATCTGGATGAGAGAGGGGATGTCAGACTAATATAAAAGTTGACAATATGCACTCTATAATCTATTAGGCACCAATTTTGGGGAAATTAATCTCAAAATTAATGAGATAAGCTCTCCAAGGGAAGAATTAGGGATGACTTACAGCTAAGATGTTATGAGCAAAATAATGAGGGTGAATAGAAATAAGTATTCTTAATCAAGCCACAAAATGAACATCAATGGCAAGAGTCTCCTGTATCTAGGATGAGGTGAAAATCAGGAAATCAAGGACACTGGACCAAGAATCCTGAATATGACAGAGGGTCATATACCCTGATGGGGGAAAACTGGATCCTGGGACTAATATCACCACAAGTCAATCAATCAGCCCAGCATGACAGAAGGTCATGAGGACCACGCTCTGAGAAGGAGGTAGCGAGGAGGAAGAGGAAGAACGCCGTATGCTGAAGGTTGTCCTGAGCAGCATTGAGTATTGACAATTGTACTCCACTTGAACCAATGAAGTATTTGACCAAGTGTCTGAAGAAGTATTCTCATGCTCTGTTCATTTTCTTGCTGGAAATCTAGGCAAGAGGGGGGATGTGTTGGGATTTTTGCCCATATTCTCAGCATGCTAGATTACCTGGTATTTCTAGGGGAAAATTCCCTAAGGCGAAGTGAGTCAGAAATCAGTTGGCCCGAGTTTCAGAGGAATTATGTATGGGGGATTTTGATATTCTCCTGGTCATATCCATTGGGGATCGATCTTGAGGAATACTTAAGATTTCATCAGGTGGAGTTGCTGACAAAATAGGGGCATCTGATAGTGATAAATATCAGGTGTATCAAATGGGATCGATAGGTTTCTTCACCAACTGATTGGGAATGAATAGCAAGTTGCAAGGCGAGTGATGCCACCTGCAACTAGTAAATCAATTGGTTGGTGAAGTGACCTTCCATAATGGGTAATAAGTCCCATTCCTAATCAGGTCACTAGCCAACTATGGTTGGTTCACTTGGATCGAGAGGAAAACATTAGGGACACGTTTTCTGACTCTTTCCATTTGAGGTCTCAAGGATGTCCAATGACGGAATCCTAGTCAGGATGAGGAAGACCATTGCTGCTGAGACGAGGATGGGTGATAAAACAGCAATGGCAGCCATTTCATTGAAAAGTTGTCATCTGAGGGTTAGAAAGCTGAATCCCCTACTATATAATTCCCTAGGATACAGTATAATAAAAAACTTAGTTTTAAAGTAACAAGTACTTTACAGTTATATCATCAATTTGGTTTATAGTTAGAATATCAGCTTCTATTTTGTCATTATATCTCAAGAATATAATTGCAGAAGGCAATAATTGTGAGACTCTCACTGAGAAAATTGTAAAGATCTAAGATGGGATCTAGAGACAAAGGAACCACAATCAGGGATAGCTGCCAACTGTGTGTTGGGCCAAGAGAGACTGTCACTAGGGTATCTTAATGAAGATCGGGTGGACAAGAGTATAGGGAACGAATCCCTATGAGTATGACTTACATAGTATTTAATCAGAAGTACTGGCTGAAGCTTTGGGCCAAATAATAGTTCAATCTCAACTATGGGTAATAGTATCCATACTTTATTGATTAATACAATCTATACAATGGGACAAAGTGCATGAGGAAATCAAACCTTTGCAGTAAAAAGGTTACTGGGTTGACAGCCAATAATCAATCCTAAGTAAATTTTTACACAAGTGGTGTAGCCAAGTAACTGCATCTGATGGTGTAGGGTGGGATGAATAATAGCCTGAGATAGGTTTTCACTTGGAACATTCTATCTAATTTCGAGGAAGTTAAGTTGAGAAATATAGATGTTGCATGCTGGAAGAAATTTGCGTTGAGCGGCTATGGCTAAATCTCCCTTCAGGAGTGAAAAGCCCAGCCAGTAATGCTGCGACAGTGTCAGCAACTTTGTTATCCTGGCTTTGGCATAGTTATTTATCCGGGGCCAAAATAGTAAGGGTCATTGTTGTGTTAAATTAAAGCTTTTAAGTGTGAGGAGGAGTATTATAATTTTTTGGTGATCACCTATCTGGTCAAACTCATGTACGCTTCCATATGGGTAGGGTGGTCATTACTTGTTTTATTATCATGAAAGTATGTCTTCACCAGGTAGCCTCAGAAGGGACCTGGCAGAAACCACCAGTTTTGGGATTTTCTTTGAATTTGAAGGTCAGGTCCTTTGAAGGCTACACGATTATTAGTCATTAGTAGCGCCAGCAGAATCTCCTAGGAGTCTCTCTAAGGCAATCATGACGGAATAGACGTTGTCAAGGCATATCCTATTCACTTTAAAACAGGCAAAATCTTGGTTATTTCAATAAGCAAAAAAATTTAGCTTTAACTAGGCAAAATTGATGGCATCTTTATTGATTAAAAATCAGAAGTATCTATAGTTTTGGTAAAAGTTTGGGATCAAGTATGGTATACTTTAGCAGAAAATTGGGATTGAGCTGGGTTGGAAATTCTGAATGGTGTGGAGGAAAGTGAAGGTTTTTGGATTGGATGTCTTTCTCAACCAAGATGATGGACTCAGGAGATTATCAAATGTTATGATATCTATCATATGAACTAGCCAATTCAGAAATGGTTCAGGATATCAATTGCTCATTTAGGAGTCCATTATACTTATCAATATCTCTAGTTCTTGAAGCAGCATAAAACCATTATTCATGTTGCAAATCTATGCATTTTTAATATCACCCCTCATCAGCTTGAAACCCATTAGTCTTGACACCTTTGACAAGAGATATTAATAAATGATGAAAATAGATAAGGTGCTGGTACTCACGTTTTATAAAAAAACATTCAAATTAAGCTTCTTTAACAAGTTCATATAATTATGTTACTAAAAGTTACAGAATTTAGATATTTTATTGCAACCTCTTTATATAATTTATTTGATATTAGTAAAAACTAAACAAAAAAAGCGCTAGGATTGTACTCTATATCATAACCTTTTTTTCTAAAAAAATTTACAATGGAATTAGTTTAGATTTTATGAGCAAAATATCAGTTAGATACTGCCAGTCTTAGAAGTGACTATATTTTATGCAAAAAAGTATTAGGCCTAGATGGACGCAGTTGCTCTCGCTGCGTTATGTGTTATTTAAAAAACTTAGGATCACTTTAAACTAATTTTTGAGTACAAGCTAATAACTATAGCTTAACATTTTATATGATCTTTATACTTTATCTGTGGTAAAATATAATATAAACTTAAATATAATCAGACATTGACTATTATAATTTAGGAAGGTAAAACATTAAGTCTGTAAATACAATCATAATGGTCATGCAAGGATACTTTCTTTAAACCTACTGTAAAGAGAGGGGATTACAGAAAGGTATGTAATGCAGTACTTTGGGTATGAAACCCCAGCAGGCCAAAGAATAAAAACAATTTAAAATAACACGTTAAGCAGATGGTGTTGCTCATATATCTATATAAAAAACATCCTGAAAATTTGATTCTATATCATATGTGAAATTAAAAGAATATTTTTTATAGTATTATCAATATTTATAATATAATCAATCAGTTGACATACCGCCATCACAATGGCGTTACCTCATATTTTTTTAATCTAATAGTTAGCATATGCCACCATGTCAATAATTACTTGTCATATATAATCTCCTTAAATAATTATTTGCAAACAGTAATCATCATAATTTAGTCTGGTTAATATGAACCTCAATTGCTATAGTTGAATTTACTAAAAATTGCTACATTCTACTTTAGAATACATACATCATCAACTAATCACTATGAACTAATATTGGTCCCTATTTTAGAAAAATTGAAGATGATCAAAGCCTCATGGCAACCTTGGAGTCTCCTTAGGACTAACAGAGTATATAGCCAGCTGACGTAAATCTTAAAAAGAACTTAGATTTGTTTGTTAATAGTTGTATTTGTCAAGCATTGGAAACACGGCGGATTCCATACAGATTTACTCCACCTGGAAGTCAAATATTAAAAAGAGAAAGGGTTACTATGACAGACCAGTAGCCCTTCACCGTTGAAAGTAAAGCTGATATTAAAGTGTGTTATGAGATGTAAGTATTATAGAAACTCATTCCAGATATAATAAAAATTCACATATGTTAAGTTGGCAAAGTATAGAGTTACTGAGTGTATTTCATCTAATCTATGTAATACACCTAAACCAATGTCGTGCTTCTGAACTAACATTATGCGTTCATTAAAGGAATCATTTCCTAAATATTAAATAAAAACCATGTAATTGAGCGAGAATATTGTCAACATACTAGCAATTCAAATAGTCAACTCATTGAGCCCCTGGAAAATCAAACTGGCTAAATCACATAAGTTCTAGTTATCCACACTTGTAAAGTCTAGTGGAGCCCAAGTTTGCTTTGGTCACTAATTTTTTAGTGGAATCACTCATGTAACCAAGCAACTAAGTGTAAGATAGCCCTGAGGCCTTTATCTGACATGGGGTTAAACACTTCATCAGAAGCATTTTGGATGCAATGCTTGACATGATGCATGAAGATATTTTCTATGAATAATGAAAACTAAAAAATCAGAACAGTAAATGCATATAAAAATAGAGGAAACATTAGAGGATATCAAATTCACTTTTAAAGAGACTGCCTACATAAGGGGATTGAGGTTTTGGTTTTACTTTGTTCTATTCTTGGGTGGTACATCCTCTTTTTGGGTTGCAGGTTCTTATATACCATTCTAGAAAGAAGTCAATTGCAAAAAGTTTTACAATATTGGGGTGGGAAAGGTGATGGGACGCCATTATTTGATGCTCCCTAGTTAAGCTTCCTAAACTTTCTTAATGTTTTAAAATGAGACACGCTTCAACTGCGGTGGCCATAGTTTTATTGCCACAGGTAGACAAAATCAAAAAAGGGATAAAGGAGAAATAAACAAAAGGGAGAGTGGTATCAGCAGACTGAAAATTTAGTATCACAGTAAAGTTATTTTTATTCACCATAGACGATATAAAAAAGGAAAAACAGGTTATTGGTATGTGGGATTGGGGTGTTATTTTTGGAAGAAGAAGTAGCAATATGTGAAAATCTAGCGAATAACCAACATCGTTTCCCCAGAGTAGTTAAGAATTTTCCTTTCACAAGAGCCTAATTCTCTTAATATATAAACTACTAGGCAATATGGGAACAGGAGAAATCTTGGAAGACTGGGTAAAAGGTACCTGAAAGCCTTAAGGCAATGTATGGATCCAGGAGCTATAAAAACGAGCAGAGATCAAACAAGAAAGGCTTAAAAACTGGAAAGGAGATGTGAAAGGATCTAAGTTGCAATATCAAGGTATACTGGGAACCTGGACTTCTGTAGTTACTGGTCTAACAAAGGGAGAAATAAGAAGAAATGATAAAAAATAATGTAGCAAATTAAACTTTAATTCTCTAGGTCCAACACAAACTTTCAGAAATTAAAAAATTGATAAAAGTGTTGCGCCATTGCTTTACCACTACTATGGACAGCCCCTTCAGATGAAAAAAGTGCTAGATAGCCAGAATAACAGAAGATTTATCACTAATGTTTACAGATCCTACCTAACAAAGTTGAAATCATTAGTGTCAGTTGCCATCATATATAATATTCTGGCTGTTTACCCTTGATGCTTATGCCAGACCGTTCAATATAGATAACCATTATAAAATTTCAACTTATGCCGCTTTGAAAACCTTGTCAGAAAATTACAAGTCTGATGTTTAGAAATGAGTGGTTCAGAGGTAAGTGATGAAAAAATAAGCCAAAAGACCCTAGTTGATTCCTGGTGGAACTCTTTGAATTAGGGTAACATTGTTAATAAGCATCAGCCAGCAAAATGAGTTCAGACAATTGTATTGCTCCAAATCGTCAGCTTAATATGGGGAATCCTTCTGAGGTCTCTCCCCTTCATAATACAAGGCTAATACCACTAACACTGTGGAGACCAGCCCCTTTTATATAGTTGGAGGGCTATTCTCCAGGTTGAATATTTTCCCATCAACTGACTAGGTAAAATACATCAAAGCCTTACCTCATGGATTGATACTACCTATCATTAATGAACCATTCCTTAAACGTGAGGCGAGTCTTGACTGATTTGATAGGTCAAATCTAAATTTTTCCTAATTCTAATTTTACTAAGCAATCCAAACTTTGAGCCTCAACAACTAAAAATATCCATTAGCAACTTATTAAGGTGGTTCATTTCTTATCACTCACAGCCTTTATAAACCTATAAAAATACAAATTTCTAGTTTTAGTGGTTATTTTAATTTTATAATTAGTGGTTTAATCCCCATTTGTTGGAGTTTAATCCTAATTAGCACCAACGAGCAAAAAATCCTAAAATCCAACAGACCCTATGAAGCGCTGCTTACTAAACCCAGCACATAAATTTTACATCTAGAGCTTTTACTAAGAAGTTCTATCATTTTGCCTTGCATTCACCAAATAAGCAAGAATGACCTCATTTACATTACATCCTAACAAACCTGACTTTTTGGCAAGAGAAGTATCTATACCTTCTTATTTCTATTTATGACCACATGAGTGGTGAAAATAAAAAACTAATTAGCTACACAGATAGATTCATCTCACCTGGAAATCTAAGAACTCATGATGATTAAGATATGTTGTTCTTATATTTTATGCAAATGACAAGGACATCATCATTAAGGGGTTTGGGGGAAGATTTAATGACCACCTTAAAATTACTTTCTTTTAAATCTATCTAATATAGATGTTAAGATCTTAAAATATTTCTAATGCTTCTATTATGAGGTCTAAAAAATGTACAGAGCCAAGATAGTGATTAGTTCAACGCCCTTATTGCCCTTTGGCACAACTGAATTATCTATAAGTAACTATTTTTATCAATCTTACCATTTAGCATAATAATAATAATGTATTTCTAATAGTTGACTATAACCACCGGTTCACTGCTACTTTTTTCAATTAAAAAGTTACATTATAAAAAACTTTAGGTATTCTGGCTAGTTGGGCTGCTCACTTAATGCTAACCTAAAATTATAACAATATTTAAGGCGTAGTATGCTTAGTACTTTGTGGCTGCCTAAGAAAAAACACTAAAGTTGTCCTTCTAAGCTTACTGAACCTAGATCTCATTGAAGAAAAAGAGATTAAACATTAGGAAAATTAACTTATCTTTATTTGATACTAATAAAAAGATTATGTACTTTTAAATATAGAAAAGTTATTTTTTAAGAAGTAGTTTAAAGAAATTCTTGAGATGATAAACTTCTTGTCAAAGAATTTTGCATACCTCACATAAGTTAAGGATGTCACACTTGGAAGGGGAGGCAAATCACGCTTCTTTCAATAGCACATTAAATTACCAATATCATATACATCTGGAAACATAGATATGATCAGATATGAGTAAAAGCTTATTGTTTTGATCTACTGAAATGGAAAGAATCTAATAGTAGTTATATTTTATTGGGATAAAAAGTACTGAAGCATATATTGAGGTATAATATGTTTCATGTAATTTGGAATAAATAACATAATTTGGAACCATCTAAATTTTCAACAAGGATAGTAAAATGTTGCAACTCCTTTAACTGTAACCAAACAGTAATAGAAAAATTATTTTTATCTTATCAAGATAAGGCTCTAGATAATCTGATGTGAAGTAGTTGTCACATAATTATCAAAAAATAAAGATGTCATTAATATTACTCAAACAAATGGGAGTAAAATATTTTGTACTGGTTGTAATTCATAAGCCTATAAAAGGGTTAATTTAAGCGTAAAACACACTTACTAAACTAGTGCTGATATAAATATCATATATAATCGATTAGAAAGATTGCCTTTAATATAATTTTGGAAGGGTAATCTGATAGTAGAGTCAATGCTCTAATAACTTTCACTAGAGATTAATCATCAGTATAGCTACTAAAAACAAGACTTTTGAAATAGATTCAACTCATTTTTAAAAGAAATTGAATAGGGTGTTAAGATTCTGATATGACTGGATGATAAGCCTGAAATAGTTACAGAGGATTGGGGAGAGTCCGCAGGCCATGATACTAGTTACAATTATTCAAGCGCCTTGAGTTGAAGCGATTTAGGGTCAGAAAAGGGTTTTAATGGATCGCCTCCAAATAGGGAGATTAAGTGATGTCAACATTTGATAAATATTGAGTAAGAACTTCATGAACTAAGTCAATAAAGAGTTGAATACCATAGTCTTCTGGAACTAATGAAATATAGTGGAACTGAATAGCTAAGCTGAGGAAATGGTACTATATGAAGTCGCTGAGATATAAATAAGATGAGACAATTGAAGGAGGGGATTGTTAGTAGTTTTGAGCAAGCAGAACAGCGAGGATCTTCTGTAGACATTAAATTAAATAAAAGAGTGTTATTGTGGCAATTGCTCCATATTTATTAAGTTTATTACATTGTCTTGAGGATGGTTATTGTCATGTCATCATTCCTATTTCTCAGTGGGCTTAACCCTGTGCAAAACCCCTTTGGCGTAACACCAAGATACCGCCAAGATTATAACTGGATGTATGTCTACAGCCATGTATGAAATGAGTTCTTAATAATATTTTTGTCATCTGTGTGGAAAAATGGGAACTAACTTCTCAGTGTACTTTTTGAATAGCAAGACACAGGTCTATCTTGTGAACTCTACTGTCAAAGAGGACTTGGGAAAAGTATTGGGTAGTAGAAAAGGGATCTACTTCTGCTAAAAATCAAAATAACATCATCTATAAATTAATGGCTGCCCTCAACAAGCTGAAAAATTATAAAGAGCCATGTCTCTAGATTTCCATTTTCTCCAGATGTGGCTCCTTCAATGTGCTAGCTGTGACCACCCACTAAAAACAAAAACGTCATATAAGTCCTAAAGACATTATCTAATACTACATTTATTAACTCTTAGAGTGATAAATGCTTTCTATCATCTCAGAAGATACTCCAAAAGTAGATAGTGTTAACATGGTTATTACTATAAGTTATTAGTAAAATACAATTTTCAGCTATGCAAAGACATACAGACATATTTGGTCAACGTCCTTAGTAAAAAATTCCTAAACATCAACTTTTCTAATTAAAACTGCATATATCTACTATGTGTAAATAAGCTTAAGATTTGGGATATTTTAGAAAAAATTGCACTGGTCAACATAGTTTCACCGAAACTAGCAGAAAACTCTGTATCACACCAAACATTGGACACCGCAAGTAATACATTAGTGCTAGGCCCAAATCAACATACCACTAGGGGCATATAGCGCACTGCCACTGCAGTTTGACTCCATAGTAATATCCAAACTAGCTTAATTTTACAAAAACATAGTAAAAAAATTTAAAAAGGACCTACTTATGAAAGCATAAATGATAGTGACCAACTTTGATTAGCATTCTTTGGAGATATAGACAGATTATTATGTTATACTATCGAGTTTTTTACATTAAATTTGAAGGTTGGTTCCTTTGAAGGCTATAATATTATTGGTCGTAATAGCACCAGAAGTATCTTTTGGACTTTGTGTCTCTAAGGCAATCTCTTACCAGCTATAAAGGCCATTGACAAGTCAAATCTCCTCTAATTGAGCAGGCATAATATCTAGTCAATGCTAGGCAATCTTTAGTAATACTTAACAAAAGTAATATTATGTATGAGTAGATCTTTATGGTTAATCTTCAAGGAGATTTATAGTTTTAAAGAAGTCTGGGATCAAGTAGGGTATGGTAATACCTAGAATGTGTAGCAGGATGTTGAGGATTCCAGTGGACAAAATCTTTCCCAATAATACAGAAGATTCAGGCGTTTAACTAATTGAAAGATCTTTATTAGATAATCCAGAAAATTCAGGAGAGATCCGAGATTTTAATTGCTCTTTTTGGAGCTCATTGTTTGTTGCCAATTCAGTAGAAAGCAGCATTTGGACTCCATCGATTGAGTTGAAAATTTATTTTACATTTAAACTTTATAAACAAGTGCAAATCTCGTTTCCCTTAATGCACCCCTCAAGTTCTTATCAAGAAGGGAAATAACTTTAGAGATTTAGTGTGGACATGATTTACAACGGAGCTCATTTGACTGAGACAATTGAGTACTCTGGTCCTCAGTGATAAATCACTTGATAAGATCCTGACCATAGCATATCAAATTTGTGAATCTGACACCCTGACTGATGATGGTAGAACAGGACAAAATCCATTAGCTGGTACTCAGGCAAAACCAGTTTGGGGTGTTGCTTTTATACACTTTTTATTTACTTATAGTCCTCATAGATTTGGTGGCTAAAGATTGTAATCAAGAAGTAATTCATCTACAAGCCATTTCATTGTCAGCTCAGCTGTTTCCGGCGTGGTGGTTTCTAATATGGGTTTAACACTTGAGGGTAAGATTAGTACTTAGCCATATAGAGCTCAAAAAGGTAACATTTGGATAGCTTGATGGTAGCTCATATGGTATGTCAATAGGGCTTCTGGGAGGTATTCATTTCACTGGGATGGGTCAGATTGAGCCATCTTTTGGAAGATGAAGATTATTTTTAATTTGCTTGTTCCACTGATCCATTAACTTTATAGTGGTATAAGGCAGTAAATGAATGATAAGCGCCCATATATTCATTAAAGTCAAACTACCTGAGAAATTGAAGTTGGTGCCAGTATCAGATACAGGACCTTTATGCTACCATAGTGGATGAAGAGCTGTTTGAGTAAAACGAGTGGTCGCTTTATAAGTGGGTGTGGCAAATGAGATGTCCTCAGCCTATTTTTGAAGTGATTGACTTCTAGTATGATATACCTAAGGCCATAAATTGCCTAAATAGCATACCAACAATGACAATACTGACGGTAAAAATGGGGAAGTAGGACCCACGACCTGCTGTTGATATGCATATTAAAGAGTTTCTGGTTAGCACATATAAGACAATGATCAGCGACGACTTTGATTGACTCAATAGTCCCTTCCCATTAACATCGCTCTCACAGCCACTTATGGGTTTCTTTATGGCACCATGACCTATAGTCAAATGGGCCTCCAGGAGTTTCTATTATAGCTGACTGTCAGACATAAGGCAGCCAAGAGGTTCCAACCTGTTTATGGATTAACACATCTTCAATGTGAGCCCCCTTGGTCATCTTCTTCAATCGTTGCTAAACCATAGGATACTCTCAGCTCCATTCCTCAGGTTTCCCATAAAAAAGTTTAAAACTCAGTCTTCCTCAAAGCATAGAGAGCCAATATGGGTAGTCAGGACAATCCATCACATTTTGATGTGTCATTATGACGTGGTGAATAATATAAAAGTCGTAACTCTGGAGATTAGAGCCTATCAAGCCAGCTGTCTGTCTGGATACTTCATCTGTTGTAACCACCATAGAGAAACATGGTCTGTAACCTCTGTAAAATGATACCTATATAAGAATTAACATAAATTTTAAATTTGGCAGTAGAGAAATCTAGGCATAAATGCTGAGTATCGTTATAAATTCTCACCTGAGTTAGTGTTTTACTGAAGTACTATGTATGGTAATCAACTTGATTTGGTCATGTTAAGCATGAATGGCCCCCACAGCCACGTCTCTGGCGTCAGTAAAAAAACAGTTTATCAAATCTGAATGTACCAATACATGGGCATTCAAGAGAGCTTTACTTAAGACTTAAAAGTCTTGTTAAGTTGTTCTTCACTGGATTAAAACCTCCTTATGGAGCAGATACATTAGCAGTTCAGGAAGCTTGGAAAAGTGGAGGATAAATCGTCAATAATAGCCAACCATCCCAGGGAAAACCTAGATATCTCATAAGCTGGAAGGCTGAGTCATTTTCTCAATCTCGACCATTTTTTCTGGTAATGGCGAGATCCCTTCCTGAGTAACCTTATGCTCAAGGAATTCCATTTCAGTTTTCGAAAAGTGGCATTTAGTTTGTTGTGGATTCAGCGAAACAGGGCAGAGATGCTCAAACACTTCCCTCAAATGAGCGAGGTGTTAGCTAAAAGTTTAATATAACATGGTCACATCATCCAGGTAAACTAACACACATGGTTTCTTCAAGTCCCTAAAAGGCCATCCATCGCCCTTTGGAAAAGGCTAGGGCGTTGCATAGTCCTTAAGGCATTTTTGTGGGTTCAAATATTCTCTAACGTGATAAGGGCACATTTCTCCTAATCCTCCAGTGAAATCTCAATCTGTAAGTAGTCACCTGCGAGATCCATCGCAGAGAAGTATTGGGAACCAGCCAAGAGCCATAGGAATCATCAAAACGTGGTAGTTTATAACTGTCATTTCAATTAATAGCATTCAACTGGTGGTAATCATTACCAATAAATTTCCACCATCCTTCTTTTATATAAGCAACAAAAGCGAGGCCCATGGAATATTTGAGGGCTTGAGTAATCCAAAACCATGATTTACTCCAGTTCCTTTGTCACTTGAGTTTCTTCAGCCTAAGATTTCTGGTAAGGTCGAGCATGGAATGGATAAAGTCTCCCATAAGCACTCTATGATGTACAACTTTCATCATCACTAAGTTGTCTGCTTTTTAAAATATGCCAGCATACTCTTCAATCAAATCATCCGCTTGACGCGCTGCTCAGAGGTGAGGGTATCAAGTATCTTTAACTCTGCGTGAGTGATGTAGTTTCCTCATTGATACCTAAATCATGCAGATTTCTGAACCTGCAAACGGATTCAAGTTGATTAGAGAGTATTATTTAAATGTATGCAACATGATGGTTTAAAAAAGTTTGTATAGTATGATTAGTGAATTAAGTCATTGAAATGATCAGAACCGCCTGATAAAGCAGGATCTAGCACCACATGGCTGGTAAGAGGCTTATAATGACCGGATTAGAGTCTTCACAAATTTCGAACAAGTGATCTGGCGGAATAGTAATTTGGATCCCCTGTGTCCACCAGTATTTGAGATTTCAGGGATATAACTATTCAGTTATTAGAGTATATTGGCATACCTTCTTGAGCCTCAACACTGGAAGGAGGCAATTTGGTTTTTGCCCAGCTACTCGGTACTCTACCCGCTCAATGAAATCTAAATGTTCCATTAAACAGCTCCTAGGTTTCTTCTTCCTTTTTAAGAAAGTCTTTAACAACTAGAGGAATGTGATATCCTAAGAAAGAAAGAAACATGTCATTATGACTAATTTTGGCGTTGAATTCTATAAGGAATTGGGCGCCTATGAGAAGGTCATAACCATCATTCTAAAGCACTGCCGCAAGGGCTGAGACAACCATGTATCTAAACCTAAAGCGGCAGGGAGGAGTAAGCGCTCAGATATTGGATCCACTGAAGCCCTGCAGTCCCATAGTTTAAGGTGTGATTTTGATCTGGTGTGATCTTTATCAGTTTCACCAATCAAGAAAATGTGAAATTAACTGACACTTCTTATTTTTTATGGCCGGAAAATTCATCTTAAGAACAACAACTCTAACACAAGTAAACTCAGTTCCAAAATGGGGAAGTGATTATAATAGAGTTTATGGATGATTTTGTCTTAAAGGAGCAGGTTAAGTAGAATTTAGACCTTTATTTGAAGTTAATGAGTCCAGACAACACTTTGGCAGGTTTGAAAGGACGCAATTTCAGAGCAGGAAGCAATGGTAAATGTGGTATATGGGGCAGAGTCATCAGCAGAGGGTACTTGAGCCCTAATATGACTCTTCTTATCCCGCCTCATCAGCCATTTTCTTTCAACAGGAATCCTCCTGATGACCAAAGATTCCGCAATAAGAGCAAGGTTTGCGTTTAGTTTTAGAATTCGGAATCCCTCTACTGCATGAACATGAGTACAGTTCCCATGCTAAATGTTTGATGCACCTCTGGATCTGGAAACTCCATGATAGATTCCCTAGTACAAAAAAATTGATTTGAACAGTCTTTTGCTTTCTGGAAGAGTATTATGAGTCATAAGGTGGTGGAACGCGGAGAGGACAGTGGTTATGACAATATCCAAATTATATTGATTGCAGGATACAAGGGTCTGAGCTTCATATTAAACCCAATAAATAAACTCATTATGTGTTTCTACACGTTTAGGGCGGATCTGCATGAATGCTTGTTTACAATTTAAAAGAGATATTGATTCCAAATGTTTTGATAAGGGCTTCTTTTAGCTCCTCCAAGTAGCAAACTCTTTTAAATATGACATCATAATTTATAAAGCCTTATTATCAAGACAGGTTTTTATAAGCAGGCACTTTTGGTGATCTGTAGTGTGTTCCATTGCATTTTTATACACATAAAGATAAGCCTGGATGATTTTTGTCTCTAACACATACTTATTTAGAAAAGGGTGTTTTCAATATACAACAGGGTCAGAGAGAGTAGTGGATAGCTGGTGAAGTATGCCAGTCAAATTAAGTTGCCTCAGTGGTTCCTAGGTTAGTTTAGGGAAAGCCATATCAATTTGATATCAGAAATCATCCTGATCATCCTGGAGGGTGGTATAACAGGCGTTATAATGATCAAGTGAAGCTTTGGTATCTATAGTTCAGTGGTGATTTTCAATATTGGAGGTCTGGACTGCTACTTTAGATGACAGAAAAACGAATTTATTGTACAATAAGATCAGGGTTAGATCCTTGTCAAGAAAAACTCCTTAAATAAACGTCCAGGTTCCTCAAGCCACCTTTAACGGTTGTTGTTCAAGAGCTATATTTTGATCTTCGTTATTTTTACCAAAAGATAGTCCACTAGTTAAGATCATATTCTCTTCCATGTTGGTAGGGCTGTGGTTGTTGGGCTTGTTCATGTGAAGGTACGTCCACAAAAGATAGCCTTAGAAGGGACCTGACAGAAAGCACAAGTATCAAGTTTCTAGCCTGGATTGTGAGGGCTAGTTCCTTAAAGTCTACATAATCTTTAGATTTAATAGCTCCACCATAATCTCCTAGTAGACTTTGTGTCTCTAGAGAAATCTATTGGCAGAATTAAGCTCATCACCAATGCAAATTTTAGCTAATTAAGGAAGAAAAATTTCTAGTCAACGCTAGGCAATCTCTGGTAAAACTAGGTAAAAAGCCAGTGTTATGCATGATTATTTTAAAAGTTATATTTTGGGGACTTTTATAATTTTAATAGAAGTGGATTTTATAGGTACAGCAATTCTGGAACAATGCAGTGGTATGTGGGGATTCTAGCAGAAAATCTTTCCCATTGAAATAATAGAACTCAAGCTTTTCTTTCTGATTACTATCACTTTTAGTAATATGATTCAATTCAAACAGTACAATTTGTAATCAATACCAGCTATGATGATTATAAGTAATAAAGTAAAGAACTGGGCAAACGTGGTAAAGGGCAGCGGACCTGGACCTGCACCTCCCAAAGGTACCAAGTGCACAGGTACAAACAAAAATATCAGTAAAAACAAAAAACCCAAGGTGGTGCACCCCACGGGTTTTGTGAATTTTTTTTTAAAATACTGCAGATACATGGAAGTATCCCAATCACAACCATTGTTATTGGTGGAAAATGGGGTATGGGTTTTCCTGGGCGTAGAAACACCAACAACGTGGGAAAATTTGGCGAAGTCCAACTTGAATTTTTCCCCCATGTGGTGTACTTAACAACCCATACTATCTGCAAAGGTTGGGTAGACCTTGGGTTCAAAACTGTGGAAGAAGAAAATGATGCAGCGAAGGTCAGAGTGGTACTCAACCTTCCCAATGGTCAGCATTTGGTATTGACCAAATGCACACATTGGACAGAGTCAAAGATATTTTTATAATTTTTGATTACCTTCCAACTACACTGACATACACAGTAGTTGAATGACATCTCCAAGAAGGCTTGGAAGCCTACGGAGAAATTAAACAATTTGAGATGCAAAGATTCCAGTTGATTCTGGCCCTTAGTACTGGGAAGGCAATCACAATTATTTCCCCAAACCAGGAGGTAGTGGAGGATTTCACAAGTATCCCCCACATCACATCCTTCACTATTGATGGGAAAAATCCCAACTATTCTGCACAACAGTAGAGAGTGAACCCCCATATGCAACCACTGCCAGGCCTTTGGGTACAAGATTCATGCTTGCCCCATAAAAGAAGGCCTGAGAGAAGGGAATTCAGTGAGGAGGAAATGGGCGAAGACGACTCAGAGTACGCCAAAATCACAGATACCACACAAGAATTCACTGGAGAGAACACAGGCAATATAAAATAATTGACCCAATTTCCCAAAAGAAGGAAATGGCAAAACAAGCTCGCATGCTGGCCGTGGCCAAGGCAAAGGCCTCAGCGGATTTATCCATATCACTGGAACAGATCCAGGAAGACATGGTTGAATTTGAATCAATGAACCAATCAAATCTAGTGGAAAACCAAACAACAAATCCAAACAGATTGAAGTTGGTGGAATCCAATTTAAAAATAAATGTGGCAAAACAGGGGTTCAGCGCACCCCCAAAAATTGTGGAGCATAACCTAATCAGGGAATGAAAATTGACAATGCAATGTGCAAGAGAATAATGTATCCAATAAGAGCACACAAGCACATTGCAATGGTAAATTGAAAACCTGAAAAGGCAAGAGAGGAGCAAAAACAGCGGCAACAAAAGGGGCAGTATACACCCCAACTCCTACTCATGGTTATACTCTCTGCAGCAGAGGTGCAATAAAGAATAATGTAAGTGAGGGAGTAGGGTTGGGCCCTGCTAACCGCTCCTGGGGCGCATCAGGCATCTCAGTAGAGATAGGGACGCTGAACATAGCAGGACTCAAGGCCTTAACTTCCTGGGCCAAGAAGTTGAGTCTCCTACGAAATCCACCTTTGGATATCCTGGCGGTGCAGGAAACCCACTGTCCACATGGAGAGGAGGAGGCATGGGAAAACATGCTCCTCCCAACAATATTGCTTTGGTCGCAACACTGTGGGGTGTTAGTACATACAAACTAAAATTTTAAAATTTATCAATAAAAATTCATTCCTGGATGGCTGCATACTAGTCGGTTACCTTCTCATGGCACACCAAAGTGCACACAATAGCCAGTGTGTATGCACCAAACTGTGCACCAGACTGACGAGAGTTTTTAACAGCTCTAACACAACTCCATCTTCCAGCAAACACTTTGTCATGGGAGACATGAACTGCTGGAGTAACCCAGATACTGATTGATGGCCATACACAACGGAGGTACCACAAGGGAAAGTGGAACTTTGCATATTAAAGGCCACCCTGGGACTATATGATTCGCTACCAAAAAGGTCACCCCTACTACAAAACATGACACGCCCACATGTATACAATGGTGCACTTATCTCTATGTCACAGATAGACCTAATACTAGCGCCATTAAATATCCATCACCAAATTCAAAAATTCAAAACTTCAAAAATCGAATTTTCCGATCATCAGCTAGTTTTGGTGTCCTATAAACCAGCGGAAACAACTACCCAAGTACCCAGGTGGTGCAGAATACGCCCAGAAAGCTTAGCTGACTTGGGTTTTTAATCCTGGATGGAGGAAATATTTTCAACCTGGGATTTTCAAACACCATTCTGTTTAGACCCACTAACCACCTGGGAAAATTTTAAAAAATCAACAGACCAACAAATCAAACACACAACGTCTAGAAGATACAGGGCAGCTTCTCCATTATCAAGCACACCTTGACAGAAATCAACCACCTAGAAAACAATGTCCCATGCACAGGGTACAGCCCTGGATGGGGTCGCAGATGGGCGGAGGTTTCTGCTTGGCTAAACACCCTGATACATGAACCTCAACACTGAGTTGGGGTTCAATACAGAGCAAAAAACATAAAAGATGGAGATATCTGCTCGAGCTATTTTCTTCATCAATTCCACGCCCAGAAAAATATGATAGCTTGTACACAGGTCAGGCGACTGGACAAATTCATAATGAAAACACCCGAAGAAGTTGCAACCAAAGTGCACAGGTTTTATAAAATTAATATAAATCTGAACTGGTTGAACCAGAAAAAAATAAAAAATTCCTTACAATTGCACATATTGACACTGCGGCCCAAAAATAACAAATTAGTATACCTAGTATTGCGCGAGGAATTATGGAAAGTAGTATGTGGTGCACCAAGAGGGAAATGCCCTGGACCTGATGGGATCCTCTATGAATTTTATATAAAATATTTTACTGACATAAAATATCCTTTTAGCTTCCATGAACAAGTGTATTATGGAAACATGATTTTTACCTGGAGGCAAAGAAGCTTACACTGTTACTTTATCAAGAAAAGAAGACAGACTAAACCTATCCAAATGGCGCCCAATCTCCCTAACCAACACAGACACAAAAATATTTTCAAAAATTATGGCCAAAAGACTATGAGAAATTGCAACTGATGCGATATCCCCATCACAATATGGATTTATTCCAAGAAGATCCATATGGACAACATCCACACAGTTGCAACTGTCTGCCAGTCCAAAACCTCTGGAGCGCTTGTCTTCTTGGACCAACATAAGGCATATGACAGGGTGAAAGGACCTATCTCAGGGCCTGCCTTCAAGAATTTAAACTCCTAAATCGATTCATAAACGGGTGATGTTGTTCAAAGAATCAGCCACCATGGCTGTGCGTGGATCAGGCTTTTTAACTTCCCCAGTCATTCCTCAGAGAGGGTTTAAACAAGGAGACCCTCTAGGCCCTCTACTTTACAATTTTAGTTTGGATCCTCTAATCCGAAATAAAAATACAATTATCAATGGAATCAATGTCAAGGGCCAACCACCAGTCAAAATGATGTCCTTCGCTGATGACTGTGTGATGGGAATATTTAACAATCAGGGTGCTTGCAGAATTGAGAAGGTAATACAAGAATATTCAGCCATAAGCAACGCATCACTTAACACTGAGAAAACGGAAATCATACTCCTGGGGAAATACCAGACCCATTGGACGCCATCTACCCAGGGTCAACAAACTAACACAACATCAATACTACTCACCAGACTTAGGAGGCAAAAATCAGCAATAATACCCACTGCAACTTCCCTTTACCAACAAGCTGACAGCTGGACCTGTCCATCACTTGGGGGTATGGTTAGAAGCAGGAGGTTACGCCAACTCCATGATGGAAAATCAACTTCTAGACAAAATAACAAAACGCATTGCCTCCTTACATGGACACCAAACAGGTCGAACAGGAAAGGTCACGGTAGCCAACTATATGATTCTATCAATCATATTGTTTATGGCCCATGAAATCGCTTTCTCAACATCCTTCTTTAATACAATTCACGCCTCATTACAAGAATGGCTCTGGTCCAACCACAACCCCCCTGTACGCCTCAAAACCTTATTTGGCTCTAGGAGGAATGGAGGTATGTGGCTTAATAATTATGTAGAGCAAGCAACCCATATACTAGGATCATGGATAGCTCGGGTGACTAGTCCAGATCTCCCAGATATACATTGGGCCAGAACATCAAGATATAACTTTACACGAGCACTCCAACTAAGAAACCCAGATCACCCAAACACATAATCAAGTATCTGGCATCCCACCCTACAGCTGCAGGACCACATGGCACTCCTGCACATTTCAAACAAATACTCCTAGCCATGAGGAGAGCAGAGTGGAAGACCCACATATTTAACCAAATCCTTCACCAATGACGCCCAAGACTAACTCACAGACAGGAAAGCAATGGAGAATTAGTCACAGATAACATAATATGCAGAAATCCTAGTACCATAGCCAGGATTGGTTACCTGGACCATATGGATATACCATACAACCTGGAGACCCAAAGAAGAATATGGAGATTCGCATATCACCCACTACTTCAACTCAAGATAAGAGCACATATGTGGAGATGCATGAGGAGAGTCTACCGCATAGCAGAACAATCAAATGCGGCCCAATCCTTTTGTACAATATGTGGTCAGTATGGAAGCCTAGTACACTGTTTAGAACAATGTCCAACATCAGCGGCTTTATGGAAAGAGGTCATGTGCCCATTTTGCTAAGAAAGTGGACAACCATTCAGTCTAGCAAGAAACATGTTCGCTCTAAACATGAAGTCACCTTTCCACCCATCCCTCCAGGCGTTAATAGTAGCAATAGCACTATGGATGATCCATATGATAGTAATGGAATCGTTTACAGGAGCAACGCCTACAATCCAAGAAGCAATCAACCGTTTCCACTGACATATGCTGGAACATTTCAAAACATGATGTTTGGACACATGACCCCACGTAACAGAAGGACAATCAATGCATGGTTCCCCATGTGGTTCCTAAAGATTGATTCTTTCCTTCAATCATGCTGCATCCAAGAATAAGCCAGCATAAACCTCACTACCGTTCTAAACTTGGTGGTCCTGGAGAAAACAATAGGGGCCTTAAACCCTCTGGGGTGTCTTTTAATTTTCAAATTTCATTAGCTTATCCACACTATATTTTATGTGCTTGTCCCTTGGTCAACCTTTCCCAAATAAATACAGATATAATAGATCTAGGCGCCCTACAAGATAGCAAGATCTTTAAAAGATAATCCTGTTGATTCAGGAGGGATTCAAGATTATGATTGCTTTTTTCAGTGTTCATTGTGATTTTGGTAGCATCTGTGTCAATGGAACTCCACTGATTGTTTTAAAAATTATCTCGCATTTATGCTTCATCCACACTAGAACAAAACCTATCTTTCCCAACATATACTACATAATGAAGGGTGACAAACCTTAGCCTCAAACCATAATCTTTGTAAAACTTTTGAACAAAGATGAAATAGTTTCAATTGCTACTGGAAAGTGTGCGTATAAACAGGATAATTCCATACTAGATCCTAGAATATATGAGTTACCTCTTATATCTAATAGGAGTTTAAACGTCCCTCCAGGTCATTATGTTATAGTTGGAATAGACACCAAATTAAGAACTTTTTTAAGAGTTAGATGGCAAGGATTTCACATCTTTCTGTACGTCCAAGCAGAACTTGTCTCTATGCATGGGATAATCAACTAGACATTTTGAGATCCCGATTGTATAAGATAACTCATGTACCTACCATATCCATATAACATGAAAGCAAATTATTGCTTTAATAATCATGCTGATTGTAGAATAGATATTTAAACCGTAAGGATATTTGACCTTATTTTTTAGGTTCCTCATATTAGCATATAGTAATTAAATGAAGAAAAAACTTCATTTCTTTATTTAATTTTGGGCGCACAGGTGAATAAAAATTTAAGTATAAATGAAGAGATAAAGATGAATATCATACATTGACCAATATTTAATAAGAGAAGCTGTTGCTATACTAATATAGTAACATAATTTAGAGGAATAAAGAATTGGAGCACGTCTAATAGGGACTATAATTCTTGAGGAATATTCCTTGAAGCTAAATTGGGACAAATTCTTATTTTTAACCAAAAAGGAAAAGAAGCCAGTGGCCGTTTATCTCATCACCCTGGGCAATTTATCACATGTGGTAGATGAGAGGTGGGTAATGGTGTAACGCCCACTTATTTAAGCCTCTTTCACCTCTTCTCACCCCTAAGAGTAGGTGAGTAAAATTAAGGAGGAATGTCAAATGGTGAGCGGCGGTTAAAAGCCATTGCCAGCAGAAGTTGAGTAGCACTTGTCTCTGAGAGAATGTCACCAGTTTGAGTTCTGCTGCCAGAAAGAAATCAGTGAATAGTGAATTTAAGTATTTTTGAGTCTTTATTAAGCTAAAATATCCCCATCATCTCTTCCCCATTATTGAAATATGAATGGGTTGAACCCTGACAGGTACGGGCATACAAACTCCTTCCCTACTAAATGAAACTGGCCATATGTGGCCTGGTCATAAGCGCAACCTGCTGTCCACCATAGAAGTCATTTTCATTTAACCAAGCACAAATTATTTTGAAATGAATATTCTTGCAGAAAATTTGATACTAATTTGACTTGGCAGGTATGATTTGAGTAGGTATTTGCAATTATTTAGTGTCAATATGCCATAACCAAATTGTAAAATTCTACTCAACAGTAGTGCACTTAGTCTCAGTTCCCCTTTTAGTGATCATATAGGACTGCAATCCCCAACAGGTACTGCTGTTGCTCCATTTTTTTCCTTTCCACTATCTCAGTTGAAATAAAAAATTCCTGAAAAGTCCAAATTTTGTTAAATTTAAGAAGTTTGCTGTAAATAGTAATGATAATTTTTAAAATTGGGAATTTCTAGATAATACTTGCAGCGTCCATACTCCTGTTGCATTTTTTAACATGGATGGATGTACCTGAGGTATACAGTCTGGTGTTTTGAGTGGTAATCCATCCTAAGGGCCAGCTCAGTCTTTATTATTATCAGCACGCTTTATGACATAATGAAGTGACACAATTTAGGTCTCTTCCACTATTTTTTTAAGATTGTTGCTGCGCTGGTTTTGTGTTATGAATGGATGGCTTTTATTGGATAATAGTTCTTATGCCATGGCTAGAGAGTATCTCCTAACCCAAACTATGCTGAGGTTCCTTCCAGATCCTGTGTACACAAGCTTGGTCCCACTTTCACCCCACGCCCTGGCCACCTTGGGTGAGTCACTAGTGTGGTTGTGTTATTTATCCCTGGACCCACTTCCCAGCCTCCCTGAACCAATGTTTTGTGCTCATACTATAGTAATCCTTTGGTGGCTGCAGATGCTCTGGGGAAGTTGACATATGTGAATCTGTTGGTTCCTTTTATCTGCTAGACAACTGCTGGAGGTGAAGGTGGTTCATGTGGCTAAAAACACAATTATGTCTTCATTGAATGGCCCAGCTATGTCCAGTATTTACCCTTTACCCCCAATTATGCCATGCATGGTTGCTAAAATCCAAGTTCAGGCTTATTTTAGTTATTAATTAAAATCAGTTGGGGTCTCATGTGGTATCCATAGAGGATCTCTTGGATACTCGTCATCTGGGAACTTTATGAGCTTACAGGTAGCTGAGGATTGGACCTAGATCTGGACGTAGGGTCCTCAAAGTTATGAGCCATTGACATTGATGCCTTTCTATATGGTGAGATGGACCATACCATTATCAGTGCATGCATTTGGGTTTTGTGACTGGCTCACCGCAGTGCCAGACATGCTATTTCCTTTTATACTTGGGTTGGTTGGTGGCGGCGGCAACAGGTTATGAAACATGGATCCTAATATGTTGTCATTTGTGAATCTGTATGTGCAAGGAAAACTCCCAATCATTGATACCTTTTCCTCTTCCAGAGCGTTGGGGTCGATTATTTCAGTTCCCTCTCCCACTGCTTTTCTGATAGATTAACTCCCAGCTTGTTGCAATATAAGAATCTTTTTGACATGGAGAAGTAAATTATCTTCCCGCTAACTCTGAGTATAATCTGTCCTTCCAGCTAACAGAGAGCTCAATCAATAATAACTATCCTCTGTACCCTTATACCCATCAAGAGGACAAGGCCCTGGAGGTGTGGTTGAACGACATGCTCAAGAAGGGTTGAAATGAATGAAATCTCTCCCATCGCGTCTCCAATAATTTTTGCTCAATAAGCTGATGATACGCTATGGCCATGCTTGGACTACAGTCATGTGAATAAAATCACTGTGCATGATCACTATCCGCTTCCCCTGGAACAAACCATCAGCCAGGCAATCGTCAAAATTTCTGGGTGTTTATAAGATTTACCTAGTGAAAGTCTTCCACCAAATCCAGGTGGCGGAAGTTCAAAAATGTCTGATAGCCAAAGTACATGGTGGGTATTTAATTCCATGGGATGCACTTTAGCCTCAAAAATTCACCCGCTACCTTTCAAAAGATGATTGATGCCATACTGGGTAATATTCATTTCTGTAGTTGGTGGAATACATCAACAATATCCAGGTACATTCCCCCACCCCCAAACAGTATTTGAGGGTGCTGAAGGTGGTACTGGCAGCGCTGAAGAGGGCTGATCTTTATGTTGAACCCTTAAAGTGCAAGTTCTTCATGGAGGAGGGTACCTTCTTTGGTAATTTTTTTATTTGAAGGATGGCTATGCTATACCACCCAGAAAACTGGAGGCAATATTTTCCTGGCCCACGCCACCATGCAGAAGCAAATGCATAGCTTTTTGGGCACCATTATTTTCCTAGAGAACTCCTTGCCTGCGCTTTCCCAGTTAGTTGCGCCTCTGCACCCCCTGACAGGGAAGAACGTTCAATTCAAGTGGAAGGTGGATTGTCAACGTGCATTATAGGTGATAAGGAGGTTTATGTGGTGCCACTGGTACTCAAGCGTGCCAATTCCTCCAAGACTTTTATTTTGGCCTGCAATGCTTCAGCGGCTAATGTTGGAGCAGTCCTACTGCAGGAGCATGAGGAGTTGGAATATCCAATTGCTTACGTCTCTCAGATTTTTTGTCTGTGGAGCGGTCATAGTTCATTAAAACAAGGAGCTTGCTATGGTGTCATGGTTTCTCATCCATTGGCGGTACCATCTACAAGAAGCGCATCATGATTTGGTTGTCCAGATGGACCACCAGACTCTCATAAACTTTTTCAAGCTGCAGAAATTGGCGCACCATCAGTATTGGTCGTTCCAGGACATGTGCAGCTTCAACTTTAAATATGAATCATAAAGGGGTGTAAAATCTTCTTCAAATATGATGAACCGCAACCCTTCCCTGAGTCCATAGTATTAAAAAATGTAGGAGCTGATGGCGGTGATTCCTCAAGACCAGATTCTTGCAATTTCGCCTTTCACAATTTCTAGGGCTGACTGGGTAATGGGTGTGACGTTGGTATCTCAGGTGATGGCGGGTCAGACCGCCTGCTTGGAAAGGCTGGGGCTTCACGACCAGTTGGGTGCACTGAGCCACAAGCTTACTCATCAATTGATTTTAGGGGGGCCAGCTTATGTTCTGTGGCTGGGGTTGAGTGCCTCACCAACTCCAGGATGAATTAATCTCAGCTCACCATAATCCCCTGGCGGTGGATCACACCAGGTACAAAAAGTACCTCAATATGATAAAGAAAAATGTTCAACTGGCTGGCAACTCCAAGTATTTGCCATCGTTGATCACCAATTGCGTGACGTTATGCGTTGTAAGTTGGATCAATTGGTTATTAATGGTCTCCTGCATCCCCTACAGCAAGATCAATGTCCATGATTAGTGGTATTTGTTGACATCATTGTTGAGCCTCACGTTCCAATGGGTTTGACATGATTATGTTAGCTTTGAACTGCTTTATATAATTCTACTTTTTTATTCCATATATTTCCGTCATTACTTCTGAGGATATGGCCCATCCTTTTTGTCTGTCATGCTTTCCTGATATTCAGCACACCTCAGGAGGTGGTAAGAAATTGGAGGCCACAGTTTATGGCTTAGTTTTAAAATTTCATTTTGGCTATCTTATAGATTTGGCTGTGTCAGTCTACAGCATCTCATCCACAATCAGACAGACAAACAGCGCAGGTCAACAAGATCCTCAAACAGTACCTCCGCAGCTATGCCTCCATCATATAGAATACCTGAGACGCTAATCTTACCATGTCACAGTTTTTGTATAATAATGCCACTCATTCAATAATGGGTTTCTCCCCCTACAAAGCTACCCTGAGGTCTTACCCATCATTTCTTGTTGGTCCTTGTCCTCGCCCCCAAAGCAAATGCTGCTGAGTAGAAGCTTCAGAGGATCTGGAGAACCCAGTCTCTGGTTCAGAAATACCTGATGAAGACAATGAGCAATTAAAAGATGTTTGCATGTTGCAACCGCCTCCCCACCCATTAGACTATGATGGGTTCACTTGTGATGCTAGATATGCAACATCTGAAATTAAAGGTTCCCTCAAAGAGTTCATGAGCAAGCATGAATTCCTCATGTGGTGGAGGAGGATTTAGGCAATGAGGCATTCTGATTAGTCCTTCTTGCGCATTGGAAGCAGCACTCAGTATTCCATGTTTTCCAGTCGTCCTTATTAAGGGGAAGGCACTAATGGATCCTGAACCAGTTGTGATTGAGGACTCAGAAGAAGTAAAGGTGATGCCATTATGGCGTCGTGGAAACTCATCACTAAGTCCAATACTTGGTGGCCCAAAGGGAATCCTTTATATGAAAACAATTGGGTGAGTGCCCATAATTGCGCTAATTGATGCAAATTGGTGGAAGCCTTCCACATCACCCATCTGGAGGCTCCCCGGCCCCTTCAGAAAGCTGCCACTATCTTGGCAATAAAGTTACCCAAAGTGCACAAAAAAGTCATACTTGTCAGGTTTCTGGTGGGGGTACTCCCAGTTCAAAAAGGGAAAAATAATGTAAGCCTTGGGGAACAATCCTTGTTGATAAATCAAGAAAAATTCCAATTATGAAAAAAGGGGTAGAAGCTGACAGCTGCCCCTATTGTTACCCCTGGACAAATTAGCCCATGTGGTAGGCAAGATGTGGATAACAGCGTATCCCCCACAAATCATGCCTTTTCCACATCTGCTCGCCACCCAATAGTTGGTGAGCAAAATTCAGGAGATGTGTCATGAGATGATAGTGGTTAAAAACTATTTCCAGTGGAAGGTGGGTAGCACCTGTCCCTGAGAGTTTTCCTTCGCCAGTTCAAGTTTTAATGGAAGAATAAATCAGTAACTGGCAAAGTTAACACGATTGTGGCATTCCCAGACTTAAAAAATCCCCGTCAGCTCATCCCCACCATTGGTATTATGAATGAGCTGTCCCTAACAATATGGGAGCAACAAACTATTCAGTAATAAATAGAACAAGCCATATGTGTCCTTGCCATGGGTGCAACCTGCTGTCTGCTGGAGGAGTCATTGTCATCTCATTAAGTGCAATCATATAGATTGAATATTCCCGCCAGCAAATACAGTACTAATCTAATGGGCAGGTCAGTTAGAGTCAGGATCATCAATCATTTATAATGTTGATTCAACTTAGCTGAATTTTCAGATAATCCCAACAGTAATGCGTTTATCCCCAGTTCCCTATTAAGTGAGCATATAAGGCAGCAGTCTGCAATAGGTACTGCTGTCACTCCATTTTCCCATTTCAACCATCTCAGTTCAAATAAAAAAGTTTCAAATTTATTGGTAAAGCTAAGAAGTCCGCTGGATATCTATTAACAATGATTTTAATTTTGGGAATCAATGACTAGTAATTACAGCGGCTCTACTCCTATTGCATTTGTCAATATGGATAGCTTTACCAGAGGTATTCTGGCTGGTGTTTTGGGTGTTAATCTATCCTGAGGTCCAGCGCAGTCTTATTATTATTATCAGCACGCTTTATGAAAAGAACCCAAAAAATTATAAAAATGTCAACAAATATGTAAAACTGAAGGAGCCCTTAAATGGAAGATTTTCTAGATTGTGTGCATGGTAAGTCCTTATAAATGCTAATAAAAGTTTTGGTTTGATGGTCATTTTTTTCAAATAACCCAGTTTCATCTTAGTAATCATTTTAATTTGTATATATCTTAATCTTTGGTCAAGTGGGGAAGTATCTATTTATGATTTAGTCCAATATCAAATGATCAACTATAATATTTATAAGTATATAACTAGTCATATAGATGATGATTTAAATTAACACCCCACCATTGCGCCTGTGTCATATCATATAATAATTCAATCAATCATTTAGCACTTATTAGTGCTGAGAAATCTACTTTCCATAGATTTGTTACATCTTTAATAGCAAATTAAATCTATCATAAATTAAATCTGGCCAAAATGGACCCGATTAAAAAAGGTAATTACTATAGAGTTCATAAAAATGATTCTAAAAGCTCATACCTAAGAAACTCAGCATACTTTTGTCAATGCTTGTTAAATTTTGGCTTATTTTAAGGCGTTAATAACTTTGTGTCGACTTAAGGACTTCTTAGGACCCATATCATATATAATCATATAATTAATAGCTCAGGGGAGAACTTTTAGTCTATTTTTAATTATGTTTGAGCTATACTAAGTCTAAGCTACATGGCAGATGCCAGAAGATTTCATTCTACTTTAAGCAAAAATAAAATTATAAGGCAAAAAAGATTTTTTGATTAACTGGCGAGCCCTTAACCACTAACGTACTAACTAAGTTTAGACATATGTTTCTTTTCATACCTTATATTAGAGTTTTTTAAACTATGTTTTTATTAATTTCCTTATTCTTACAAGCATATCATTTGTGGTGTATTTGATCCTGTTTTTAAGAAAATTAACTACACAACGAGATTCTAGCTCAAGGCACAAGTTAATTTAAAAAAAGAGGATAAGAACAAGCACCTATGTACAAAACATAGAAGAGATTTTTAGAGCTACTTTGATGGTAATCACACCACAAAGTCATATAAATTGGTATAGTTGTTTAATAATATGATAAACTGAGTACACCAAAACGCTTATGCTGCAAATTATCCTCATAAGATTTTTAACTCAACATACCAAGATCTTTCAGTAGTTAATGAAACTTGGGAGGGAAAACACCTTTTTAATGGCAAACATCTAGTGTCCAAAAAAATAAAGAAGTTTATGAATGATCCTAAGATATATATGTGATTTTTAGGGGCCAATAGGTTACTAACATCAAGACAAAAATCTTTTACCGTATACAAAATGAATTTTGCAAACTAGAAGATCCCTAACTACCCCATAATTTCTGGTCCTGAGAATATTTTGGGAATTTGGATGGGTTTCCTTACTCTTGATTTCCAGAAATATTTTCCTTAACAGGTAGGACCACAAGTACTTGAATTACCAAACTTGGAAAGATCCTTAAGAATCTCTAAAGTGTATCTGTTTAATCTATGGTTACGTTTTTGGATTTTCTTTGCCTCTTAACAATGAAATTATGCTATTAACTGTGAAACATGAGTTTAGTAGAGTATAGTTTCCCTAGTTCTAAATTGTTTGTGCACCACATAGTGCTTACTCTTAATAATCAAGTAGATGCAATAATCTATGTGAAGTCTGAAAAAATTCTGTTTTGTTAGAAAATTATAAAGGCTGATAAGAAGTGGGTCTAGTTTTGTAATACAGATGACCTGCCCCTTCAGCTGGATAGAGAGCAATTTTTCACAGGAGTAGGAAAGGATCCAAGCCCCCAGTGGAGCTCTTCCTAGGTTAGTGACCTAGCTCATGTAGTAGATGAGCGGTGGGTTACTGCATTGGCTTTTAAGATCCTCCCTCCCTGCCCCCATTTCCTCCTCTGATCTTGTAAAAATTTTTAAAGGGGTGTGAAGAGAGGTAGTTCAGTTTAGGACCCACCAGCAGGACCTAAAATCCACCACAGGTGTGACCTGGTCCCTGAAAATATCCAAGTAATTGTCAGACCCCTCCCAATTTTCTATATAAGCCTTAATTCTCCTAAAAAACCTGGATCAGGTTTATATAATGGTCCATATTGCAGATCAATCCTGTAGATCACAAAATTCAATTGAGAAATTTCTAAATCTAAAATCTATAGGATGGGTCTTGTGGAACTGGTGTCAGTGAATCTCTTACCCAGCATAACTACTTCAAGTTTGACATTATTTCACTCAATTTCTCTTCAATCTGCCAGTTAGCCAGCCAAAGCTTCTTTGATGCCATCTGGGACCTATAATAATTCTACCCTAACACTATTGAAAACAGCCTAGGATGACGTTTAGGGCGTCCATAGAAAGGCTTAGTCATTTTTTAATCCCCACTCCTTTCCCCCTCAATATATAGGCAACCACCCTCCTTAGGGTAGGTTGCCGGTTTATAATTTTGGTTTCTCCCTCTAAAATTATTCAATAAAAAGCAAGTTTTTGTTGTACCCTTTGTCATGAAAATATGACTCCATGCCACCTTGCCAATTTTTCAAAATTCTCAGGTGACACTTTCCGCCATGTGCAAGTTAATTTTAAAAGTTTTTGAGTGGATGTCCCAATATGAGATCTGCCATTGTTCTCCACCCTCTGCGAGAAAATGGATGAATCCCTCCACGATAAAGAGTGCCAATCAGTCACACACATCTCAGAGGCTGTTAACTACCTCTTTTTGATCGATCCACCTTATTTTTGGAACAATATGCACCATTTTGGCCGCAATTTGTATTGTGATATTCAATAAAACAATCTGCCCTAATAAATATTCCAATAAACAGCTGCAATCCTTGAAGGTGTAGTCGCCCTCCCTGCCTCTCCCATCCCTGGGAGTTGCCTCAGCAAGACCCATAGTTTTTCCTACTTCATCCTTCTGTATTGTTGTAGAGGCCTTTGGTATGTGTTTTGAGCAGATTATCCCTTAATTAATCCTTAGGGAACTCCTCTAAAAAGTCACCGGAGAAGCTGAGACTCTGGATATTCTGTATCATCAAATGGGCGATTCAAAATCCCTTAAGATTAACAGTCATCTCCAAATTAGCTGCATTATGACATAACAAACTGACCAATATCTTTGGTGCTCTCCACCCTTCTCTCTGAGTTGGTGAGGCGTTCACCTATCAGAATGTCAAGAACCCTAATTAAATTCAACTGCAATCCAATTTCCTTTTTTAGAAAACATGTTGGTTTATCTTTAATCCTACTTAATCAACTCATAATGGCTTATCAGTTAGTAAGAGGCCTCTTCTCACCTTGTGTCCTTTATCTACAGCCCTTTAACTTTCAGCTTCCACCCATGAGGATCAGTCTTATTTCCACTTTCCTATCACCTTCTGTTCTGGGACTAGCAAGGTCACTGTGCAGGTGCTCCTGGAAAAAGGGGCAGCTGGCTATTTTATGGACCTCAGAATTGAACAAGCATTAGACCTAGACACTGATGTGTCCCCTCCATTTTTGAACGCATAATCTCAACCTATTTAGTGTCATGCCGTGCATCAACCAGTAAAGCTCTTTGTGCATTGTTTCTCCTTTTGTGATTGTTTTTCAGCAGTTTCTGAATTTATTATACTCAGTCATCACTAGTGTAGGTCGGTGGCGTCAGAAAAAAGTAGATATCAAGTTGGGTGGTACCTCTCTCTTCTTCACCAATAATGAGCTCAGTGGGAGATTCAATATATATTTGGTACCCTCTTATTGAGATTTCTTGAGCTATATCCTACCTCTGATCCTCTCTCTGAAGAGCTTTAGCTGGACTTCCCAACTTTCCTTGTCCCATGAAATAATTATCTGACATGAGCCTAGCTAATAGGCTTCCGCCTTAATCCTAGTAAGATCTAGCCTTTCAACTGACACTACACCCTGTCAAGATAGATTGTCCACTATACCATCACACTGAGGATGAGGACAAAGCTCTAAATGAATGTCTGGATGACATGCTGAATAAGGTTAGATTGTGAAAAAACCTCTCTATTGCTTCCCTCATTGTCTTCACTCAGAAGTTAAATGGAACCCTGCGCCATGCGTTGATTATAAACATGTCAATAAATGTGACAGTTCCAGACCCCTAGTCCCTCCCATTGGAACTGTTTAATAGCTCATCCAATTGCAAAAGTGCGAGTTTTCTCTAGCTTGGTTTGGTAAATGCGTTCAATCAAGTGAGAGTCAAGGAAGGACAGGAGTAGATCACTGCCATACTCACAAAGAGTGGAATTTTTAAGTTAAAATTATGCCATTTGGGTTGAAGAACGCTCCTGGAACCTTCCATCGCCTCATAGAAGATGTCCTTATTGATCTGCGCTTCTCTTGCGCGGTTGCCTATATATATTTATGACATATTAATCCATTCACACACTCATGAGCAACATATTAAGGATCTGGAACCGGTCATGGCTGCTATCCATAGGGATGAGCTCTTTGTAAATCCTATAGATGCGAATTCTTTCATAAGAGGTGATCTTCTTAGGGAACCTAGATTTGAAGTATGGGTATGCATTATTCCATGCAAGTTAGAAGCCATTTTTGTTTTGGCCAATTCTAACAACAAAAAAAACTCCAGAGCTTCATGTGGAAAGTAAAATCCTTAATAAAATCCCCCGCTCTGCTGAACTAGCAGCTCCCCTTAATTCACTAACTGGCAAGAACACTGTCAAGAGAGTGTCTGTAACTCTCTCGTTCCCAGCAAGGTGATGTGGGATGCAAATTCACATTGCTAGGGAACTAGCCATTGGGAGAAAGGGAAAGAAGGCACCTCAAACGGTGCCGGTGCAAAAGGTACCCCAGGCAAGGGTGTAGAGCGCAACATATAGTACCAGGTAAGTGAGGAACATAACAGCTTGAGTGGACCCCAGAGGGGAGTCCATAATCAAGTGTAACTTGGCGTTAGGGGCTTGGGTGCCTCGTTCTGGAGGGGACTGGGCGGCCCAAGGGAGCACCTGGGATTTTGGTAAATTGTGATATAAGGTAGTGGCCCACATAGTTGGAGACCTCCACGAAGAGGTCTGACACCAAGCTGGCCCAAGGAACCATAAATAAAAAGTAAAATAAAGGGTATTTTTATTTAAGAAAGTTGACCAACAAGGAATGTTGGTCGCAAAAACCATATTTAAAGTGGGCTGGGGAAATTAAGGTTCTGCGGAAGTGCGCCCAGGCCTTGATGCTCCAATAAACAGACGCTTCCATCCATTTTCATAAAATACACCAAAAGTGCCTTCACTCGAGTAAATGATTGATGCCATATTTTACCCAAACTTAAAATTTCATAACTTGAATGTGATTC
>JAKSZP010011900.1:0-223987 GCA_022478985.1 Massospora cicadina
CCTCATCACTTAGGGCGATCTTGCTCACATAGTAGATGAGCGATGGGTGACAGCCCTTCTGCTTTTATCCCATCCCCAGTACCCACACTCACCTTGGCAGAACTGTTGCGTGGAATCAGTGAAATCTGTGCCAAGATTGCTGAATTGAAATCGGTCTGATCTAATTCAAGTGGTATTCTGGATGATGGCCAAAATTTAAATGGCTGTAAAAGCATGAAGAATGAGATATCAGCCAGATCGACCGATGGCTCCAATTTGATCACTAGATTTAGTAGAACAAATATTGGGCATCATTGATGAGGGTTTGAAGCCCTCTGATAGTAATTTGGGCGTTGCAGCTGATGTGCTGCCATTGACCAAATGAACAGTTGAATGACTGAGCATGGGCAGTTGGCCATCCTGAACCCATTCCCAACCAAATGGACCCATCCCTATATGAGGTGGCCTTGGGGGATTCCCATCACTCGTCAGGCCAAACGCCATCATGCTAACCATTGGAAATGTAGTTGAGCCCCAGTTTGGATGTTTGAGGTTGAACTGACAGAGACTCGGCCTGCCGCTTAATTTTGCAATGTCAGTTCCTAAAGAATAAACCCAACCATTCCCAAACAATTTGCCGGTTAGGTCAAAATTGTGGGACCCAATCCCGTCATGTCACTACTCGATTGACCACTATTTAATCAGTTGCATGGCACTGAGAAAATTGTTAGTCAATTTTCGAACTTTCCTTTCCAAATAAAATTTACCAAAAAACAAATTTTTATTTCCCTTTCCAACTGCATCCCAGATAGCATTTCCCTGGTGGCCCATCAGCCCGCACTCTGGATGGGCTTTACCAGTTCTTTTAGTCACTATGGCCCCCTCCATCATCAATTGGGTTCAGCAAGTCTGATATTCCTGCTCTATAACCCCGTTATCATGAACTTCTAGTAGCAATACATGGGGATCTTATGGCCTTTTATCAATCAATTGCAAGAAAGAATCCATATCCTTGCCACCCCCGTTGAGATGGCCTCATATGCCAAGGATATCGTCAAAACTATCACAGTAATTCCACCCCCTGCAGCTAGACCCACTGGGTTGGGAATGGGGTTCAGTGTGGTTCGTCGCTGGGAACCTCCTCACCTTGTTGTTGCACCACCACTTTGTGGTTTCACATTTCCCAGCTCCATATTAAGTCATTCAGTTGGTAAAGCCTCTGGCATTCTGGCTTGCTTTTTGGATGCTCACGCATCCCAACTGGCAGGTCGGTCTAAATTTCTTCTGCCATTTCCATGACACTGCATTTGAATGGATAAAATTGTTGGCAATTCTCCCTTGATACAATTTGGATAGCGTTGAGCAGTGCACCGGTTCTTCTCTATCCCATTTATGATAAAGAGTTTATTGCCTAGATAAATGCCTCCATTTCCGCCGTTAGGACATTCTTATCCCAAAAAGACGATGAGTGGGAGGAGCACTCCATTGCATAATGTAGTTGGAGCCTGAATTTGCCATTAGTGTAATTATACAGTGAGCTAGTGGGAGTGCATAGTGGCGATTTATGCGTATAAGCATTTTTGAGGTATCTATATGGAGTGAAGATCAAAGTCATAACAAATAATGCTTCATTATGCTGGTTGCAGAACCTCAAGGAGCCTAAAGAAAATTTAACCAGATGGCCTCTCAAACTACAGGATTTTACCTTTGAGATTCTCCACCGACTTGGAGCAAAACACCAGAACGCTAATTGTTTTTCAAGACTACTAACAATTGCAGTTATGGCAGATCTGAGCGACATAATTTATGACAAGATGCTCAGCATAAAGTACAACAATTAATCGCCTCAAAATACAAAGTATTATAAAGGATTAAAACCTAATACATTCCAGAAGAGCGGCGAGTTGCACAAATGGATGGGGGGACACTATGGTAAATATCCCAAGGCCTTCTGCCCAACCAAACATTATCATGAGTGCACACCAAGCAGTTGGACATGGTGGAGTATGAAAGACCTTGGAACTATTGTGATATCCGTACTACTTGGAAAGCATGCAATTTGACGTTCTTGAAACCATTTCCTGCGGCCACCAGTTCCAAGTTCTAAAGCCGTCTTGCCAGAGGGCTTCCTACTGGCTAGTGAAACCTCATTTGCTTGGCATACAAATTCTATTGAAGTCGTGAGGTCTCTGCCAACTGGAGCAAATTAGTCAAAGCATAGCAGTTGGTGATTGACCATATGGCCAGGCGGGTTGAGGCACTGACATTATGAAATTTGGTGGCAATCATGGTGCTAAGATTGTAATGGAATATATAATTCAGTGACACGGCTGTCACCAGTTAGTCCTTACTGACAATGGAACCAACTTCACCTCCCACATTTTACCCAAGCTCAACGAACTGATGGCTATACGCAGATTTTTGATGTCCCATATCACACAGAATCAAGGTAGTTGCGCGGGTTAACGGGACCTTGGTGAACATACTTCAGAAATTGGTAACGGATTGATCTACCAATTGATGTTCCCTACTTTCCACCATTGTTTTTGCATACAATATTAGCTACCATTCCGCCATAAGAGAAATCCTTTAAACTACTGATTGGATGCACCCTGCTCTTCTGGGATGCTCTATGCCTTTGTGGAAGATACCAGTGGAATGGATATCCAACGTTATTTGATGAACCTAGCTGACATGTTAATCAATTGCAAACCAAAGAGTACTTGTCAAGCTTAGCCAAGTAGATTAAGAACCAGGCTGTTGATCAGGTACGCATATCAGGCTAGCCCAGTTCAAAGATGGTGATTCTGTTTTATTACATGATCAACATGGGTTTGGGCGGATGCACAAACTGGCTAGCAACTGGATTAGTTCGTTCAAAGTTATTGAGAAATTGGGGGTTGACGCCTTTACTATCAAAGAACACAATAGCAATCAGATTATTAAATTAGTGCATGCAAAGTTTCTCTGGGCGTATAAGCAATAGGAGCTTTATCATCCAGTCAAAGGGGGTAATTCCATGATCCTGATATGACTGGACAATAAGCCCAAAATAGCCATGGAAGATTGTCTATAATCTGCTGACTTAATTATAGAATACAAACATTTGGGTGACTTGAGATGAGGCCATATTAGGTCAGACCATATGGTTATTGGATCGCCTCCAAATCAGGCAGCTAGTAGATGTCAATGCATGACGAATAATTAGTAAATTACACTGAACTAAGGAGATTGTGAATTTAATGAATGTAGACTCTGCCAGACCCAATGTGAATATGGCAGAATGAATAGTTTAAACAAAAAGTGTTGGTATTATTCAGAGTTGGTAATATATAAGCAAGATGAGAAGATTGAAAGAGGAGTATTGTTATTAGAAAAGATAGAGCGGAGCTGTGAGGATCCGCTGAACTTATTGCATTAAAATAAAGAAGTGTTATTGGGAAATTGCTTCATATTATTATATTTATTTATTAAAGTGGTTCTGAGGACTGAAAATCCCCATAGCATCTGTTCCATTGCTCAGTGGGTTCAAAACTGTGTAAAAACCTCTACAGCGTAATTGCAAAGTATTGCCAAAATTATAACAGCTTCACTTTCAACAATTTGTTAAGATTTTTAGTTTATTTGCAGTAATATCAATATATGCTAATTCAGAGAAAAAAAGCTTCTACTGAATTTATTTTGAGGGCATCCATATTGTTCAAGTTGCTTTATTAATTTCTGAATCTTTTTGTCTAGTTGAGGGCTGGGTTCCATCAAACTCTCATTGGTTTATCCACATGGACTTATCTAACGTGGGGATATTGCTTAAGCAACTGGTAACTTTTGTTGCTCTAACTATAAAGCATAAGTCTTTTATACTTCTTTTATTGCCAACTCAGCCTTGCAGTCCTTCTGAAAATGGCAGGTAGCCACTAATATATTATTTAATATAATTAGTTAACTGTCAGAGGTGGTGTTGCCTTGGTGCACCATGTTTTTATTGTTAGGTGGGTCCAGGAATCTTTTCTTAACGGGCTTTTGAAAAAATTATGATTAATCACATTAACCATCTCAGAATAGATTAAGCTCAGATATATTTTCCTTGTAACATATATTTTGAGCTTATAAATTAAGCTTTTTAAGATTTTGAATTACAGTCTATTATTCAGTGATAATTACTGACTAAAGGATTACCTATAAATCACCATAGGGATGTAAATCTCATAATTATTTAAAATTAATGACTTATCAGGATCATCATGACAATGTTAATAGATATATCAATGATAGCTAGAAAGTCTATATCCAGATCCCTATTGTGAATCGTTCAGGCTGAGGCGCCAATTGATCAGGGTCATTTTTTGAAGTTATTGAAGTATTTTTAATGCCTATTCTGGCGGAAGTTTGTAGGAGTAGCCAGGCGACACAGCCCCTAAGGGATTGGTGGTTAATTCCTGACACAAATAGATGTCCGCCAGGCCCAAAAGGTTGCCCTACACAGTATTGACTAAGGCGTTGAACCTTCTATCTTTGGAAGTTGTTCTCAAAGGGTATAAAGTCTGTAGTGGATAATCAATCTTTAGCGAGCCAGCTGAAAAGTTGTGCAACTTATTCTGTTTAAAAACCCTAGATTTTTATACTAAAGATCTGACTTTAGCTGTTTAATATATATTATGTTTTCTTCTAAATTGAAGGTTCCTAAAAAAATGAGAATTTATGGTTGATTTCTAGAGCCATAGAAAAAGAATACAGGAGTGTGTTTGTAACAACTTATAAAAAGACTTGACTGACTAGCTGTATCCATACAACTAGTATTTTCTTTATTATTACAACAAGTACAACCCTGAGCAGTAAAAACCAAGATGTTTTACATTTGGCGATCACCATAAGGTAGTTGAGTCTTGATAAAATATGAATACTATGTCCTCCATATAGGGTTAAATCCATTAATTATGGAAGGAGTTGGTTAGCATTAACCAGAACACCCTAGTGTCAGCAGCCCAGGTTGATCTAACTAAAGTGGTGAAACAACTTCCCAAGGTGGAAGAATAAACAACGTTTTTGCAAAACTCAAAATGAATTATACATGAAAATCTTTGAATTATGACAGAAACACACCAAAGTTGTTAAGTACATATACGTTTAAAATAACATTTGAAGTGGAAGTTGGAAAAATTGTTATTAAAGGAAGTTTGTCAACTCATGAACAATTGAAAGAGTTGGAAACCCACAAATGTAATTGTTCTCAGGCATCAACCAAATTGTGTGATAATGACTTATATGAAGAAAAAAGTAACATAAAATCATTCAGCCAACCCAAAAATATGCAAATGATTTTGCCGCCATTTTGACAATGACCCTCATATAACACTCCAACTGACGCTTGAATGGCTGGTTGCACTACTTGTCCTGCAATTGGTCCTGTAGTAACTGAAGAATCATGAGCTACGCTAAAATTTCCAACATTATAATTGGATAATGCCTAACCATTCTTCAAAATTTTTGAAATTACTATATTTGGATGCAGAAATCTTCAAAAAGCTGTTATAGTGATTAATTCTTAGATGTTGATTGCTAAAATTTGGTGTTACCCAATCTTCAGGGGGATAACTGGTCAGATAACAAGGCGAAGAACACGTTTATGAAGGGTTTTTTAACCCTTAATGATTGGCTTCACATAAGCAAGAACTTATAGAACACAAACCAGAAAGATGGAACTGTTGGTAAGTTCACCAAATGTTTCTATAAAGAGGCACAAATCTTGACTGGGACTAATACCATGAGTAATTGAAGCTCGCTATGAAATGAAAACAGCGCTTCAACCTTATCGAGATCAACATAAATTCTCGTTACAGAATGGATACACAACTCTACTATCTCTCAAATGGTGGTGACTTGAAAAACGGTGGCCTCAACTTTCCATGAACCAAATTGAAGCTTTTAACCATCAACCATCTTTTAACTCAAATTTCGCAAAGAACTTCAAGCCAAAAAATGATATTGCTAATATGATAAGAAAAAACTTGAAGGACCAAAATTGTTTAACAATAAGTCGCACTTTACTTGCGCAAAATGTGGAAATATATGTCACTATGCTGTTCAGTGCTGGAGAAAGAGAACAAAGGACCAGGTGAACCTTGTCCAGAATAAAGAAAATAATGTCAATGAGGAGTCAGAAAAGTACCTACAGTCAGATGAGTAATAATCTAGATATGCAGTTTTCATAGTTCCACCAGATAAGCTCCAGCAAATCTGCATCTCTGACCTGTTTGATAGATGAAATGTTTAAAATTTTCACTAATAGGGCATGGATCCAAATGTCAACATGATAACTCAAGAAAAAGCATAGATGATTGATCCCAAGATTATATCAGAGGTTGCTCACCCTACGCTTTCCAATTAATGATAAAAGGCTCGAAATGCTGTCAATGATGATGATTAGCTAAAGTTGATTTTGAAAAAGTCAACTTATTGATTCCTTTCACTACTATACTGGAATCATTTCCTGATATGTCCTCCCCCCAAAAAGCATACTTTGGATTTGACATCCAGTGCCATTATACATTCACAAGAAATATTTTACAATACTCTGAGTGCACTTATGCTGATCTTTTAATTTTACTTAATAGAAGTGAGGGCAATTATTGATAGTGGCGCTCTGATCAATATTTTTTTACTAAAATGGTAAAACGTATAAAATTTTAACAGGTTTAGAACATCAAAAGTAACATGGGACAGCTGGCCTAACCCTACTACTTCCTGTGGAGTTTATAGTGCTTTACCTCTTCAGTTTGATCCCTAATCATGTCTGAAGAGATTATCATCTTACCTAATCAAAATTATGATATTCTCATCAGCAATGAATTCATGTGAAAGTATGGAGTAAAATGCAACTTTAATTAGAATACTTCAATGATCACGGGTCAATCGCTGCCATTGATTTACCATCAAAAGGGTGATGCTCCCTGTTGAGATTTCAATATGACTGGGTGATAAGCAATTGTGACAGTGAATTGCTAATTGGATGTGAAGAGAGCTCTGAGGGTGAGTAACAGGTTAGAGCAATGCGAGGGGAATTGATTAATCAATTAGGGTTCAGTAATTGAGGAAATTCTGTTGAAGCCTTGAGGGTCAAACAAATTCTACATTGATAGCAAATTGAGAATAACTGAGCGAAATGTGTCAAATCCGTTGAGGAATACTGAGGGTTAAAGGTTAAGCAAGAGAGAGAGGGAGAGGGTTTTTTTGGAGTGTAAAAAAAAGAAGAAGTGAGTAGGAAAAATTAGGGAACGTACTCAGAGTGGGTCTGCTGTTAGATTATATTAAAATAAATACTAGCGACGTTGGGGCAATTGCCTCATATTTTATATATAGAATTATTACATTTTATTTCAGGTCAACAATCTCCATAACATTTGGCCGTTGCTCAGTGGGATAAACCCTGCGCAATTCATTCAGCGGAAATAGGCCATATCTGCAGAAAAGTTAACAGTGGTGCTCACTTCAGGGGGCCCATTGATCAACTAATTTCAACTTCATCAATGGTACTTATGGCGCAACCAGCTCGCTTTGATGGGGTACTACCCCCGGTGGTTAAAATAACTCAATATGGTGAACTGAAGCTTGTTTTATATACCTTACTTCAGGTGCAAAAAGTGCTGTTTCAGGAGAATAAGAATATTACTGAGCAGCTCAACCATGCCTTCCGCCAACTGCTTCTGGTAGGTGACCATGCCAACCAGCTTGCCAACCTTTTGAGCAGCACAACGGAGTGGCTAGACTGTGTGGAGTATAAATTAGATAAGGACGTTAAAGAAAAAGAAATCTGCAGTGACATGCTGCCCTCATTTAACCGTGATGGTAATATACATGGGTTTTTCAAGCAGTTTGAGTTTGCCATATAGGGGGCTTCTGATCAACGAAAACTAAGCTTTTGTAATCTGCGTTGGATGTTTCAAGTGCTGATCAAGTTACTTGTTATCTTAAAGACAGTACTGTAGCTTATCAAGAGTTCAAGGAGACTGTGATTCGCCTGTTTGGGTGCAAAGCGAAAATGGCTCAACGCAAGGCAGACTTTTTAACAATATCTTTTCAAAAAATGAGTCTTTAACACAGTTTGTGGAGCGATTCACTAATGAGGCTCATGTGTTGTTGGGTGCCAATGTCTTATTTAATGAGGAGGTGGGCATAGCAATGAAGGCAGCTCTCAAGACCTACCGCAAATTGCATAATGCTATGTTGTACACTCTTCAGGAGGATGCGGAGTTACTCAAAATTATCCGTCATTTACGCCGTTTATCCATCAACTTTAGTGCTCCCAATGTGGAGCGGAAGGATCCTGTATCCGCCACTAAAATTTCGCTAAATGAAGGATCCCACCAATATGGGGGAAATCGGTGGGTCACCCCTCAGCCACTTAACTCATGGGTGGGTCCTTTCCATCCCTATTATGTTCAAACCGCTTATCCTTAGGTCCATAATAACTGTGGCTCAATAGTAAACCTAGACCTTCTAGGCAATTTATAGACGAGTGCTGGTCCCAAACACTTGTTTCTCGTGTGGCCAAACAGGTCATTATGCGGTTAGTTGTCAGGCCAAACCAAGGGTCCACTCAGTATCCATGGTCCCAAATAAAAAGGGAAAAGGGCGAGCGGAGTATAGATGGGACGCTCTGCTTCCACTGATTCAAATGTAATTGTCCCTGGTGTTCATCATGAATCACTTTGTGTCAGCCCTGGAGCACACTCTGAGGAATTACTATATCAAAATTTCCCTTACCACCTTTTGGCCTCAAGCTGGAGAAGAGACCCCAATAATGCGGACATGGGGTTTCGCCAAGATATGTATAAGCCATACGCCTGGCAAATCCTTGAGCAGAATGGTGTGATTATCGGTGACCCCTCCACATATGTCGCAGCTTTGGAGGGGGTGGAGGTGGCGATTCCTGTAGAAAAAAATTGCCCAAGAGTATCCTCATGTTGGGGCTGGTATGCACACTTTTCTGGATAATCATACGCTCTTGAATGTTTATGTATCGAACACCAAGGGTTTTTTTATTTGGAATGCACCTACTGTGACATATTTGTACAGAATACCAAAATTATGGCGATAACTGATACAGGCGCTCCTGTCAAATAATATCCACCAAACTTGTGGCTAAGCTTCCGCTGAAGCCAGATGTGGACCACCAATTAATGTTTGGAACTGCGGGGGCACAGAGTACTATGTCAGAAGGCGCATATAGCTCATTGTCTTTGAGGCTTGGGTCAGCTGGTGCATCTGCTCCAGCGGTGGTGTTGCCTAATGACCACTATGACATGTTGATTGGGGCTGCCTTTATGTGGCACTTTGGGGCTGTGGTTAATATGGCGGATGAAACCATCTGTATCCTGGGACAACGGATCCCCATCTATTTTACTTCCAACGGAGTCCCAGATGACCCAATCCGCTCTAGCCAAATAAACCTCACCTATAGCGATGATGTGATTCCTGTAAGATATTGGCAGATGAAGCGGAGGACCCAAATGCTTCCAAACCAGATTTACAAGTACAAAGGGATTCCACTATGAGCCGCGAATGCTTTGACTATCCCTTCTGGGCATCAGGTCATAATTGGGACTGAGCTCAAAATTGATATACCTGGAGGTCTGTATGGGGAGGTTGTGGGGCCCTATCAACAATTGCAGCTCAAACCTCATATGGCTCCTGGGTTACTGTTACCAGGGCAGGGGGAAGTGAAGGTGTTGGTAGCGAATCTGCAGAAGGAGGTGATAAGGTTTGGCGGAACCAAGTGGTGGCTTACCTGCACCTGATCCCTATTAATGAGGTCCACCAGGTACACTTTTTGGTTTGTGGGATAATCTCAGCTTGCATCTAAAAACCCTTCAGCGTAATGACTGTGGTTCCGCAGGAGGCGCTAACTGGTCTATTGGAGGATCACAAGGATAGGGTGATGGATCTGTCTAAGAAGTACCACAGCATTTTTGCAACTGATGATAACAACTTGGGTTGTGCTCGCAGGTTTGTGCATCAGGTGGACATGGGAGACCACCCCCTATCAGGTCATGACCTATCCATCACTTGAAGGCAGAAGAAGAAGTTGTATCTTCAGAAATAGATACCTTGGTGGAACAGGGAATGTTGGAGCCGTCAAAAAGTCCCTGGGCATCCCCAAAGCTAATTGTCAAAAAGCAAAAATGGCTCCAATCGAGTAGTAATTGATTATTAGAAGCTTAACAGAATTACAAAAAAAGATTTGTACCCGCTCCTTCAAAATGACAACGCTTTAGCTTAGTTAAGTGGGGCCAAGTATTTCTCTTCTATGGACTTGATATTAGGGTACTGGCAGATTGAGTTGCCAGTGGTGGAACAATAAAAGTGCGCTATAATTACCTCAAAGGGATTGTTCCAGCCTACACGTATGCCATAGGGTTTATGTAATGCCCCGCTACGTTCCAGCGGGCTATGGACATTATTTTGGGTGACTTAAAGCTGTCTTGCGTTCTTGTCTACCTTGAAAATATCAACGTGTTTTCACGGACGTTCATAGAGCATCTTGGGCACTTTGAGCAAGTGTTCTGTCGCCTTGCTGATGCTAACATCAAAATCAAGCCCTGAAAGTGCCACTTTTTTAAGGAACAGTTGGAATACCTCAGCTTTATGGTAGACTCCAAAGGGCTTAGTCCTCAGCTGGCCAAGGTGAAAGCCATCTGCAAGATGTCTCAGCCAAGCAATAAGCGGGATATCCAGGTGTTCTTGGGGATGGTTGGTTACTACCAGTGGTTCATTCCCAACTTCAGCTGTATTGGGGCTCCACTATTCGAGCTACTTAAGAAAAATGCTGTTTTTACTGAATGGATAGATGTCGAACCGCTTTTGATGTATTACAAACGGCGTTAGCTTGCGCGCCTGTTTTGCAATACACCAATTTTATAAATGTGTTTATTGTGCAAATTAATTTTAGCTTTTCCGCTGTAGGGGCTGTGTTATCCCAAAAAGATGATGATGGTCTGGAGCACCCCATTGCATATTGCAGCTGCAGCTTAACTGGCCCTGAATGGAATTAAACTGTGACTGAGCGGGAGTGTCTCGCGTTAATCTATTCATATAAACAATTCTGGGTCTACCTCCACGGGGTGAAATTCAAAGTGGTAACAGATCATGCCTCCTTGCACTGGCTACAGAAATTGCGGGAGCCTGAAGGGCGGCTTGCACGATGGGCTTTGAAGCTCCAAGTGTATGATTTTGAGATCATGCATCGATCTGGGGCAAAACATCAGAATGCGGACTGTCTTTCCCTTTACCCACAGTCACCATTACAGCGGATGTGGCTGACATAATGTACAAAACGATGATTGTGGGCAAATAACAAGATGAGCCGCTGCCAGTGATCAAAGTATTAGATGGGCTTAGTCAGGATACCTTCTTGCGCAATGAGGGAATTATATAAGCAGAGGGGGAATTGACGCTAAGTTTCCCAAAACCCTCTACCAGCCTGTAATTATTATGGATGCCCATTGAGAGGTAGGTCATGGAGGGTTGAAAAAGTCATTGGAGTTCTTGCAACCCCACTACTATTGGGAGAGTATGCACTACAAAGTGCTTGAGACAGTTGGTTGTTGCCATCAGTGCCAAGTGGAGAAACCATTCCACCAAAAAAACCACCTACCAGTTAGTTAAGCCTTAATTTGCATGGCATACAGTTTCATTAGACATGGTGGGGCCTCTGCCAACTGGTGCAAACTGTTCCAAATATATGATAGTTGCTATCAACCTTTTGACTAGATGGGTGGAAGCAAGTGCTATCAAGGATTTGGGGGATGTCACTACCACCAAGTTCATCCTAGAGTGTGTTATACAGCGCATGGTTGTCCAAAATTTATCCTAACAGACAATGAAACTAATTTCACATCACATATATTGGCCAAGTTGAACGAGCTCATAGTAATCCGCGGGGTTTTAACTATCCCCTATCACCCTGATCCTAACGGTATGGTGGAATGGGTTAATAGGACCTTGGTAAATAATCTACGCAAGCTCATAAATGAGTGGCTGTCAGAATGGAGCACCCTTTTATCCATCGCTGTCTTCACATACAATATCAGCTACCACTCAGCAACCGCTAAGAGTCCATTTCAATTGCTCTATGGATGACATCCAGCGCTGCCTGCATTGTTTTACTCCTGTGTGGAGGATACCAGCGGAGTCAAACCTCACCACTATTTGTCTACCCTAACAAATGCATTGATTAAACTCCAAGCCAAGGCCTATTCCACTAGTATTGCCAAGAAGATTTGGGATCATGTGGCTGATCAATATAGACTCAGCAGTCTTCCATAGTTCGGGGTAGGGGAATTGGTCCTGTTTCATGACCAACATGGGTTTGGAAGAAGGAACAAGCTCGCCAGCATATGTAGTGGACCATTTGAGATCATCAAGAAGACCAGGGCTGATGCATACACCATTAAGGCACCCATGAGTGGCTAGATAATCAACTGAGTACACGCGAAGTTCCTGCGGGCCTAAAAGCAGTAGGCGCTATCATCCAATCAAGGGGGGTAATGTCGAGATTTCAATATGACTGGTGATAAGCTAGTGGTCTGGTGAATCATTAATTGGATGCAAAGTGAGCTCCAAGAACAAATAACAGGTTAGAGCAATGTGAGGGGAATCAATCAAATCAATTAGGGTTTGGTACTTGAGGAAATTCTGTTGAAGCCTCGAGGGTCAAAGGAATTCTACATTGATAGCAAATTGAATAACTAAGCGAAATGTGTCAAATCCGTTGAGGAATACTGAGGGTTAAAGATTAAGCAAGAGAGAGAAGGAGAGGGTTTTTTTGGAGTGGAAGAAAAAGAAGAAGTGATTAGGAAGAAGTAGGGAACGTAATCAGAGAGGGTCTGTGGTTAGGTTATATCAAAATAAATACTAGTGACGTTGGGGCGATTGGCTCATATTTTTATATATAAAATTATTACATTTAATTGAGGTCAACAATCTCCATAATGTTTGGCCGTTGCTCAGTGGGACAAACCCTGCGCAACTCATTCAGCAGAAATAGGCCATATCTGCCGAAAAGTTAACACTCCCTTTACCAAAAAACTTTATAATTATGATGGTTAAAGATGGCCTTATTTCTTTCTGTTATATATAGTTGAAAAGAAGATCCATATGTTACCAAAACATGTGAGCGCAAACTGAGGGAATCCAATCCAAGTGAAAAAGGAATTGACAATGCTACGTGGGGTTCAGAAAGTGGTCAATACTAGACTGACGTTGGAAATACCAGAACGACTTTATGTTAAGATTGAAGCTACTTGGTGAAATATGAGCTCTGAACCTTGGGTAGCTCAAGGGATTCTAATTTCTGTTCACAAAAATTCATACCTTACTATCCAATATGGGAAATTCCAATTAAAATAAATTGAAATCATTAGTTATGTTCACTTAGATGATTCTAATAGCAGGGCACCGTTATTTTCACAAATATGGGATCTTAAGTTAAATGGGATAACTAGAATCTACTAAAAGTATTCATATGGCAATCACGTTGGATAAAGTAACTGGATTAAAAGATCACAAACTGAAGTATTATCTTTATTTAAATAATACTAAATTATTTTTGCGCATATGACCATAATTTAGGGTGCACAAAACAGGTATTACATTAGTTTACACTGGAGAGCTGAACTAATTAATTGAGGCCTATTTGGAGATCCAGAGAGTATGAGGTAGTATTTGCTAAGGAAATAGAGAAGTTGTTGGAGTACAGGTTGCTCATGCCCTTGTCTAGTCCATGAGTCACCCAATATTGATTGTCAAGAAGAAGGATGGGTCAAACAGACTTGTAATCTATAAACCTCATCTCAATAAAATCCCAAAGAAGAATTCTTATTTTTTCTAATAATTAATTATGAGTTAAATTAGTTTATTTGAGGCGAGATTGTTTTGGTAATGGACATAATCTCATAATCTTTGCAGATCATTATTCCACCCAAGATTCAGGTGAAGTGTGTGCCAGACATTTACTTTTGCAGACTAAAGATAAGAATGCTGTAGGTCAAGTTCAGCCAAAAAAGGAAAATGTTGGCCATTTGTGATATTCTGATGTCATTAAGAGCTCATTTATTAAAATTAGTAATGAAAAAGTCAAGGAAATCGGCCAAAAGTCCCTGGCCAACTCTTGGTGGAACTCCGTTAATTGGGGAAACACTAGTTTGAAATCTGTATGAGCACTAGTAAAATCAGCTGGCCAGATTACTCTGACCTCACCACAGACTTTGGGGTTACCATCAAAAGGCACACCCTCACCCCAACAAAGTCCTTCATTGCACCTGTGCGGGCACCCTCCCCTTTTATAGGCTTGGCGGGGTCCCCCAGGTGCAAGAAATTTATCAGGAGGTGATTGGCTCAAGATCATAAAAACGTTACCTCACAGGTACATTTGGGCCAATCAGAATTCCCCTTCCTTCCTTCCTCTTCCCTGAAGCAAGGTTCTGAGTTATAATACACTATTCCTGCATATTTCCTAATTCAGACTCGTGAAGGCTATTCCCAAAAATATTCCCAAATTCCCCCTTGACCTTAAAAATTACTTTAAATACTAGATAGTCAGAGGTTGAGGAGTATCATTTTCCCTTTATTGCGCGCTATTAAAAAATTAAAAATCCAATTATTTTCTATGTGCTTTATATTTTTAATTTTTATTTTATTAAATTATTTGTGGAAACCAGCTGACAAAAGCACCAGCGAGCACAAATAAGATGGTTTCCTACAGTATGCCATAATAATGGCACAGGGCTTTATTAACCTACATTGATGCCTCAAGGCTTGTGTAATGCACCCACAACATTTAATAAGCTATGGATATTAACATGTCCAACCTCAAGTGAGCCTGTGTTTTAGTATAATTAGATGACATGTAATTATTTAAATATCATGGATCACTTTCAAAACTTAGATTAAGCGTTCAGGAACTGGTCTCTACCAATCTCAAAACAAGCCAAAAATGTCATGCTTTTGGAAGAGTTAGAATTTTTGGGCTTCATACTTTTCTTTCTCGTTGCAATCACCTTTGCAACCTAATCAATTCAAGACTGAATCAAGTTTGATAATCTCACAGAGGAAATTAGTCTGCGCCCATGTCAGGGAGCAGTTGGGCAAGTAAGGTAAGAGGAGCAGGTGGAAGGCCCGCGGCCTCCAACGTTCAAAAATGCCCCAGAGAAACCGGCGGAATAGACAAAAATTTTAAAAAACTGGCGGTCACTATTTCCCCGGAAATCCTCACTTGGCAAGCGCGATGCAACCAGTACATCAATATGCCACACTCTCAACCACTCTCATCGGTGAAATATGGAGTCCACGTGTTTCTGGACATCCAATAAATGGCCTTATGGGAAAATTTCTTTGAAGATGTGCACACAATTTTCCTGACCGCGGTGTACGTTGCACCTCACTCCATATCATGCGGTTGGCTGGACCTAGGTTTTGAAAGCAAAGAGGCAGCAGACAAGGCTGCAGCGGTGTGCATAGTGGTGACCTCCCCAAAGGGCAATAGGTCATCGAAACCAAATGCACTAGATGGACAAAATCAAACCAAATTTTCCTCACGTTTGACTTTTTGCCTACTATGGTAAAATGTGACATTTTGGAACAACACCTGAAAGATGGTCTCGCCATATATAGCAAAATTCAACCTTTCAAAATGCAACGCTTCACGCTGATGCCACACCTATGCACCAGCAAAGCCACCGCAGTCCTGACCCAACTGAGGAGATCGTGAAGGACCTAACCCAGATCCCACACTCCACTTTTATTAATATTGCAGGGCATACCAACCACCCATTCCGGGTGACTGTGGACAGCGCGCCCCCCATGTGCACCCACTGTGATGTATTCAGCCAGAATCGCACGCATGCCCCACCAAGGAGGGAGTCACATTCCAAGAGCACCCCTTGGCAGCCATGGCCAGCGGAGAGGCGCACTATGAACCAACTGCAAGCACCAAAGAGGCTTTCCCATGGGGAGCACAAGGCTGCTACCTACTGGTAAAGTCTATCTCCCTGCAAGAGTGGAAGAAGGCCAAGAAGGCCCACAGGGCCATGGCCAAGGAAGCGGCCAAAGCCACCACTGCTATCTCACACTCACAACGCCAGGAGGACATGGAAGCCTTTGCGGTGGAAGCAACTCAGAAGTTCATCAACCAATCAGATTGGGAAGCCCATGCTGAGCGGGCCACTCAATCTGAGGATCTGATGGGGGATTCGATCTCACCCAATTGTAGCACCCAAGCTCCAGTTGAAACTGACTTGAAACCCATCCCAACTGAAAATTTTTTTTGACCCACTCAATGGTGCACCAAACTCATCCGCGCCACAAAATTTTTTTCCAATGTCAGGAAAACAAAAAGTGAAGGCTAAAGCCAACACAACTCTTTCCGCAAAAATTAACAAAAACCCCAATAGCGTTGCTGCTAACACCCGCGCTGCTGTGAAGGCCCGTGGGGATCTAGAGGAGGCTGGTGGGCCCAGGTGCCCATCCCCTCGCACCTAAGGTGCGATGGGGGAAACCTTCACTTTAGGGACGCTGAATATCGCTGGACTCAAGGCCTCCCCATCCCAGGCTAGGAAACTGAGTTTTTTACAACACAATTTACCGTGGATATCCTGGCCATCCAGGAGTCCCACTGTCCATGAGGTTCAGAGGAAGCTTGGAAAACAATGCTCCTCCCATCCCTATCCTTTTGGTCAAAGCACTGTGGGATGCTAATTCAGAAAAATAATTTTTTCACTTTTTTATCTTCAGAAGCATTCCTAAATGGCTGAGTTCTCAATGTCACTTTCTGTGGGCTGACGTAGCGCATGCAATCATCAACATCTATGCCCCAAATGGTGCACGCGAGCATTGGGTATTTTTCTCATCAGTCAAATCCCTCCCGCTACCCAAAGACTCTTTCCTAGTTGGTGACATGAACTGTTGGCTAAACACACCAATGGACTGGTGGCCTTCCTTACCCCAAGCCCCCCAGGGTCATGTAGAACTGCGCGTTCTAAAGGCCACCCTCAGGTTAATGGATGTGCTGCTGCGACATGCCCCACTGCTCGAAAACATGATGCGTCCCCACATCCACAATGGCCAACTAAGGTCCATGACCCGCATTGACCTTATCCTAATGCCAGCAAAATTCTAACCCCACATCTCCCACTTCAAAACAACAAAAATGTAATTCTTTGACCATCAACTGATCTCACTAACCTACCACCTACCTGTCACAGCTGCTAATTTCCCGCATTGGTGCAAAATCCGACCCTCCAAGCTTGCATCGCCAGGATTTTCCACGTGGGTGGAAGCAGCAACTTTGGCAAAAAAGTTTGTTGCACCGTTTTGCGCGGACCCCATTTCCACATGGGCAACTTTCAAAGATGACACCATCCGCCACTCTCTCCATCTCTCCTCCAGACGCTCACAAGCCACATTGGTGGTCATTTTGCATGCTCTAGCAGAGTTGGCACACCTGGAGTCCAACATCCCAGCTACAGGATACAGCTCTGCATGGGGCCAGAAGTGGGCGGAGGCAGCCACCCACCTCAACGCACTTGGGAGGCAACACAAACATCAGGTTTGTGTTCAGTACAGGGCCACACGCATCACAAAAGGTGACAAGTGCACCGCATATTTCTTTAAAAAAATTTTGCACCGTGCCAGAGCATGGCCTGCACACAGGTGTGAAGATCGGATGATTCCATTGCGGATACGCCAGATGAAGTGACAATTGAAACACAAAAGTATTACTCTGAGTTATACCAATCCAATCCAATTCAGCCAGCTGAAGTGGCGGAATTTCTTGACTGAGCCCATATCCGCACCATTTTCTGATACCCGGAAATAATGAATTTGATTACTCTGACCGAATTATGGACAGCCATTAGCGGTGCACCAAACTGAAAATGCCCAGGCCCAGATGGCATTCCATATGATTTCTACAAAAAGTATTTCAAATATATATCCCCATTGCTGCTCGCCTCACTTAACCAAAGCCTGATGGAAACGCGCCTCCTACCAGGAGGACATGAGGCCTTTACCATCACACTCTTCAAGAAAGGGGATAAGCTAGACTTAGCCAACTGGCGCCCCATTTCTCTAACAAACACAGGCACTAAAATTTTTAACAAAAATCATGGCTAACCGTTTAGGGACTGTAGCATCTGCCACCATCTCCCCAGAACAATTCGGTTTCATACCCAGAAGGTCGATTTGGGATAATGTGCACTCTGTGGCTAATATATGTCAATCCACAGCCTCTGGGGCACTTGTATTCTTGGACCAACAAAAGGCCTATGATAGAGTAAACTGGGAATACTCAGGGCCTGCCTCCATCAATTCCGCCTACCCCCTCGCTTCATCAACTGGGTGATGCTGCTCACGGAATCTGCAACAATGGCAGTACGTGGCCCTGGCTTCCTAACGGAAGTAGTCCGCCCTCAAAGGGGCTTGCAACAAGGGGACCCCCTCAGCCCACTCTTATACAACTTCAGCCTTGACCCACTACTGCGAAATGTGAATGTCCAACTCACCGGGGTCCATGTGCCAGGCCAAGCCCCAGTCAAGATAATGGCGTTCACAGATGATTGTGTGGTTGTGGTGTCTAATAATCAAGATGCACGCACGCTTGAAGCTCTCATCCAGGAGTATTCCCGGGTAAGCAACGCGGCACTGAACGCTTCCAAAACTGAAATCATCCTCCTAGGTCAGTTTCAGAACTGCTGGACCCCAGCAATTATTTCACAACCTGGCCCATCTGCTAGCCCACATCCTCGCCCTACTAACTCAACACACACCGCCCCACTGGTGCTCCCCTTTGCGCCACGTCCTACCATAGTACCGGTGCACCATCTGGGCGTGTGGATGGAGGCAGGTGGATATGCGTCAGCAGTAATGGAGTGCAGTATTCTGGACAACGTGATGAAGCGAATCGCCTCTCTCAGAGCCCACCCTACTTCCCTTACTGGCAGGGTTGTTTTAGACAACTCTAAGCTCCTCTCCAAAGTCTGGTTCAGAGCCCATGTCATCCCCTTCTCCCCAAGCTTCTTCAAATCCTTGTATGCCTTGCTGCAAGGATGGATTTGGTCAGGCCGCCCTCCACCAGTACAGCTAGAGGTCATGTTTGGCCCGCATCATCATGGTGGCATGGGCCTACTTGACTTCAAAGCCCATGCTGCCAAGATCCTGGGCACCTGGATTGTGGCCGTCACTGCCCCTACAATCCCCTCCCAACACTGGTCCCGCGCAGCCCGCTCCAACTTCTCCCGCATCTTGGGCCTCAACAATCCATTGAACCCCCACTCCCTGATGAAATACCTCGCATCACACACATCAGCCACAGGTCCTCATGGGACTAAATCCCACTACAAACGAATCATACTCTCCATGCGGAGCACTGAGTGGAGAATTCATATTAGCGGACATACAACCCAAAGAGGCCGCCCCTCTATTCAGTTCACGCAAGAGGTACAGGGCTACCCATCCATGATGGCGTGATCCCCATTCAGCCCCATGTCCTATCCAAGGGTGGACTACCTGGACATGACGGACATCCCTTACTCCATTGAGACCCAAAAAACTATCTGGAAATACATACACCATCCTCTGTTACAGCCTCAAGTCTGCTCCCATGTGTGGCGCTGCCTGAGGCGGGTGTATCGTACAGCTGAGCGCTCTAACGCTTTACACTCATCCTGTGTCATGTGTGGCCAGTACGGTACGCTGTTCCACTGCCTGGAGAAGTGCCCTACCTCTAAAGTGATATGGCGCGAAGTTCAACGTCTGCTGGGCCAGGACCAAACGCATCCCTTCAGTCTGTCAAGAGATATGTTTGCTCTATCAATGGCCCCCTCTCTTCCACCCTCCCTCCGTGCTTTGGTGGTTGCAATTGCCATATGGACCATCCACACGATTGTCTTAGATGCCATCGCAGGCTCCACCCCCACCCTCCCAGAAGCTGTCCACAGATTCCAGTCTCATTTGGTGGACCACTTTCAAGCGTGGATGTTTGGATACCTCCCACCATGTTGCTGACAGCTGGTCTCCTCCTGGTTCCCAGTCTGGTTCATCAAATCAGACTCCTTCCTCCACACGTGTTCAGTTGTGGCTACGGCCCCTTAACACGTTCCCTCCCCCTCCCCATAAGTGGCGTTCCCGCTGGCAACAAGAGATAGCATCGCTTCTCTGGGGTGCCTTCCCTGGTACTAAGTTTTGTCTCTTCTGAGTCATATTTGGAAGTGTCATCTCATGGTCAGCCTTCCCTGAAATAAATTAAAATAGAAAATTTGGGCTTCATTGATAAAGCAGATAGATTGAAACCTCTTTTTTTAGCACTAGGTGGTCTCAACCTAATGGTAGGATACACTGAGATGGATTGCAACCTCCTTTTTAGTACTAGTGGTGCCCAACTAAAAAGGGGGAGCCACCACGCATTTTTTAAAAATGGGCAAAAAAGGGGTTTCATTAGAGATAAAAATCCAAAATATGGAATCTCAGCTAACAGCCTAGGAAGCCATATCATAAGGTGAGGAAGCTTTGAGGAAACTTTTGTCTGGCGCCCTCTTTAGCTGGTGAACCATGGCAGACAGCGTTGGGGTGGGAGCATCAGTAACATGGGGCATAAGGAGATATAGTTGAGGGTTTTCCCTATTTATGAGGCCAGCGGTGTCCATTGCCCCAACGTATTGAGCAAGTTGATGCTCAGCGAAAGTGATGAGAGCTGGCACACAAGCGAAAGATAAGATGCGCTGGTGGGTTTTTTGTTAACGGGGTTAAAAAGAGAAGTTTTTGCCATATCAATGCAAGGATGGCTCGCACCAAAAGTGAAAACTTCAGTTCATATTAAGCATCCTCTTCAAATTCATGAGGTAAATTTGGGATAGGGATGTCCTTAACAAGGGGCTCCATCACCACATGAATTTTCTGGTGGAGTAGGGTGTTGAAGATGAATTGTAACCTCATAAACAGAAGGTTGAAGCTATTGAGCAGCTATAATCACAAAAGAGAACTCTTGATTTCCAATTCTTCTTGGGAATGATCAGTTATTATTGCAATCTACTAAAGATCTTTGCGAAAATAGTGGATCCAAAACTACATCTGCTTAAAGATCTGAAAAAAGGGTTTAAAAGGAATGAGATGACTCAAGGTGTATTCAATTAAATACGTAGATACCTGATTTTAAGCTCATTAATAAGATATCCACTTTTGACCAGCTATTTATTTTACCATTAGAATATCGCTTACAAAAATATGTGATATTCTTAATCAAGTTGATGACTAAGAGGTAGAACACTCAGTGACTTATTTCAGAAGTACATTAACAAAAAGCAAAATAACTATTCCTTACCAAGTGCAAATGTCTTACAGTTAACTACGCTTGCAAGCAGTTCCATATTTATATCTATGGGATGCATTTCAAAGTTGTAACAGACCATTCATCTCTACGTTGGTTGCATAACTTAAAAGAACCTGAGGAGAGACTAGCACGATGGGTCTTAGAATTGTAAGCCTAAAACTATGACATAAAACATTGTGCCAGAGTTAGAAACTAAAATGCCAATAGATTATCCAGGATGCCAGAACTTCTTTCATTACAATGTTGTGCTGATGAACTATTCAAGAGAATGATAAAAGGAGAATCGGAAATTGAGTCATCATAAATTAAGACCATGATGCAAAAAGCCATGTAATGAACATAATAAAAGAAACGTTAATTATTTAGACTAGTTAATAATAAGAATTTCTGTTTCTTAACCAATCCAAGTGAATGAAAAATTATCAATGTCATTCATAAAGTCGTTGGATATGTTGGCTTCAAAAAAACAATTGCCAGTATTCTTAATGGGAATCATTGAATTATGATGTGGAGGATTTCATTTCCAGTTACGTGGCGTATCAATTCCATAAGCCACACAAAAATGCGACCAAATACCGTTTTAATTCAGCTAGCGTTCACCTGTCATACAGTGTCCATCAATGTTATGGGGCTACTAAGCACAGACACCAGAGGAATGCAATATATCATTGTTGTAATTAATCACTTTAAAAGGTGGTTTGAGATAAAAAATGAGTCAAGTTGATGCTATAAATACCAAATTTTTATTCTGAATCACGTAATATATTGGCGCTGCTGGCCTCATTTGATCTTGGCGATAATGGAACTATTTTAATTCCTTTTTATACCCATACTGAAAGAACTATTGGGGATCAAAAGAGTTATACAAGTCCCATATTGGCCAGAGACAAAACGTACTATCAATAGAGTAAGCACTATTTAGCTTCTATGTCATGTAAGATGATTTAATGGAAAATGTTAGCCTAGGCCTCATACTTAAAGTTCAGAAATGTCGCCTATAATATCAGCTATCAATCTTCAATTGGAAAAACTCCCTTTGAATTATTTTCTAAAAGGAAAACAGCTCTACCACCAATTTTATACTCAGCCTTGGAATAAACATTAGGGATGAATAAAAGAATATCTAAATTGATTAGCCACCAATATTATTGATTTATAATTATATTTCTATCAATTTGAAGCAAGCCGACCAGGGGATGGACATTACCAAAAGAAATAAATAAAGAAAGAAAAGACATGAAACCTGAGCATGTTCAACTCCATCAAAGAAAGTTTTCCACCTCCAGATTGGGACTTAATTTTTCTGGTTATGTCATAGTAATGTTTTCATGTTTTAAGACCTAATAACTACAGCTGCTTCCTTTGGCTGGCACCTCAATTGATGTGCAAAGGGTGGAAATTGAACCCACAACCTTCAAGTTGGTAGCTGTAAGCCCTAATGACTCACCTTCCACCCCCTATATTTGAAATTTTTAAGCGTTTGTAAAATCCCAGGAAAAGGATCCAGGAAAAAAGTAAGATGGAAAAAATGACCAGTCATCAAAGAGTTTATAATTAAAGATGTAGTATCCTACTGTGATACTCATGGATTTGACCACCAAAGTTGGCTGAATACCTAATGGATAGGGCCATTTAAACTAGAAATTGTCAATGGATGCCTATAAAATCAAATAATCTCAATGGTCACTTAGTTAATTGAGTTTACAGTAAATTAAAAATTGGTACTAAATAGATAGTAAAATAATATTAAAAGTTAAATTAATATTAATATATATAATAATAAGAAATCTAAATAATATATAAGAAGTAAAAAAGTAAACAAGGCAGGTTGAACTTGGGACAAATATACCACGCCAAGTTTTTTACCTTGTGCTGGGTTTAAACCTGTTTCAGTCAAAACCTGACCCAGAGTGGAGCAAGAACCACCCCAGTATGCTATCCACTCCTCTTAATAATATATATATAAATAATAAATTTAATATTTTTATATATATACATATATTAATAAAATAAAACTAAGTAAATTTTAAAATAATATTTCTAAGAGGCTCAAGTTAAGGATGATTCCTCTTTTTAAGCCTCTTGGGGAGGGAGTGTGATTACTAATAGAAGTTAATAAGTTCTCTATCAGGATTTGAGATGATAAGCAAGCCAAAACCCCTGCTTCCAAATCGAGCCTTGACAGATTGACTCTCAAACTAGTGCAAACAGAACCTTATCCTGGAAGCATCAAAACTAGATTAAATCAGGAAGCACCATACATGAAAGAATCAATGTAATAACCTTTAGGAATCCTGCCTCCGCTTCTTAAATCATGAGAGGCGCCGCCTCACCACTTTTGTCATGAGGATGACATAGTACAATTGGGCGATGTTCAGGTGATTAAACTGGAAGGTGGTACTATGTCCTTATCTTTCAAGGCTGCAAAGGTCCCTGAGGCACCATTTCCCCACACGCCCTATAGATATCCATGATTTCAAACGCTATAGAGTAAACCATATTCTATTCACTTTTCCTTTTTTTCAACATCTCCACTATTTTTCAGCTTCAAACACTTTTTCTGAATTCAGCAACATTTAAGAGAAAAGTTATGCCAAGAGAAGTCTGATCACTACAGGGGGCTCTGAGCCGTTTTAAATGAAAATGTCTATCACAAATAATGGAGAATACTAGCAGCCATGCACGATGATCTGCTGTTCAGTCAAGGAGCTTTTCTTGATGGATTAGTAACTTGCGGTATGAAGTGCTACCTAGGCAGCCTAAGAATTTAAAATTCAGGGCCACATTCCAGTTCTCCCTGCCCTCAGATGACGGAAATCAGTATTAACTTCAGTATGATAACCTTAACGAAATTGTTAAATAATTAATAAATGTCATCTACTTTTTGGGTGCCTGCTCCAACTGCTCCTGCGCTTCTTCCATACCCTTTTCCATGAGGGATCCCTATACCATGGCCCATCTGCCAGTGAGAGAACTGACCCTGCAAACCAAACACTACATTTGGAACACGTTCACTCAGCTGTTCATCACCTCCTCTAGCTAGTCAGGTTACACCATCACGAAGTCTCCTGACAACTGGTGATAAAAACCATACACTCCCATGTCATCAACTTTTATATTGAAGCCTCCTCTTTTATCCGCAACTACCAAGAGGCCATTATTGACAACCAATAATTAATCAATGATGCCCATGGCCAAATATTGGTGTTATATAGTGAAATATCTGGATATCTCAAATACCAACTGCATCAGACATCCAACTACATATGGATGTTTAGAATCAGTACCTCAATCAAGTTGAGGACCTGATATGGACCTGCGACAACATTATTGGTGGCTGGAATCTTGCAACTATAACTCCAGAAGTAAGGGACCTGAAGGTCCCTGTTGGCTTCAAGGGCCCTCTGGTCCCGCGGCTCCTCCCCAGGGACCATATGATATTTGGAGAAAAGATGTCTTAGCAGCCCTAGCTGCCTTATTTGATCAAATCCAGAATGTAGCACAGGGATGTAAACTCCAAGTAGACGGAGTCTCCCTCAATACTAGGTCTCCATTGAGGCAGTAAAAAAGAGATAGATAATTTTAGTGCCTTCACCAAGCTTACTGAAAGCTGCATCTCTCAGCTCAAACAAACTTATTAAAGGTTCAAAACCCAATTGACCACTCTTGAGAGCCAGCTCTACTTCAGAGCGCCGATATTCAATCCCCTAATGGATCAGGTTGCCAATGAGGCTTCCATTTCATCCCTAAACCAAAACTGAGACAACATAAAGAGGGCCTTGAGGGCCTAAGATGACGTTTAAACCAACAGGTCCCATGTGGCTATGCAGAGACTGTGATATCAGAGCTGGTACTAATTTCTGTCTTAATACCCTCTCTGCACCTCTTGTAACTACCTTTAAACCTAGTTTTAAAGAAAGGTTCACCCCTAACTAGTAAAGCATCTCCTTTTTTCTGTATTCTTATGAGAGTTTCATGGAAGAAGCTATCATCTCCTGCCTTAGCACTTCTTAGGAGATCATGACACCCCATTTAAAAGAGTACAACACCTGGGTAAAGGTCCGTATGGCCTTTAATCCAATAATTTAGAAGCAATCAAACTCTGGCCAATCAAAAAGCATCTATGGTATCCGCCTGAATAAATGAGAGAGCCTCATGGATTTCGCCAGCCCTTTTTACGCTCAAGTGCAGCCTTTGGTTACCACCAATCATATTAAATTGACGACACCATTACTGCAGTCATATCCATATTGGGATCTTACCCCTAGGTTCAAAATGAATATGATCGGCTAAAAGAATGGTACAACTGCATTTGAGAAATCAAAGAAAAGATTAATGAGATCCATGCATCGACCCTTCACTCCATGAAACCCCTTCAGATTCCTCCAACTGTTTTGGGTCCATGTGGTCAAAACCCAGAAAATCTTTTACCCCAATGCACCTACTGAATTGGTTTCAGACACAGCGCCACGAAATGCTGGAAAAGACCTGCCAAGGAGGTGGGAAAAGGTTTGTCAGCATGAAGGATGAGGCACTCCATGCTGATATCCCTATGACGTCTTAATAATCATCCATGACTTAGAATGAATCTGGAGCTATTGTACCAGAAGAAGGAGTTTCGGTACCCATTGTTAAAAAAGAATTTGATACTACTTACTCTACTTCCAATGACTTTCCCATGGTTATTACGCTACCTCTCCAGTTTGTAAGTAGGGTTACCCACGTCGCAGTTTAAGTTTATAAGATTCTGGTTCTCGCCGTAGTTGATAATGGTTCCCCTTAAACATTATATCATCCAAGTTGATTAAGCGTATCAAGATCATTATGGACTTGCCACACTATATGGAGTATGGCATGGCTTGATCGCAATGTACCCAATCTATAGGGGGCTTATTCTTTCCAACCTATCCAATTTGGGGAGCTCTCTGTAAATACCCCCACCATTGCGCTGAATGGCCTGAGCTATGATCTTCTTCTTGTAACTCAGATACTTTGAGACTACTCAGCAGTAGTACACTATGATGATAAATTTCTAATTCTATTGTGTAAATTGGGCTTTCTTAATCTTGAAACATTTAGCAACTCTAAGTTGGAGGTGAAGGCCCAAGCTTGCCTACTAGAGAGCGAGGACTAAATTGATAGACTTGAGTATCACATGAAAGACTCTTGGGTCCGGCTGCCCCACCTAATGATGATAGACAAGAAGTCATGCCAATTTACTCACCTAGGGCGACCACTATAACTCTGAAATCTAAAGTCATTGCTGACACCTGGGTTCATGTTAACATCCCATCAGATACAAGTTGGAAATCTGAGGCCTAGACAACCCATCTGCCATGGAGGTGCTAACATGCCTGGGAAATCTAGATCCTGCCTATGCTGGGTCTATGTCAGTATTGTTGGCTAACCTCACTGATAAGCCAGGGTACTAGGCCCAAACATTCCCGCAGCCTATGTACGCCTCCTACCAGTAGAGGCTGTTGACGATGTCTGTACCTTTGGGAGTCTAAGGTACTATAGATTGGAGACGCCCCATAAGCGTCACTGATCATCACCAGTATTGGAAAAGATCTCATTGAAGACCAACATCGCAAATTTTGGGGGATTATTGGAGGAGTATTCAGACCTATTTTTGACCTTGACCTACAACTTTGAAAGAACGAACAAGTCATTCATCGTGTGGAGACTGAGGATGCTCCCCTTCTAGTCCCAACCTATACTAAAATGTAATCTTGAAGAAGCCCAGATGGTGGTGTAGCTTAAACAACTACTCAAAGCCAGACTTTTAGTGCCTTCGTGCAGCCTTAGGGCCTCTCCACTCTGCTGGTTTGGAAGGATAGCAGCCATTAAGTGGCGAGGGACTATAAATGGATCAACTCCATCATTAAGATGGACAGTTATCATTTGCTCAAGATGAATCTCTCCAACTGCATGCCAGAGCACAGTACATTTCTGCAATGGATCTTGCCAGTATATATTGGCAAGTGGAGCTCACACCTTAAGAATGAGTTAAATGTGCGCATAACTTAATAAAGGCCTATTTTAGCCAACGAGGATGCCCCCAGAGTTTCTGTAACGCGTCAGTCAATTTTCAATGTGCTATGGATGGGATCCTTGAGGACTTGAAGCTATCAAGTGTCCTCATCTATCTTGACGACATCTCATTCTTCTCATAAATTTTAATGGAAACATAAAGTATCTTTAGGAATATCTAATTGACTCCAGAAAGCTTTGATAAAGCTCAAACCTTAGAAATGCTCTTATTCTAGTTGGAATTGGAGTTTCTGGGACACAAGATCCCGAAGTATGTCATCCAGCCCATAATAAAAAGTTGACGCCATAGAAAAGATGTCACTCCCCCAGAGCCTAAGGGATATTCTGGTGTTTCTTGGCATGGTAAAGTATTAAAATCAGTTTATTCCTTGGTGTGATGACCTATCCAAATTCTCTGTTTTACCTCCTGCAGAAAAACGCGCCTTTGAGTGGCAGCTGGAACAATAACAGGCTTTAATGCACTGAGGATCGCTATTTGTAATAAAACCATTTTAGACTACCCACGTTTTGATCAACTGTTTTTGCTGTCATGGAGCAAGTGATGTTGCCGTCTGGGCCATCCTAGCCCATCATGACAAAAATCAGGTCACCACCCAATGGCCTACTTTAGCAAGACTTTGGGTAAGCAAAACGGAACTATAGCATTACCAAGCGTAATTGCCTGGCTGTTTTTCTAGCAGTCAAACACTTTTGGCCCTATCTCTATGGCATCCACTTTACCATTGTCACTGATCATTCCTCAATCTGGTAGCTCCAGAAGATAAAGGATCTGGATGGCCATCTAAGCAGATGGGCCTTGAGTCTACAGAGTTAAGAAATAACATTTTTCACTGCGTGGGCGCATCTACCAGAACGCCGATGGACTCTAGGATTCCAGTACTAGATGCTTAACCAAAAAAGACCAGCCGTATTGTTTGATTGTTTGAGCTGAACGCTTGGAGTTAAAAAAGCTGAGTTCAGAGCTGAGCTCTGAAAGTTACCCAAGAAACTCAGATCAAGAAAGGTCTGATATATTCACCTAGTGCTAAAAAAAGAAAGGTCTGTTATATGAGAAGGTCACTAAGAAGTGGCTCCCTTATGTTTGCCCTTCTTCCCAAACCGACTTTATCCTAGAGGGCCACACTACTGTGGGACTTAGGGTAGTTAAGAAGACTCACGAATGGTTGAAGTCATGATGTTTCTGGGACTAAATAGTTGAAATTATCTAAGAGGTCCTGGTGGCATATATGACTTGCTGATCACAAGAACAGTCCAGTCATTATTATTAACACGCAGTCATTGCCCTGATGGGACCCTTCAATGTCATTATCATTGATGTGATATGGCCTCTTCCCACTGGATTTCACGGCCAAAAAATTACCCTCTTAGGCGTGGATCATATTGCAAAATGGTTCAAAGCCTTCTAGTCCCCGCTGCCATTGCAAAATCCATAGCTCTTTTCTTTATTAAACCATTTTCACACAACATATATTCTCACAAACTTTAATTTCAGACAATGGGTTAAACTTCAACTTGAAGGGAGCCTAAGAATTTACATTGCTTTTTGGCACTGAACAACGTTTCTCCGTCCCCTATAACACATCCACTAATGGGGCGGTGGAATGTGCTATTGGAACCCTTGTCTCAATTTTAAGGGGATGGCCACTTTTGAACCTTCCTGCTGTAATCGTTATTTACCCAGTGCCTTGATTGCCTATAGAATAAGCTACCATCAGTCATTAAAATGTACCCCTTTAAAGCTTTATATGAACGTGCTCCTCAGCTCACAAGTAGCATTACGCCTGTTGAGGTTCTGATATGACTGGATGATAACTCCAAATAGAGCAGCGAATTTGGTAATATTGGCAAAAAAGAGTAATATAGTATTGTTGAGATCGCCTAGAAATAAGGGCAATAGGCCATATCAAGCTTTGGACAAATATCTATTAGATTACCTCCAAATAAGGTGATTGGCGATGTTGACATATGAAAAATATTTAGTAGACTGCCTCAAACTAAAGTGATATTGAATTTAAGAATAGTAGACTGCTGAAGCCAATAAAAATAAAGTGGAACCGAATAGTCAAAGCAGAAGTTTTAGTATCAACCTGATTTGCTGATATATAATCAAGATGAGTAGATTGAAACAGAAAATTTATTGTTGGTAGGAAGTAGGAAGTAGAGCAGAATGAGTCTGCTAATAAAAGATATTATATAAAATAAAGTGGTGTGGTTGGAGCTATTGGCTTAATACATACTAATTTCCTTAAGTTGTTTTGAGGACCAGCGATATCCAAATCTTCTATCCATTGCTCAGTGGATTAACCCTGTGCAAATCCATATGGCGTATCTCAATTATATCGTCAAAATTATAACAGTGGACCTCATTACAGGGGGCCCATTGAACAACCATAAAAATTAAAAATTCTCCAATCACCAGCTATGGCATATCAAGCCTGCACTGAGGTGGAATCATCTCAAACTGCTGCGCTTGCAGAAACAATGAAAATTAAACTTGTTGTGGTTGCAGTGCTCAAAAAACAAGAGGAGCTTCTTCTGGAGCACAATGATGTAAAAAATCAACTTGAAAGTGTGATTAGCCAGCTGCGAATACTTGGACAACAATAATCAGGCAACTTGTCAATCGCCTGGACAACACTACTGAGTGGCTACACTGCACGAAGTGGAAGTTTAACCATAACTTTTACCTGCATCTTCCTCATTAGAAAGCGGAAGATCAAGGGTTGCTCAGGAAGGATTGTTTTATAAAGAATATCAGACTGGATATCCAGCTGAAGCTTTTCTCCCAACCAGCATGAAGCGTGAAATGCTCAGCTCATGCTGGCAGCTCTTTAGATAATTATGTTTCAATCTAACAAAAACCCCATATGATGGCAGTCCTGCTCACTGAAGATCCCTACGCTAACTCTAGATCAAATCCTCAGGACACTCCTAAGGCTTGCGGTTATGAGTGGGAAGAGGAGGCCTGAATCAACAAGTTACCTCCATTCAACTGCAATGGAAACATTCATGGGTTCTACAAACGATTTATATTCACGGCAAAAGGAGCCTCAGATCAGCATAAGGTTATTTTGCTGATATCCGCCCTGTATATTGGAAGTTTCAACCAAGTCATTTGCTATCTTCCCAACAGCTCCTTTACATATCATGAAGTTAAGGAGACTGTGCTGCAGCTTTTGGAGGTAATGGTAAGATATTGTACGGAAGGCTGAGTAATTGACCATTGTGTTCCAGAGTAATTAGACTCTTACTGCATTTGCTAACCGATTTATGGTGAGAGCCCACATGTTAATAAGGGCGGGACTCTATCTGAATTAAATGTGAGTATCGCCATGACCTCTGTTATGAAGCCATACCGTGAGCTTTGCAACGTCATAATTCCAATTTTGGAGGATAACGTACCTCTTCTCAATATTGTTCTTTTTTGCACAATCCATCACTGCCTTTCCTCCACTTAATAAAGACTGGAAACACTTTGGATTTACTGCTGGTCCTTTTTATTTAGGTGAATTCTCTCATCCTGTTCAGATTCTGCTTAGTAACCCCCAACCTAATTATAATTACACGCCTTGCCCTCAGCAGAGTTTATCACCAGTCATTTAACTTCAGATTCGTGCCTGCTTATGATAATCGCCAGCAGCCCAATTATTGACCTGTGACTAATTCGCTGGCCATCAGCAGTCAACCTATTGACCTGGCCCTGGTTATGCTGATCGCCAACAATAAAATTATCAGCATGACCCATCTACAAAAACCAAGGACGCAGACACTATGGGCTAAATTATATCAAGTGCGGTCGTCCTGGGCACCTTGCAAGGAGGTGTCCTAATCGTCAGGTCCATTACATTTAGCAGAACCAGTACTACAAGGAAAAGCTGGAGCGGAGTAAAGATGGGACTCTCTATATCCGCTATCCCAACCCCAAACATCCCACTTGAACCTACTAACATATATTTAGAAAAAGTCCCTCAGTATGATGACACATTCCTATATCAGCATCTGGTTGGAGGGGTTTATGTATTGAATGAGCGCAAGCCAAGGACATGGCGGAAGGTGGACATCAGGATCAACTGAATCTTATGCCTGTCAAATGTTTGACCAAATTTCCACAGACAAGCTGGATCCATCCTCCAATGCGGTTTCCCTGAAGGGAGTAAATGTCGCCCTCCCTATGGACGCTATTGTTAAAGATTACCTAAAATTGGTGAGGTTATTATGAGCTTCCTTGGGAAAAATAATTCTTTAAATACCCATATATAATTAGTCAAATTTTTCTTATTATAAATGTACATACTGCGACATTGTTGTAGCCAAAATCCTTTTCCTGCTATAATAGATACGGGCGTCTCAATCAACATAGTTATCAATAAGTTGGTGTCAAAGTTGACATTGAAACCTGATGTAGACAATCAAATGGTATATGGGACCACTGGAACTGAAAGAACAGTCTCATAGGAAGCGTACAGTGCGTTGCCCTTGTGGTTTGGATCAATTGTAATTATAGCTCTGGTGATAGTTTTACCAAACAGTAATTATGACCTGCTAATTATAACTGAATTTATGTGACACTTTGGTGCTGTTGTCAATATAAAGGAGGAGATCTTTGAACTTTGGGGCAGCGGATCCCAATTTATTTCATTTCCAGAGGAGTACCAAAGAATCCAGGCATATGGGACATGTTAACCTCACCTCTAGTGACAGTATAATTCTGTTGCGCTACCCTTTTTCAAAGAGGAAACCCTCAGCTCTCCCCTAGCAGATATATGAATATTAGGGTTGCCTCTCAGATCTGGTGGGCCTATATCCATCCCCTTCAGCCACCAAGTAATTGTAAGCACCGAGTTAAAGGTGGACTACCAATTGGTTTTGTGGGGAGGTTGTTTGCCCTTATTTGCAATCGCAGCTTGAGACCCATGTGGCTTCAAGAATTATTCTTCAGAGACAATGAGAGATCCAGATTTTACTAGCGAACCAACAAAGAAAGAACAACTGCAGATCCGTTGACACCAAATAGTGGAATAACACTTGACCCTGTAAAGCAGGTCATTCAGGCTCATGAGTTTGAGACATTTAAAAGTTTTTTCTATCCTGAAACTACAGCCCAGCATAATAGCTGTGGTACCTCATTAATTTTATTTGAAGTTATCAGAAGATCAGATGGATCAGGCGATGGCTTTTTCAAAAATAAAATGAGATTTCTTCTGTCAATGACCACAATTTAGGGTGCACTTGGGGTGTTCCATTGATTGGAAACTGGGGATCATTCCCTATCAAGTCTCATCCAATCCGCCAGTTTATGGCAGCTGTGGAAGTAGTAACCAAGGAAATCGAAAAGCTGCTGGATCAAGGGATTTGTTAATTTATTAAATAGTCCATGGGCTTAGCCCTTTCTAATTGCCAAAAAAGAAGGACTACCAACTGGGTATTGATAGACTACCAGAAGCTTAACAGTATCACCAAAAAGGACTTGTACTCCTTGCCATGGATTGTAGTGCCCTGGATCATCTTGGAGGAGCTCTCTATTTCTTGGCAATGGATTTAATATCGGGCCTGGCAGATTGAGTTGCCCACGGCAGTACAGGAGAAATATGCTATCATCACGTCCAGGGGTTTTTCCAACCAACTCATATTCAACAAGAGCTATATAACGCCCTGGCTAAGTTCCAATGGGGGCGATGGACACCATCCTTGGCGAGTTTGAAGCTGTTGTGCATTCTTTTGTACATTGACAATATCAATGTTTTCTCCTGGACGTTTTCTAAGCACCTTAATATCTGAAAAAGTATTCCATCAGCTTGTCAAGGCCAACATTGAGATTATACCCTTCAAATGCCACTTCTTCAAGGACCAACTGGAGTACTTTGGGTTTTTGGTAGAAATGAATGGGCTAAAACCTCAACCAGCCAAATTAGAAACTATTATTAAAACGACTTCGCCAACCTGTAAGCAGGACATCCAAGTATTCTCAGGGATGGTGGGCTACTACCAACACTTCATCCCTGACTTCAGTTGTATTGGGGGCCGTTATTTGAACTATTAAAGATGGATGCTGGGTTAAAAATGGACTGAACGCCAACTGTGCTCCTTTGCCACACTTTTGATTACATTGATCAGTGCGCCACTGTACGCTATCAAAAAATTAACAATGAATTTATTGTCCCAACGGATGTGTCTCTTTCTGCTGTTGGGGCGGTTATATCATAAAAAGATGAAGTGGAGGAGCACCCAGTGGCGTACTGCAGTTGGAGCCTTAACTGCCATGAATGCAATTATACTGTGGCCAAGTGGGAGTGCTTAGTGGTGATCTACAAAGATAAGCAGTTTAGGGTGTATTTGCTTGGGGTTAAGTTCAAAGTCGTAATGGATCATGTTTTGTTGCGCTGGTTGCATAATCTCAGGGAGTCTTAAGGGCGCCTAGACCGATGTGCTCTCAAACTGAAGGCTTACAATCTTGAGATACTTCACCGACCTGGAGCCAAACACCAAAATTTCAACTGCTTATCACAATTACCAACAATTGCTGTTATAACGATCTAAGTGATGTGATGTATGACAAAATGCTTAGCGGCTGATATGACAATGAACCGCCTCAAGTTATAAATGCGTTAAACAAGATGAGAGATAATGCCTCCAATGGAACGGTGAGTTGTATAAGCGGACTGGAGATTCCACGGTGAACTTCCCAAGACCCTCAGCGCAGCCAAGTATTATTATAAGCGCGCACAAGGCAGTAGAAAATGGTGGATTGTGCAAGACGCATGAAATTTTGCGCCCTTGGTATTTTTGGGAGAGCATGTACTTTAAATAGATTGAGACATTTTCCCGCTACCACCAGTGTCAAGTGGAAAAGCCGTTTCTCCTGAAGTCTTTGTATTGGTTGGTGAAACAGCATTTTGCCTGGCATACGGTTTCCATCAATATTGTGGGGCCCCTGCCAACTGTACAAAACCGGTCTAAATAAATTCTGGTGGCAATTGACCACTTGACCAGGTGGGTAAAAGCACAGGTGATCTGAGATTTGGGGCAGTCACATTGATAAGTTCATAATGGAATGTATAATCAGGCGAGATGGCAGCACTTAATTCACCCTTGCCAATAATGTAACCAACTTTACCTCACACATCCTTCCAAAGCTAAATGAGCTGATGGGCATCCGCAGGGTTCTGATGACCATACCACCCTGAGTCCAATGGTACGGTTGAGCTAGTTGATGGGACGTTTTTGAATATATTCTGGAAATTGGTAATGGATTGATCTTCCAATTAAAGTTCCCTCCTTTACACCGCCGTTTTTTCATATAACATTAGCTATCACTTGGCCATGGGGAAGAGTCCCTTTCAGCTACTATATGGATTGCACCCAGAGTTACCTGCCTTGATCTATTCCTGTGCGGAAGATACAGGTGGAGTGGATCTGCAACGTTACCTCTTTAACTTGGCTAACACTTTAATAATGCTGCAAACTGAAGCTTACTCTTAATGTTTGGCCAAAAAGATAAAGAATCAGGAAACCAATTAGCCATGATGTAGTGGGCTAGCCCAGTTCAAAGAAGTAAGATGTTTCTATTTCATGACTAATATGTGCTTGGTCAGAAATATAAAGTTGACCACCATCTAAATTTTTCATTCAATGTAATCAAGAAGATGGGAATTGAAGCCTACAATGTATCAAGACCCCACGAGTGGGCAAGTCGGTAATTGGGTGCACGGGATGTTCCTTCAGGCATATAAGCAAGAGGATATTTATCGTCCAGTCAAGGGGGTAATGTTGAGATTCTGGTATAAATGGTAATTAGCTCAAAATGGCAGCAGCATATTGGATAAGATTGGCTGTAACTGAGTAACATATTAATATTTTGAGATTACTTGAAAAAGAGAATATGGAGATACTGAGCTTTGGACAAATTTTTATTGGATTGCCTCCAAATAAGGTGATAAGGCGATGTTGATGTATGACAAATATTTAGTAGATCGCCTCAGACTAAGGCAATAGTGAATTTAATGATAGTAGACTACTGGAGCCAGTAAGAATAAGGAGGAACTTAATAGACTAAGCAAAAGGGAAGTTTCAACCAAAAGTCACTGATATATAAGCAAAATGAGAAGTTTGAAACAGGAGGATATTGTTGGTAGAAATTAGGAATCAATGCAGAATTTTTCTGATTATAAAAATATCTTATTAAATATGATGGTGTGGTTTACAGCTATTGGCTTTATATTTATTAATTTCCTTCAGCTTGTAATGATGACCGGCAATCTCCACAATATCTGTCCGCTGAACAGTGGGTTAACCCTGTGAAAACTTCTATGGCATATCTCAACTAAATTGCTAAGTTTTATAACAAAGCCTTTTCTTGAAACCTCCGCTCATATGAATAACAATCTAATTTTGAGGGCTTTATTCAATGAAATTGTCCAGCTTCAAGCCTTAGCCATGCAAGGCATTGTCACCACCACCAGAAGGGAGAGATCTCTATTTGAATCTGGCTGACAATCCTTACCCTTTTTTAAATAGGTGACTTTTTATCACATTGACCTAGAATTTGATAAGATTTGCTCAACGTTCATTGGTCTGGTCATTAAAAGGTCATATATAAGGTGAATATGAGTACTTCATTGTGATTTCAATTAGTTGACAGTGGTTAATCAAGTGCATGGAGTGTTTTTCTTAGCCCTATACTATCCTCTTACAGGATCTTGATGTGGGCTTTGTCTTGATTTGAGATGTCAAGAAAGCTATATTTTTTGCTCCCAAAGTGAGCCTTCAGGGATTGACTCTAAAATTAGCACAGTTAGAACTTTAATCTTTAAGGCCCAAAACTAGATATTATCAGGAAGCATTATATGTACAATAATCGCTGGAATAACATTCATGAATCCAGTCTCCACTTCCTAAAAACACATGAGGCGCCGCCCCTAATGCTGCAGTCATGAGAATGACGTAGTAAAATGGGCTGTCATCCGGGTGATTGATCTAGAAGGAGGTAAAAGATCCTGATCTTACATGGCCATGAAGGTCCCTGGGGCACCATGTCCACACCCTATATATTCCAGCGCTTTCTAAAACAATACATTAGTATATATCATCTCCATCTTTTTGGTTTTTGACCTCTATACTAATTTCCAGCTTCAGGCCTGTTGAGTTCCAGATATGATTGAATGAATAAGCCTGAAATAGCCATGGCGGATTGGCTAAAATCCGCGCATGATATATAAAGTACAAATATTTGAGCACCTTGGGATGAGGCGATATAGAGTCAGGAAGGGTAATTATTGATCGCCTCTAAATAAGGCCATTAGGTGATGTCAGAATATGACAATATTGTTTAAATCACCCCAAACTAAGGTGATAGATAAATTTAAGAATACCATATTCTGCTGGATCCAATGAGAATATTACAGAACTGTATAGTCTAAACTAAGAAATCTGTCTTGTACAAAGCTGCTGATATATAAGCAAGATAAGACGATTAAAGAGGAGAGGTTGTAAATAGGTATCAGTTAAGAGCGGAGCATAAAGAATCTGCTTAATTATATTATTAAAATAAAGGGTATCTTTGAAGCAAGTGTTTCATTATTTATCATCATTATTTCAATTTGTTTCAAGGGCTGACGATCTTCAAATTGTCCATCTGTTACTTGTGAGTTGAACCGTGGAAAAATTTCCCAGTGTATCTCAACAATACCTCTGAATTATTAAAAAGCCCATATTCAGACTTTGGCGACAGTCAAAAGATTAGTTACACCAAGATTATCAAATCAAACTGGGAGCAAACACTGGTTAGGGCTAAAGCAACCCAAAATGTAAGGTCTTTGAGTATGATCTGAACCTTGTGAAAAACTGACTAAGGGAGAAATTGATTAGTTTAAACTGGCTAAACTCAATAGTCCATCCTAAGTGGTAAAAAGAAATAAAGGAAGTGTAAAAAAGCATATAACCCTATGTAATCTCTATATGGCACAGGCACTGAAAGTTGAGTCTTGAGTGCTTGCTGACAGGCTTCATTAATATGTTTGACATTTGGGCTGTCATGGTGCACGGGACAAAGTTGATTGGTTGCCAAATCAGGCCTCTGATCAGAGCCATTAATGAGAGAAATCAATATGGTGCTCTGGATATTAGGTAGTCTTGCAATGAGTGGATTCATATTGAAGGCAATGTCTACATGATTTCTAAATAGAAGCAAAAAGAAATATGGAAGAAGGGTGAGGTTGAAAGCTATATGTCTTAACTATGAAATTCTTGACTGGCGAAAAAAAGAGCACAGACAACAGCTAAATTCCTAATATACAGTCAAGATTACGGAATTAAGAGCCTAAGCAAGGACCTCAGAAACTTTGCATTAAAGGTCTTCAAATGGGATCCTGAAAGTGTTCACAATTCCCAATATTTAGGCAAGTTGAATGGACAATGGCTTATAATATTGGCCTAACTGATACATAAGTTCTAGAGGCAAATCTGAATCATAGGGAGAAGACTGAATTATACTAGAAGACATGATTTCATTTGGATTGATGATGACATTGGGATTAACTAATAACAGAGCTGACTAACAAAATGTCAAAATCCATACAGCAATAGGCAAAAGAGTGAATATTTTCTGTGACGCATTGAGATAGTAGCTTCCCTAATTCATTTTTTAGGAACGTATAATATAATGCTGTTTTATTGGAAGGACTAACCAAATCTTCTTAGATCATGGATTGGGTTCTAATGGGGCCATAAAATGATAATCTTTTCTGAATATCATGACTCATTTCTTGAGAAAGATAGCATCTGTGTCAGAATTTTACCCAGATGGAATCTTCCAATGATTACCAATATTTAGAATAAAATAGGCCAATCCCAGTGGAATGTCTTATCAACTGAATTTAATATGGTTCAATTATCACGTGTTGAGTTATTCCCCAAATTGGGTTGAGCCAAATCTATGAATTTTGCCCATTCTAAAGGTTAGGATTGAATGGAGCCATTTGCTGGCCAAAATTGGTATAGGAATCATTGCCGACTAAAACTGAGGATGATCCACTTGAATTAATTATTTATGTTGTTGGAATCTAACAATTACAAGTTCAAGGTGGCTGAGGTCGTTTCCAGAATCTCAGTTATATTAATCAATTATTTCCTGAGAAAGGCAATCCAAACAATTGATGAATGAGTTGAAACATGTGGTGGCATGAAGCCATGATGTCAAAAGTTACCTGAGTGCCCAAAGATGTTTCTGGCGCATTATTATCAAGTCATATTCAATTTTCAATATTTATTTAAATAAGTAATTTATATGGCTCACCGGCGACTCAAGGCCAAGGATGAGCCAAACCTAATATTTAGTCATCAGGAAGGATGAGGTGAGAGGGTTGAAGCCAAGGAAGAGAGTGGTGCAGCGAAAGGCTGAGAAGAATGGTTGGCTGGAAGAACCAGAAATGAGCTGATAGGTCAGCTGTGGGCGGAGTAGCCCTTTTGTAAATGGCACAAATACCTTGTGCTTTCCTTTCAATAAACATCTCCCTTTGCCTAATATCTTTTGATTTATTTTTATATTAATTCTGTTGGTTGGGGACAGGCTTGGGGATCCCCAAATGGCGCAGGTGATATGCCAAGGGGTCAACCGGCGCTGCAGGACCCAAGACTAAGGCAAAATGGAAAGGGCTGACAGTCTTCATACTGGTTAGCCTGTTGACTGGAAGAGCCCACTGTCACTGGAAAAGCGATTTTCCGACAATCTTCAGAGAGATTGCCCACATATTGTTGGTACCAGGAGCTATAATAATAACTTGCACAGATGAGCTGTATAATCTGGTCAAGCTGAGGGATGTTAGAACTTTTATAATTGACCACATTATCCATCTCAAAATAAATTAACAACTATTTTTTAATTCAGTTCATATATAAATCAGCTCATAAGTTATGTTTTTTGAAGATTATTATTAAAAGTCTATTGTTCAGTGATGATTGCTGACTAAATGATTACCTATAATCTACCATAGGGATGTAAATTTCATTGTCAGGATTTTAACCAGATGAATCCTTCTGATAGTATTCAGATTAGGGGTTTTGGATAGTTGGGTGTAATTACCAGCTAATCTCCTAGTTTGATACTATTTAATGTTATATGTTTAATTGAGTTTTGGTTTGACAGTTGCGTTTGCTGCCAAAAATACCATCCAAAGATTGTTGTTGGAGTTTCCAGTGGAAAGCTGATGAATCCGTTTATGACTCAGCCAAAATGATTCCATTGCCTAATTTGGAGCACTGGCGACTCATGCTGAGGATGCTCAAATCCTATTTATTTATGAGTTTATATATGATTGACCAATGACTAATGCTGAGGATGGATTGACCTAATATTAATTTGGTGATCAGTGAGAAGATCTGGAGGGAATCACTATGAGTATGAATGAATAGAGTTTCCAATCTGATTGAGAATTGTGGCATCAAGAGGCTGATGAGTTTACAGTAGTTGATTGGCCAAAGAGTACTTGAGCGCAGTAGCCCTGAAAGTAGTATAAATAGTCGCTCATTCCCTCCTAATAAACATCTCTCATTTGCTTATTTTCTGATTTGTTTGAAGTAGCAAGAGCCACTAGAGTGGGGAAGATAGGATAGGAGATCCCCAAAGGTGTAGGTGATCAGCCTGGAGTGGCTGGCGCTGCTAGCTCTCATACCTCCTCCTTATGAGGAACCAGTGGGAACCTGGCCATCTGGCTACCAGTGGATGAGCTGCATAGCCACCAACCCTAGCGAGGTGCAATGCAGGAGGTGCCATAGCCGCCCAAGAAGGAGGATGGACTCGCCAGGGCATGCCCAGATGGGTTGGTGAAGGGCCACGAGGGTGAGGCAGCATGGAAGTGCCTGAGCTTCCCAGGAAGGAGGCAGGACTTGCTGGGGCACACACCAAGGACACCTGGGGCTAAAGGCGAAGCCATTGGTGGTTAGTTGGTAGGTTGGACGCAGGACTTATATGGGTTGGTACGCCAATGAAGGCGAAATAGCAAAGGGCCACCAGTCTTCATACTGGTTGGCTTGGCACGCTAGTGGAGCCAAGGTCAATTTTGCGAATCTCATGATTGGTTACAATCAATGATTTTATCAAAGCCCATCCTGACAATGTAAATAGGTAATTCAATGCTGGCCAGATAGCTGATAATCAGAATTCTACTGTGAATTGTTAAGGATGAGGCGCTTAATGATTAAATTTCTTTAAGCTACCAGAGCATTTTTAACACTCGTTCTGGTGGTATTTGTAGCAGTAACAATGCGACGCAGCTCCTAAGAAACTATTGTCTGGTTCTAAATCCAATAGCTGGCGCTGAACTTAAAAGTTGCAAGAAAATGGACTGACATGGCGATGGAACTTGTAATGGTTGAAATTAATTACAAGGGGCTAAGTTTATGGAGGTAAATAATCTTCAGCGAGACAAGTAAATAGTTGTGCAACTTTTACCTTATATTAACTCACAGTATTTTTTAATAATGATCAGAATTCATCTGTTATAAATTTATTTTAGGTTTACTTCTAAATAAAGAGTTGAAGATATATTGTTCCTTTTTAATTTATCAAGTTATAGCAAGAGTATATTTGAGATTAGTTAAGCCACAAATAATAAGACTTGACTGACTAGCTTTCTCCATACAACTAGCATCCTCACTATTCTTACATTTCCAAACCTGCGAAGTAAAATTACCAAGATAGTTTATATGGGATTTATGGAGGAGATGGATTAGAAAATTCCAGTTTAAATCCACCAAGACTTTTTCCAAGTCCCATATTCACTGAGTACACCAATTGAACCACAGGTTTAGAATTTAAATTAAGGCAATGTTTTGCATAATGCCAAATTATTTACAAAGATTACAGGTGATCTGACTTGGTCTTTGCTATCAAAATGCGAGTTGTAAGGCTGAGTTACTTCTTTTTTTTGGAAATGGCCCAGTTGGGTTGGTCATAATGTTCCTGAGGTTTTTTGTTAGATGCCTAATAGTGACAGCTCATTGTTGAAGATAAACTACTATATAATTTTCTACTATGCTCCTCATTCAATTATGGTATCAGAACTCAATAAAAATCTCTGTAGGGCTCACATGCATGGTGAAGAGCGATCTGAGTGTCAAAAATTGATTTTAACGTTAGCACCAGATAGCGTCTGCACCTTAAAATAGAAGCGTATAGAAAAACTTTAAGTTCATCTCTAACAAAATAATTTAACAAATTTCTTTTTTGAGCAGTCATACGTTCTGTACCTGCCAATCTCCTTTATAAAAAGATTTTTTGGTGATAAGTTAGGACATGCCAGCTTTCTTTAGTTCTGTCATAGATAACTCCAGACTTTCAGGGTATTGAAAGTTTATTACCACTGTCAACTTAGCAATGATGGGTGCGCCACCCATGCTAATATCAAACAGATTAAATTGTGCACAAGATTTTTTTGTAAAACTTCATTAAAATTAACAGGGTTCACCTGAATAGAAATTCATGACTGTAAGGTCATTGAAAAGTGATGTCACTATCTGAATTTCTGGATCACTAAGGTTAAGAATGGGAGTAAACCTGCCTAGGGCCACCGTAGCATTTGGATTCATGGACGCTCCACCAACCAGAATGGATGTAAAAAAAGGAATGTTGCACATAATCAGTCCCTCATTGCATTCACTATTAGGTTCCATTGGCAGGGTTCCTAGCTCATTCATGACTATATAAAAGGTCATCCACTAGAATGATCCTAATTGCACATAAAAAGATCCTTTAAAAGTTTTATATTTTTTGAATTGGTTCATCATATTAATAAAGATAACATTCTGCCTTCTTCAGGTTCTTAATATTATCCAACTTTGGTTAACGGCCAAAAATCGCTTCCAAGGAAATCTTTTAATCACCAGGGACCACAAGTCTGTCCCTGCAGTTCTCATCATTATGCAAGGAATCAGGCTTTTTGGAAAAATTGGTTTCAGAGCTTAATCCATATTATCAGTTAGGCCGTCAAGGTGTCATTGATGAGCAACCATACCCTTTAATAAGTTTTAATTTGATAATCATGCCTATTATGATATCAGAAATTGTGGCAATTTGAGAATTTAAGTCCATATGTAGTTAATGAATTTTGTAGGTGTAAGTTTTGAGGATTTACTCGCCTATTAAATATCTTTCTGCTTTGATAGTTGGGTAGAGTTTCAGCCTATATATCCCTGATTCTGTATGTATCTTACAGTATTTACTAACCTTTCCGAAACTCACAAATCATAAACAATAACATATGATTTTTCTGGTCTCTTCTGGGTATTTTTCCTCATTAATTGGGAACTATCCTGATGCAGGTACTAATAACAAGTTCCACTAACGTTTGTCTACACTTCTTAATATGAAGATAGAATTAATATACGATAAAATAAGATGAAATAGATGATGATATAATAAGATAATAATTATTATTTTAAGGCCAGGCGCCAGTATTTTATATCTCTAGGGCATCCACTAGTCATACTCATCTATATAATTAAACATTAAATACATGCAAATACGCTATGGATTATAGAAGCGGTTATTAAAAATCCTTAAGTTAATTTGGCCCTTAAATTCAACTTAATTAAAATCATTTCATCCCAATTAAAGGCAGTACTACTCTTGTGATTGGGATGATTTTTAGGTGTAATTTAGCACCTCAGCAGTGTATATTTGTGATTTTAACCAGCTTGATTATGTTTTATCATACAGCTGACAAAATACATACATGGGGGAAAATATGGAATTCAGATAATGATGTACTGTAATCAGGACATTGGCAGGTCTCTTGATTATAATAGATACTCCTTATTTGGGTCATCCATGTGCAGCATACTATAATTACAATTACAAAGATTGATATATATTATTTTAATATTCATTAATCATAACTGCATTAAATTCAAAAATGCAATTAGGTTTGTGCCATAAAATCACTTGATTAACCCAAATGGGTCTGAAATGGCCATAATAGTATTATATCATAGCTACAATTAGCTACAATAATATACTTCTTTAGGTGCAATCAAGGCGGTTATTAGTTAAATTTGACTAACAGATTATGCAGAGAAATTTAGAAGGATCAAAGAATCCATCAATGAGAGTAATCTATCAGCATTGATAGTTTTTCTCAAATGATTTAATTTTGAGCTAACCAACAAAATCTTACAATCAGAAGGATTTTTTAAGCCTTGTGGTCATCTGCTTCTGTATCAGAGGCTTGTGCTACCACTACCAGACGTTAGTCTCAAATAGGTTACTAGCTTCCATGCTAGCAGAAAATATTGCTTGTGGAGACAAGGTGTGGCCCCTGTTATGAGTACATAGTGTTAAAATTGGTTCAGGGACGTCATATTTTAGGTGCTCAGGTAATAAACACACAGAAATACAAGGAACTGTTTTAGGACAGTTACCTTGATAAAATGCACAAAAGAAAATTCCTGCTAGGAAATGGGGTTTTTTAGTACTAGATTAGGAAATGGGTTTTTATTAACAACAAATGAGGAGCACACTGTAGTATTAAATAAATCTAGTGTCTCAGGGGCTTGCTGAAGCATTTCTGGCATAGGATGAGCTCAGCTACATTGAAAATAATTCCCCCTCCAAATGACAATCCCGCCCAGATATGCTCTTCTCATTTCTAGAGATCTCATTGGTACAATATCAGGCTACCAAGAAGACTTATTAATGAATTCATAAGCTAATATTTTTAGTAATATGTGGTCCCAACTCAAGGGGGATTAGCGCGTGGATCTTAGCTCACAAAACCTTTGAAGCTGAATCACTTTCCAGGGGGTATACTTCACAAAGATTAGGCACCAAACATCCTTTGCTAACATCACAACCGCTCTTGCTAAAGGAAATTCTCCTCTAATGCTACCTATTGTTTTATCAAATACTTTAGTTACTGTCCGCACCCATGGAGAACCTCTTGTAGACACTCTTAAACTTATTTTACATGTGTTTGCCCTTGGGACTTGATGGAAACCAATCCAACCTCACCCTTGGAAGCTCATCTCAAAGTTATTCACAATAGAAAGTGTCTTCTTCCAAACATAGAAGGTCTCAGATTAGTCACTGGACACAAAATATTTTGTTAGTCCCATAATGGTTACTGTCAATTACTTCACTTAATACAATATTAGTACAAACAAAAGAATAGACTTGAGCTTCTGTGGATAGGACTATATTAAGATAAATTTTTTAGTACTTATACTACAAGGATAGTAAAAAATATAAAAATAAATATGATACATAAAGCAATTAGAAATAGGGGATTTAATATGAGAGATAATTCAAAATTCTCTTTTCAGACGGCGTCTGACTGCTGCTTTTTTGGCCCCATCCATTTGGGACTATTGATGTAGCCTCATTCTCTTTCTGCGGTGGCTATCACTAGAGCCTGAGTGTTCAGGGGCCCATTCATCTTCACTCACTTCTGGTTGTGAGCCGTTAAACTCTCTTTTGATATTAATTATTATGGATCTGATAATTCTTGTTTTGACTTCTAGTTTTGAGCGATGGTGCCCATACAATGCACCTCACATAAAATCATCAAGTTACTCTAAAAATTGGACAGATTGCTAGATTTGGCAACATCTACTTTTGAGCCTTAGATGGTGTTAGGATTTTTTGCCCATATTCCCAGCCAACTAGATTACCAGGGATTTCTAGGGGATAATTTCCTAATGTGAGGAGAATTGGAGATCAGTTGACCCTGATTTCAGGGTAACTATGTTTAAGGGATTTTAGTTTATTTTCCTGGTCGGATCTGTTGGGGATTGATCTGGACAAATGATTAATATCTTGTTGAGAAGAGTTGCAGACGAAATAGGGGCATCTGATAGTCGATTAACTATCAGGTGTACTAATTGGGATTGGTCAGGTTTCATCACAGACCAATTGGGAATTCAAAGAGTAATTTGCAAGGTGAGTGATGCCATCTGCAACTAGTGAATCAAAACAGATGGTTTGCAACCTGCCTTAATGAGTAACAAGTCCCATTACTTTATCAGGTTGCTTGCCAAATATGGTTGGGTCACTTGGATCAAGAGAAATACATTAGGGAAACATTTTCTGACACTTTCTGTTTTAGGTCTCAAAGATGTTTAATGACAGAATCCTATCCAGGATGGTGGAAGACCATTGCTGCTGAGACAAGGATGGGTGATTCAATGGCAACGGCTGCCATTTCATTGAGGTGGTGTCAACTGAGGGTTGGGCGCCAAATTCCCCGCTATAAATTCCCTAGAACTCAATAATAAAAGATATATAGAATTTCCCAGAGAGTAATTTGTCAGATTATCAATTACTTGAGTTTTAGCTTAGTAATCTCTATCAACATCCATTTGTTCTATTCTTTTTCAGGGATATTATTGCTGTGTGCAATAATTGGGAGACTCTTTAACATGAAGAGTAAGATATGAGCGGAGTTCCAGAGAATAAGCAGAACCAAATTGGGGATTGCTACGGACTGTGTGTCAAACCAAAGAAACTGTAAACGGGGATCTAAAAGTAGATCAAGTTAGGTGGTACAAGGGAACGAATCCCTATTTCAAGACATCACAATTATTTCAAAAGGAGATACTGGCTGAGCGTTGGACTGAAATTTAGTACTTCCATCTAACTACAAATAATAGTCATCATACTATTAATAAACTATTATATCAACTATTATACAATGTGGAAGAATTGAACAAAACCCAAACCTAAGCAAGTAATAAGTTTATAGGGGTTATTGGCCGAAAAATAATCAGATTTTATAAATTTATACAGATTGTTTCATTACATAATTCAGTTTGCTCATCGTCATATTATCTGTAGAATAAAAATATTTCTTACTCCCAAAGGCAGATAAGGGTTCAATTTTTTAGAGAATTCTAGTGATAATGTCTTCATCATTAAGTATTTTTTTAACTTGGAAAGGCGAAAAGCATTTTACATTACATCATCCCATCTTAACTAAAAAATCCTTTGCTCGCCCTTGTCTATAAAATGGCTTCAATCGCCCCCATCCATTGTTGGTTGGTCACCTGTAAAAAACCAGTTTAGACGGTATTTTAATCTATTCCACTAGTTAGGGATGACTTGTTTCACCAGTTGTGGCCTCATCCAAGACACTTTCCCTTACAAGACTTGACCAGGGGAATGATCTGAAGAGCCAATCGTGCACTTTTTTAAATACAATGTCAGTAACATCATCCCAGATGGAGTATTCAGCTCCTCTTTTTGTCATGATGGTCGCAGACCAGTCCAAACGACCTGTTGTTTACTGGTTACGCCCTTTGCAGGTGGTGAAACAAAATCTTGCCTCCCAGACTAAAATCCAGTGTCCTAGTTCTTCTTTGGATCTTCCATTGGCTTGAAGGGAGGCTCACTTCAATGTTGCTTGAAGCTTTTAATAGATTCTATTAGCTCTTCCGCTAAGTCCTGTTGGTAACTCCTTGGTGGTAGATTTCTTCTATTCTCTGCTTATTGGTGCCAGGAGGGAAGGTAGTGCAGCCTCTCGACCATATAGGGCTTTGAAGGGGGACATCCTAATCACCTGATGATGGCTTAACCGGTAAACCAGCAGTGCTGATGAGAGCAACTGGTCCCACTTCTGCTTGTAATTTAAAGCATCTTCTTTAAAATGCCTCCCAGGAGCCTAATGACTCTTTTGACACACTTAAGTTGGAGGATGGATTGTAGAGGTGGTGAAGTGCTTCCTCACCACTACAAGATCCAACAGCTTCTTTACCCCGTCTAGATATAGTTTTTCCATTGTCCAACAAGAATTTTTTAGGCATTTGTGCTTTGTAATCACCTGGTTTTACAAGATACAAGCAGTGGAATTTGCGGTGTATGTCTTAACCCTGGACACTTTGACCCATCTAGTGAAGTGGTCAATCACCTTCAGGATTAATTTTGCGCCGCTGGATGATGTTAGTAACAGTCCCACTAAGTCAATTAAGACATTAATGAACATTGCAGTGGGGGAATCGGTAAAAATCAATTGCTTCTTCAGCGGGAAAAAATACAAGATACACACTACTCCTAGGCTTAATGTAATCCTTCTGACATACACTCCTTGGAAAACTTCTCCTTAAGGTATGCCTTCGTATTTTGGAATTTTCCATGGACCACATGCTTGTGAATCTCCATCACTATCTCCATGCAATCACTAGGCACAATGTATGGGTACCACTTATTAAAGATCTTCTTTTGAAGATTCCCATTGACACGATGAGTGTCTTTAGAACATCTTCTTAGGACGCTCTTTACTTTCTTGGTTTCATCCTGCCTGGCTTCTTCAGGTAGACCTTATAAATTGTATTAAGGATTGCTCTTAAGTGCTGCAGGTGGAATACTGGTAATCTCGATAAGCCATCTATGTTGAGGTGTTTGTCTTCTGCGTGATGTATGCTTTCAAAATCATACACTTGGGGAAAGCAGTCTAGCGGGTAAGGCGTCCCTTGAGATCCCTTTTATTTGTTAATCATATTTGTGGTGCGTGATCCATGACTACTTTTAAATGTACTCCATATAGGTAAGGTTAATGAGTTTGACTGCACTGATCACGGCCATGGACTCAAGTTACCTAACTGTGAAAATCTTTTTGGCTTTGTTGAATACATTTAGAGTAATAGTTGATCAGGCGATCAACCCAGTCTTCGTCCAGAAGTGCCATGATTGCGCCAAGTGCCACATCATTGGCGTCAGTGTACAGGCAGAAGGTCTTGTTAAAGTCTGGATAGACCAAGGTTGATGCTTACTTCAATCATGCCTTCAACTCTACAAAATAATTGATCTTGCTCCAGGATCCATTCAAACACCATCTCCCTAGTGAGCAGGTAGGTAAGGGCCGCCTTCAAGTCCATAAAATTGGGGACAAACTGCCTGTAGTAGCCCACCATTAATAGGAACAATTGAACGTCCCTCGTGCTCTTTGGTGGCTCCAAAGCTAGGATAGCAATCACTTTTCCATCCCGAGGCCTAATTCCAGCTGGACTCCTCATGCCCCAGGAATTCATGTTGCCATTTGAAGAAAATACAATTTATTCTCTTCAGATTTAAGTTTGAAACGCGCAGCCGCTTGACGACTCCTGGGTGTGCTGCAAATGTTCTTAAAACGTGAGGATGAACACTTTGAAGTCTTCAAAAATATATTAATACACTTATTAACTTAAGATCGCCGGAGATGTGATCCATCAATCATTGGAAAGCTGCAGGGGCGTTACTAAGCCTCTGCGGCATCCTCATGGGTTCAAACAACCACTGGCTAAAGATTAAGGCGCTTTTCTCTTTCACTCTTGGGCGAGAGCTTCATCTGACAGTAGCCACAGGTTAGGTCCATCGCCAAAAAGTAAATTGAGCCACCCTGTAGTTTCAAAGCATCATAGATGGTTAATAGCGGGTAAAAGTAGTTATTTATTGTATATCATTTAGGCGGTGGTAATCCATGACTACTCTATGGCCCCATCATTTTTGTGCACCAGAAACAAAGGAGATGCTCATGTTCTCTTCGAAGGACAGATTAGCCTGTCTTTGGCTAACTGGTTTAGCTCTTTCTTTATGACTGCATCCTCTGCCTTTGAACGATGGTAAGGTTTAGACTTGAAGGGGATAGCAGAACTTATGTCAATTTTGTATACATCGCCTTTTTAACATGAAATATTTATTTATATGTACTGAAGATGTTGCTAAATCATCCAAAAATTCATTGAGCTCCTTTTGCTGCTTAGGGGTCTCATTCCAAACCTGGCTCGTCGAATCCTGCTACTGCATAGACAGAAAATCTCTTAGCAACTGGTCAGCCAGACAAGTGATATGATATGTACTTTCTCAACTTTGCTCAGTTAGGCAGTAATGTTCCCCAAGGTAAATTTTAGCTCGCCAGAGTAGGTGATATCATAGAAGCCTGATATTGCAATAGGTTCTTGCTCTCTGATTTTGTCTTGACAGTACACTTCCATTATAAAGACAGGATGAATCTCCACACTTATTGACAAGGTCACTCTAAGATAATCCTCTGGTCAAATCTCTATGGCTTACTGACACTCAGAGGAAGCCCTTCTTCTGCACTCTAAGTAATTGTTAGTTGCTTTACACCTTTCTCCGTTAATGTAGAATAAGTGGATTAGGTGATTAGTCCATTTTAACCAAGCACGTTCTTTGCTTCCAGGGTTTAGCTTCCTCATTTTAGAACACCACTGGATGTTGATAGTTCAAGATGCTAACCGTGCTAGTGTTGAAATTTAATTCACCCCAAAGTCTAGAATAAACTGTTTCCAAAATCAAGAAAATTGAATTTGGTCGTTGTCCAATACCACTACTGGTGCCTTCAGGATCATGCATCCAAAGTGTATAGGTAAAGCTGAATAAGCTCCCAAAGTGCGGGTAATGTAAGATCCTGCAGTGTTGTAATTCACACTGTAATTTTTGTCAGAAAAAGAACTAAGTTTGTTCATGATCTTTGAGGAGATAATGTTAAGTGGAGCCCCAGTATCCAGCTCGGCCAAAACGTGCACCATCTGGATGATTACTTCCACTACATTTCTCTTTTCTATAAGAGTTTTCAGTGTTCATGACGTTAGTGGCAGAATCCTCAAACTGTATTAAAACAAAAGCACTTGTATCAATCTTGATAGTGTCTTCACCATCAAGTGCCAGATTCTTAAAGATAGAAGAGACCACTTTCTTTCCTTCTTTAACTGAATTTATCACTTGGGTAGTCTAATTTTCTTGCACCAAATATGTATCACTCAATGCAGATATGTCAGTGCCATATAGTCTTAGTCTAGCGAGCACAGCCACTGTGCTAAATGCTCCTAACATGTGGTATCTGGCACAAGATAAGAATTCAATATTCATGGTATTCCTCACCTACATTTTGGTTCTCCCCAGTTTATGGCGTTGAGTTTATCTTCTTAGGTGTCAGTTCCTTCTTCTTGGCGATATCTAATGGACAGGATCAATAAAAGTGCCAAAGTTGGTGGCACTAATGGCAAGTAAACTCCCAATGAGGCAAGCCTTTAGGAGCTTTGGCACTCTTCTCCTTTGACTTGTAACACTTATTCTTGGCAACATAAATGATCTTATAAATTTGTTGAGTGGGAGGTGTAGTTCCGAATGCATTAAATCAGCTTTGTACGTCTCCTGTACATCGAGTTATGCTTCCTTAAGCACCTTGAGGGACATTGAGCTCTTAACCGTGAGATTCTTATGCACCTTTAGGTTAGGATGCATCTCCAGGGAGTTTAGTAAAACTGTTTTTGGGGTGGGCATATCTATAGTTCCTGAGTTTAAAATTTTATGAGCTTTGAGGTAGTAGTTAGAGGAATAGCTTACAACAGGCTCATTTTTGCCCATCTTCATCAGGAGGATCTCTTGTTACATTTTCTAAACATTTTGGTCACAACCAAATTTAAAGAGTAAGATGTTCCTGAATTTGGTCCGAGGTAATCCAGGTTTTAAGCTCACGCTGAGGATTTCCTGAGCCTCAAAGCAAATGCATCCAGTACATGGCAAGCCTTCTGGAGATCAATAGCACCATCCATTCTATTTCTTACATTTGGATAATCTAACGCTTGTCCACTCACCAGGCGTTTACATGGTCTTAAAGTATGGTTTATAGTTGAGATCCTCATCAATGGATTGTCGTGCATCATGTCGGCTGAGTAGCAGATCTGACCAGTTGTGGTTAATAACTTTGAACGGCCCACATAGGTGCCCCCAGTCAAGTTATCGGTCAAGTAAATATCAACTCTGGTACACTATGTATCTAAACTTCAAATCTTTCATACTCTTGTCCATTTCAGACAACATGTTGTCATGCTGTTCCAAGCACTCTACATATTCATTTTAAGTGTCAACGGTTTTGCCATTCTCCTTAACAAGCATTAAAAGTCTCCCCTCAAAGTTCTTAAGTTTAGCCTATAACTTAACAATAGGTCATGGTCCTCTCACAATAGGTAGTGAGTCAATATGGGCTCTTCTTGCGGTCAACTTGACAAGCTCAATATAGTGCATAGATTGTGCACTTTTTAATTCAAGGGTAATGGTCTAGTACTGAGTGTATTCTCCTCCCTCACCCAGAGTTCAGAGGAATCCTCTACATGATACACTTCCATAACCGCTTCAACATCAATTTGTTCAATAGAGCTTTTGTAATTATAGCTAGGGTCTGATGGTGCCACCCCTATAGTGAACACCACAGTCAGTTACTGACCTCAGCTTGCTTAACCTGAGAGGCTGACTCAATACTCAAGGGGCTTACTCCGCGAAGATTAGGCACCAGACATCCTTTGCTAACATCACATTAACTCTCAATAAACAAATTCACCTCAGATGTTATAACTTATAGCATCAATCAACTTGATAAATTTTCCGCACCCATGGCGAACCTCTTGCAGACACTTTTAGACTTATTAAGCATACGTTGACCTCAGAACTCAATAGAAACCAATCTAACATCTTTCTTTGCAACTCAGCTCCAAGGTATCAGCTATAGAGAGTGTCTTCTTCCAAACAAGGCAGGTTTTAGACTGGTTACTGAACTTAAAGAATTTTGGTCAGTCCTGGACTGGTTATTGACAATTACTTCACTTAATACAAATAAGTTTAAAATAAACTTAAGACTCTTTTTAAAGGTTTTTACTGTGAAAAAATGAAGTATTTAATACTTCAAGGAAAAAAAGATATCTAAAATAAATGGGATATTGAAAATAATTGGTATTTGGGGTTTTAATATGAGAAAACTTCAAGATCCACTAGTTAAACGGCGTCTGACTGCTGCTTTGGTGAAATCAACCATTTGGGCTAATTCCTATACCCATCAAATCTTTCTCACGTTAGTTATCCTTTAACCTGGACTTTCAGGGTCCGATTCATACTCACCAACTTTTGTGTTGTAGGCCATTGTACTCTTTCCAAATATTGGTTGATTACTAAATTTTAATAATTCTCATTTCTACTTCTGGTTCAAGTGATGCTCACCTATGATGCGCCTCACATCAGATTGTCAAGTTACTCTTAAAATTAGACAATTGCTAGATTTCTCAATATTCACTTTCAAGCAACAGATGGTTTCATTGGCGTAATCCATTTCATTCATTTTTACATCATCAGCGGAATGAAAATAATCTAGCCCCACAAAGGCATAAAAGAGGTCACTTTTTATAGGGAATTTCATAGATGACATTGTCCTTATAATGTAATTATTTTACCTTGGCAGGGCAAAAATTATATTGCATGATTTCATTAAACTTTTATGTAATTTTTTTCTCGTCCATGTCTATAAAAGGGCCTCAATTACCTCATCCACAGTGGGTTGGTCACCGGTACCTCCACCAGTTTGGATGTTATATTCTTTAATTTCACTGATTAAGGAGTGACCTGTAGCACAAGTAGAGGCCTCTTCCATAAAAGGAGGATCCACCAAAAATATTAAATTAGGCTTGAGTCCTAAGAGCTTGGTGCAGGAAAGGAATGGATGGAAAGATCAAGAAAAGGAGAGGGTAACTCACTAGAATCACGCCTCATTTAGGACATATCTGCTTACCGTGGGCAAGGTGGCAGAAATTTTCAGAGCCATCTTTAAATTCACCTGAAAATAGAAAAACATGTGGGGTAACATCCAGGGTAGAGAGACAAAAGTAATGCAGAGGTAAAAGTTAAAGTTCATCCATCTTATAGAGCCAAATGACAGGATTTGAAGGACTCTTGGGCCGTCAGGGAGTGAACAGTTAAAAAACATCTTGAACTAGGTGCCCAAGAAAAGATTCCACTTGGAGAAGTTAGCAGATTTTATCCAAAAGGGGCGATATAGGGGCAGGAGAAAATAGGTTAAAGTGAATTTCAAAATAGGTCAGCGCACTGTGGGTAACCCTTGTGTGGGAAAGTGGGGCTGGTTTAATCCCTGTTCTTAATGAGCAGTGGAGAAATCACTAAAAGTGTTTGACATTTTTGGCGGAAAGATGGAAGGTTGACATCACTCCAGAGTGCCTTAAAGTCACTTTTGACTGTGGGTGGCAGGAGTTTAAGATGCGCATACAAATTGGGTCTATCTAAAGGGTTGAGATGGCTTGTGATAATCCTTCTGTTGTGGACCAAGGTGTGGCGGCAGGAATTGAGGCCATTGCCACTTCTTTTTTTATGGGAAAGCATGTTTAAATCATGCCCCTACCCACATGGGGCTAGGATTGCTGGTTACAGAATATGCTCAAGATGGTTTGAGGCGGTAGCCCAGGTTCATAAGCTATTATCTCTAGGCCATTAGAGAGGCTTGAGGGAGTCCCAAGGAGGCTGTTAATGACTGGCTTAAGGAAAGAGCCCACTGCAGCATATAGGATATATCTTAGAAGATGATAGTCTTGAGGAACCTGGTGAATATTGATTTGGTATGGATACTCATGTTCATAAGTCCCAGGCCAGATTTGTTATGGGGTCAAAATATCAAGAAATGGCGATGGGTGGGTGGTTTGATTCAAATATTTGGCATTGAAGTATTAAATCAAGTCACGAGTAGAAACAAGTCCATGAAGGGGCAGTATGTTAGGAACCATGATTTAAACGAAGAAACACGTTTGCCATCACAGCTCATCCCTGTGAGGGGTGATATGCTGGCAGTTTTAGCTAGCAATACAAGTTTACCACTTATAGTATTTAACTATTATAATCCTTTATCGCACCTTCTTGTTGTGTATTGATACCTAGGTGGTGGAATGTGCCGTGAGTTGCTTTAGGCCAAAAGAGGGAGAAAAGGGGCGTGCTGACATGATTATGGTGGTTTTTAAAGTGTTGATTTTCATGTTGATTGCCTTGGAGTTGTAGTGTCTATAGAGTAAATGGTTAATTCAAATCTTATTTTGCTTTCAACCACTACCGCTATATTATCAGAGAAGGCTATGGCGCAGGTGAGAAGTTTTCTGGGTACATGGATAGCCACAAATATTCATAAAATCTGGCGAGGAGAGTGTTGAGGGCGACTTTAGATAGTATCTGGCTCAAAGGGTCCCCTTGGCAGAGACCTTGTTTAACCATAACCGCCACCATAAAGCCCATCAGGGCTAGTACTCTTGTTTGGAACTGGTCGTAGAAAACTAAAATCTACCTACTAGCCTGAGGCAGGAGGTGGAGGAGGAGTAGGGAGGATCAAGGTACGCCTTCCACACATGATTACTCTTTTTCCATGTGAGGAGCACCACAAAACTGTGGGTTTGGGTCAAGTTGATGGACAGAGTTGTGAAAAGCTAGTTGTAGTCGTTCAAAGCAATTTTCCTGGTATGAACGTATGTTGAGCTGGGTGGAGGCGGGGTGCCACTACTTTTGCATGCAGTTTGCGACGAGTTTGGTGAACAATTTCTGGTTAGTGTTCAGGAGTGAAATTGGACGCAAGTTCAAGAGGACCTCTCAGCATGTTTTCTTGTGGATGAGAGTTATTATTGAGCTCCTTAATTCAGACAGCACACTTCTTTCTGCCAGGAGGGTTGAAAAATGGGCTGTAGAGATTCTAGAACTTAAAAAATTTGGGAGCTGGTTTTAACTCAAATGAGCACCAATTGTTAAAGCTTTCAGAATTTGTTTCCTCTTTATTGATAATAGCTCACTTCAGCCCCTTGTTCACTGCACATGTTCCTTGTATGTGCATTGTGTAAATTTTTGATATTAGATTATAATGGGCAGTAGTAATATGAAGACTACTTGTCTAGTTGAGCATATTCAGCCAGGATAATAAATAGGTCCAACACCAACTTAATTCTTGTCCTAATCTTGATGGTATTCTGTAAAATCTGTAGGAATTCTTCCTCTTCATTAGAACCTAGCATCGTCCAAGTCAGAGAATCTTCCCACCACTTCAGTAAAACTTAACCTAGTTCAAAGTCAGTGGTTCTTCTTCCTTCTAATCACGAAGAGTCCGCAGAGAAAGCAATAATATATATAAATAATCTTTTGGTCCTTCCAACAACTCTAATCACAAGAGCAAAAACAGTCTAATATAAAAAGTGTTTGAGCTTTTACTATCCTTCTGTCCACTTTACTATAAAAAACCGAGGGTAAATTATAGGTAACTTGGCGCACAACTCTTTAGTTAGTGCCCTATATGGAAATGGTTGCTGTCAGGATTTTAACCAGATGAATCCTTCCCATAGTATCCAAATTAGGGGTTTTGGTTAGTTGAGCATAATTGCTGGTTAATTTCCTAGTTCAATACTATTTATTGTTATATGTTTAAAAAGTTTGGTCAGGCGGAAACTTCATTCACTGCCAAAAATGCAATCTGAAGGTTGTTGTGGGAGTTAAGCAGTAAAAAGCTGATAATATGTTACAAATTGTCCAAAATAGCTCTACCAACTAATTTGGAGCACCGGTGACTCATGCTGAGGATGCTCAAATTCCTATTTATTTACAAATTTATATATGATTGACCAGCGACTTATGCTGAGGATGGATTGACTTAATTTAATATTCGGTGATCAGATGAGCAGATCTGGAGGGAATCGCTATGTATATTAATGAATAAAGTTTATGATCTAATAGAGGTTTGGAATCAAGAGGCCAATGGGTTTTCCAGTAGTTGATTGGCCAAAGAGCACTTGGTCGCAGTAGTCCTGAAAGCAATATAATTAGTCATTCATTCCCTTCTAATAAACATCTCTCTTGCACCAATTGTACTTTTATTTGATAGTGGCTTAGAGAAGCTAGAGTAGGAGTAGATAGGACTAAGGATCCCCAATAGGCGCGGGTGATCACGCCTGGAGTGGCTGGAACTGTCAGCTCTCATACCTCCTCCTTATGAGGAACCAGTGGGAACCTGGCCATCTGGCTATCAGTGGATGAGCTGCATAGCCACCAACCCTAGCGGGGTGTGCAATGCGGGAGGTGCCATAGCCACCCAAGAAGGGGGATGGACTCGCCAGGGCATGCCCAGATGGGTTGGTGAAGGGTCACGAGGGTGAGGCAGCATGGAAGTGCCTGAGCTGCCCAGGAAGGGGGCAGGACTTGCTGGGGAAAATTTTAAAGGACGCCTGGGGCTAAAGGCGAAGCCGTTGGTGGTTAGTTGGTGGGTTGTAAGCAGGACTTATATGGGTTGGTACGCCAATGAAGGCGAAATAGCAAAGGGCCACCAGTCGTCATACTGGTTGGCCTGGCACACTAGCGGAGCCCATGGTCGATTTTGCGACAGTTGCTGTCACCAAATAATTAACCCTCCAGGGTCATGTGAAAAAATGATCTTCCTCATCATAAAATTCAAGTGCTCTCCCATACTCAACGGTGACATCTTATGCATTAAAAAAAGCTCGTGTCCCAACATCTTTGGTTAAACCCATTGAATTACTCTTAATTGGCAACAACCTGCTTAGGTAATGTGACTTTTAGCCATAATCAGCAGATTGATATCCAGAAAATGTTAATTTAAAAGTTGCTACATCACAGGCAGCATAACTCGATAGCAAACTAAACCCCTTAGTCAATCTGGTAACTAGACCCAATTGATTCCTACAAGTCTCTTAAGTTAGCAACAATAAAATAGATTTCCTAATCATGCATTTAGTGTCGGTGTCATCCCAAAAAAGCACTCATTAATCCAGTAGTTTTTATATGGTGGATCAATAAATATTCGCTGAGAATATTTCTCCAAAAATAGTTATCATATTGGTAATTGATAACTCTGACATACACTAGTGAGGTGATTCCGCTAGTGGACAAGCTGAAGGATCACAATTGATGAAGCTGAGTAAGGTGGGCAAAAATCCTAACAGACCGCTATGGGATCCACTTGTTAGACCTAGGATGGGATACTTTCTGGTCCTAGAGCCTTCAATTGTGGGGCTTCAAGAAGAATCTCCACTATTTTTGCAATGTGAGCGGTGCTAGGAGTTTATTATCTGCCATGAGGTCAGCTGGTTGTACTAGGGCCCTTTTGATAAACTCATAAACCTCACTAAGTTCACCTTGGACACCATGAACAGGTTTAGGTATTGATGAATTTCAGTGGTCATCTTTTCCTTGTCCATATTTAAGGTGTTCCCATATTCAGGGCTGCATCTCCTGAGCTTTTTTAGTGGGCCTTATTCTTCTTTTAGAAGAATTGGGTGGGCCGTTCCCACCATGTTTAGTCTCGCAAGGACATGAAGTTAAGATCCTGATCTTCTTAGGTGTAAGCTTGAGGCGATATGCCTCCTGGGCAGCTTCCCACACTATCAACTATTTCAGGCAAAGTTTGAGCTGATAGTTTCTTTCAAGATTATAATTATGGCTTCAGCTTGTCTGACCTCGGCGTGAGCCTGTCATCTGAGCTTTTTGCAGTCATAGGCAAATCTCAAGATCCCTGAAATAATCTCCACCCAATTGCCTTGAGGGGTGTTAAAACAGGGCAATGTGGTTGATATTGAACAGGGGATGGCTGCGATCAGTTTTTCACATGTGAATTGGCCTAGGATTGCTAGGGCAATACTAGGCAAAAACAGAGCGATGGTTTAAGGTTGGTCATGAGGACCACCGTAAAGGATGGATGGTCACTGATGTTGTTATTGCATGTTTTGGAAGTAGAGACTCGCCAAATCAGTATGGGGCCAACTAAGCCATGTCACTTCAGCACGAAGACTTAAACTTCCACTCCTCATACCAGATGCTGGAATTCATTCCTTCTTGATATTAGCCTTGGCTAAGGATTAAGCACAGCATTAACCTCGGTGTTGAGTAATGATTAGATATTGCTTACCTAGGATTTATGCTTACAAGGTTGAGAGGTTTTCTGAAGAGCAGAATTGATTATAAGCAGTTTAATGTTTAATATTTTACTAGTTAATATGCTTTTCTAATGATGAATGGATTCTAAACTATTGATATGAACTTAATACATGATGAATTTATCAATTGGATTACCTTTTTGAGAATCGAACCATTGCTGAATTGATGAAACCAGAAATGCTTTAAATTGACAAGTTGATTGATTTTAATCTGAGACCATAACATGAGGTGAGAAGGAGTAAAGCAAATCCTTTTAAGGTTAAATTGATTCACATCAAGAGGCTGCCTCACATGTGATCTATAAACTATATCTAATGAATCCTTTTGAAAACCAACTGCCACTGATGCTACCTCAAGCAGTTCATAACCTCCACATCCCTATTCATTATTTTATTCCTCGTGATAATTATAAACCAGTATGATCACAATACTTATATTTTGGCCACCCTATTTAAGGGTTGGCATTTTATTCTAATTTTATATCTTCCTTTACCTACCTGAATTAAGTTTTTAGTTAACAGTTGTTAGCTTAGCTTGTAGAGGTGGGACTCGAGATCCCCAGAGGTTAGGTGCTGGGTTAAAACACCTAGAGGTCGGTGCAACCAACTCCAAACCTTGAACTAGATGGAAACCCCGTGGGAACCTAAGCAACTAGCAACAACAATGATGAAATGGAAAGATTGAAGGGGAGAAACCCTGAAGGGAATCAATAGAGCCCGGTGAACCACGTTTGTTGGACAAATTCCAAAGAGAACCTCTGAGCCATAACGAGTAGTCAAACCTCAGAGGGAGAAGTTATTTGCTTGGTTGGTTGGTGAGTTGCCCTGCGAATTTTTAGGTAAAGGTCGCCAATGGTTGTGAAAAAGCAAGGGCCAGCAGTCTTCATACTGTTTGGCTTGGCACACTAATGGAGTCACCTATTATTAAGAATGTAAAATTCTCAACAATTATACACCAGTATGATCACGATGTTCATATTTTGGCCACCCTATTTAAGGGCTGTTTTTATTCAAAAAGAAAACCCCTTTTACCTACTTTTATCTGTATTTTAAGTGTTGTAGTGACACTTGACATTTAAATTTAGGATAAAAGGTCCCCAAGGTTAGGTGCTGGGTTAATGCACCTAGGAGTTGTCAGCGCTACCAACTCTCACCTTGATCTGCAGAAATACCACAGGGATTTGACCAGTCAGTAAAACCAGATATGGACAAAAGTTAATTACTTATGATGGTGGTGAAGCAAGGGGTCTGGCCGCCCAGGAAGGGGGAGAGAACCACCGGTGCACACCAAGAGATTATTTTGCTAGGTGAAGTTGGTTTATAGCTGGATTGAAAAATTGCCTGAGGACATGTAGTGGAAGGCGAGCTAATGAAGGCAAAAGAGCAAGGGCCAGAAGTCTCTAAACAGTATGGACTGGCACACTAATAGACTCACCTATCATTGACAATGAAAAATTCTCAATACCAGATCCAAGTCATGTAGCCAAGGACAGATGCAGAGGGGGTAAGTCATCTTTAAGTCTAATAATTGGAGGTAGTCTTGGAGACTTACGTTGCCCCGCTGTCTTTTTTGGGAGAGGATAGTGTTTTTTACAGACTCAGCATGGTGTTTAAATCGCCCAGCAACATCTTGTTGTGAGGGGCTGGAAATGTATAAGCTCTTCTAGCAGCCGGTCCAGCTCCTGGCCTGCATTTGGCAGGTAAATGCTCAACATGAAAAAGGAGAAGCAGGGTGAACAGTTTGGCTAAAATTAGTCAGTCATCTAGGTTTTAAAAAGGAGTTAGATTTTACATGGGGGTGCATAGTGATGAGGGCAGCATGATTTGTCCAACAGGAGTTATCTTCAAATCAATCGTTCCATTCTTCTAAATCTTAGGATGGGATGTGCGGCTCATGTATGGCTGTAATATCTATGTAAGTTGACCTTAGGGTGTGAAATAGGTAGGCTCTCCTTTTAGTATCATAAAGTCTCTTGGAATTTATGGAATGCAGGACTAAGGTCCCCCATGATGCCTAGTACGTTGCCCACTTCAGATACCAGGAAACTGCTAGCGAAGTTACCTGTGTCCATGAGGCGGCTCATTTTAAGTCTTTGAGCTTGACTTTTGCGGTGATCAAAGTGGAGCGCTGAGGGGGTTGGGGTCATTCTGTGTGGAGGGGGAAAAGGATCTGATGAGTTAACTTAGGATGGAAACTCCACTGTTTTTCTGGGATAAACCCTTTAGTTTTATCTGGGCTTCTCCATATGGGCTCCACCATGCTGTCTTTGTCTATATACACCACCTACAATAATGAGAAGAAGGTCTGAGTGAAACCTGAGAAGTTAACGGCGGGACTACTGGGTTGGGCGGTTTGCCCTGAGCTGGGGTGCTCCTGGTGTCCTTGTTGCGATTCCAATATGACTGGATGATAAGCACTAAGTTGATATGGCAAAATAATTGGAATTCGTTGGAATCAAACTTGTAATGGTAATTTAAGTGCTTCAAAATGAGGCGATATTGGCATCATTGGAAAATTGGTCGAATAGGGTGATAAGGCGATGTCAATATTTGACAAAAGAGTTTTGGATCGCCTCAAATTAAGGTAATAAATAATTGAAGGATAATAAACTAAAACTAATAAAAAGATGGCGACATGAATAGACTAAGCAGAAGAGTTGGTACCAACAGAGACCGCTGGTATATCAGTGAAACAAGAGGACTGGAGAAGTAGTCTTGATCTCTTTCTGCTAAGCATCACTTTTCGAAAATCAATTCAGCCTGAAATTTAGCTCCACTAAAGAGATTTACGAAAACTATTAGAAAATATGGTGGGAAACCCCGCAAAAGAACCCGCAGGCTATGCCAAACGAGCCAGCACCACCCCCAAACGAAGCAACCCTCGGTTACCCACCTCAGGGTCAACCAGAATCACCCGCTCTCAAGCAGCAGCCATGAAAGCAGGCACCACCCCCAACCTGGAGCTACTCCAACTAGCGCCAGTTCACCTGATCGCACTTCTGCAACCTGCACGCCTAACAGCTCTGTGTGCGCTGCCTCCCACCAACCCGCTGGGCCCCCTCCAACCAAGGAGGCCATCACCCACGCTGTTTTAATGGCGTCTGCTCAGTTGAATGCAACTCAGCCCATCCAGGCATTCACCTCCCCCATTGTGTCAGCTAATTCAGCCCCATCTATTATTGCTGACGCCGTGTTTCTGGCTCCCTCCATGAGGGGCGATACCCAGCTACCTGGCCCCCAAATCCTCAGATGTGAGGTTAGATTAGCCGCACATTCTGGTTCACTAAGCACCAAATTGGGACAATCTACTCTTCCCAATGAGGATTCAAATGGTTCGGATTTTGGAACTTCACACCAGTTCCAATCTCACCTGTCCCATTTAAACCCCGTAATTGGCACTTTTCAAGTCGGCACTTTATCTCAATATGCTGAAAATGACCAATTCACCAATCAGCCAATGAGTTTTGCCCACGAAATCACAGCAAATACTCGGGCTGAATTTACCCAAATAGATTGGGATGGTGATGAAACATCTCCCTCCTCCCAATTGGCTGGAGTTAATTCCAATCTGGATGGGACTCCCCAAATTAGCGAGGCCCAACAATCACCAGGCCCCCAAACCCTCGGATGTAAGGTTGGATTAGCCGCACATTATGGTTCACCAAGCACCAAATTGGGATAATCTACTCTTCCCAATGGGGATTTAATTTATTCAGATTTTAGAACTTCACACCAGTTCCAATCTCACCCGTCCCATTTAAACCCCATAATCGGCACTTTTCAAGTCGGCACTTTATCTCCATATGCTGTAAATGACCAATTCACCAATCAGCCAGTGAGTTTTGCCCACGAAATCACAGCAAATACTTGGGCTGAATTTACCCAAATAGATTGGGATGGTGATGAAACATCTCCCTCCTCCCAATTGGCTGGAGTTAATTCCAATCTGGATGGGCCTCCCCAATTTAGCGAGGCCCAACAACCCGCCCCTCAATTTAATATGACGCCAGCAACTGCTGTAACATTCCAGCAACAAGGGAACTCCGCAAACTTGTCCAAACCACCAGCTCACACTCAACCCGCAATTGCAGCCCAAAGCAAACACAAACGTACCAAAGGAGCCACTGGGGCGTGGCAAAAACCTCTGGCACCAACGCTACCCAAAGCTGATCCCCGTGAAGTGGCGTTTATTGCTGATGTTAAGAAGAAATGGGCCGAAACTAGAGCGCAAGAAGCTCTACCTCGCTCAACCCTCTCCCACGCAATTCTCCTTTATTATGGGCATAACCCTGTTGAATTCTATACAGAGGATTAATTCTCATACTTTGCAGCGATTGCGGAGACATTACCAATTAACACCACCATCCATGAATCAGTGGAGGGCCACTACATCGATGTGGGCTTCACTGAAGCTGCCCTTGCTGACCATGCTGCCACCCTCCAGGTCATTATTCCACGTGGATCTCTTCGCATCTCCCGCACACGCTCTCACCTGGAGAAAATTTCATGGGTTACTTTTTCCAACCTACCAACGACTGTTGATCCTGAGTCTCTTAAACTGGCACTCCATAGTGGTTTAATGGAGTTTGGGTCTGTTCTTTCAGTGGACTTTAGCGTCCCCTCTTACTATGCTCCCACTCAAAGAGCTCGCACTGCTAGGGCGTCATTCATCCCCTCCCCCACTGTATCCCGCAACATTGAGGTTATTCCTCGTGTGGCAGAAGTTGGGGCATGCCCTGAGATCTTTTTTGTCGACCCTGATCAGGCGCGCCCCCGGTGTTCATGGTGTAACGCCCTTGGACATTTGTATAGTGGCTGCACAGCTCGAAAACAAGCCCTCTTATCCACCACCCAGGGGCCTAAACCAGGCCAAAAACGATCCCACGTGGCTGCAGCAGCAATTCCACAACCCACACAATGGGTTCCCGTTCAAGACCTGTCCCCTGAGGCCTTACGCCTATCAGTTGAAACAGCTAACCCCACTATTGGTATGAGATACCTTCGCACTCATGCCCCCTTCCAATGGGCACCCCCTCTAATCTCCCAGAATCAACTCCCTCTCTCACCAAGCGCAAGGCATCTCCCACAGGGCGCCCCTCGTCAGCCACCCCCACTCAGGGCTCCGCGGCTCCCCCACTAACCTCCACCAGCAATTTATCGCATCAACCCTCAGCTCCCAATGGAGCTATGCCCACCAGCATGGACTGGCAACCCGCGGCCTGCGGTAGAAGTGCCACCTCAAAAAGTCCTACCCCAACCCCACAGTCCATTTCGCGCGGATCCTTTGCAGTGTTGGAGGAAGTGAATATGGACTCAGACTTATCAAATGGGGACACCGCGGAGGTCACCATTGAGCACCCTCAGGTCCTTCCCCTTCAACAGAGTGGGGGCAGCATCCTAGGCTGGCTTACTGGGTCCTCCGCCCCCCCCCACCCTCTCCTTCCCCTCAGAACCCTCGACGCTCCTTACAGATTGCAGCTAATAGTCAAGCTAAAGGACTCAAAACTAGCCGCCTCACAGCAGCAGGTTTAAGCGCTGGCAACCCCCCAGGACATGGAGGGGAACAGCTATGAGTCCCCATGACAGCACCCTGGCCCTGCAATCCATCAACGCAAATGGGTTGCGGGACTTTAAGCGGAGAGCCCGCCTCCTCCGAAACTTCAGGTCAGCACAAATTGACATCGCTGCTGTCCAGGAGCCCCATATCCTCCCCCACAAACAATCTGCATGGAATGAACAGTTTGGAGGCAACTCCTTCTGGACAAACCATGCCGCCCTTATTGTTTTGAATCCCCGGGTTAAAACCCATTCTTTTTCACAATATCTAGGTGGCCGCCTCATACTGGCCAAACTCACCACTCCTGACTTCTCCTTCTTCGCTGCAAGCATCTACCTGCCTAATGCAGGTCAGGAGCAAAATCGGCTCTTGGAAGAGCTCCTCCAACTCAATCCCCCACGGAATACAGTCCTCTTAGAAGATTTCAACACAACCATAAGTCGCGTCCGTGACTCTTACCCCCTGCAGCAAAGGAACGCCCTGGATCAAGTCGCCTCCAGGATTTCCTTCACCTGAGTGGCTTTATAGAAGCGCTTCCACCCTCCGCGTCTGGCCTAGGTTGCATAACTAGGATCCAGTATGATGGAGGAGCTTTCCAGTCAGCGTCACGCATAGATATGGCACTGATTGGCCCCTGCTAATTGGCCGCGTCTCCTCTCCCATCTCTCGTGACAACCATCTGAGTGATCACAGGTCACTCACCGTTGTCCTCACCACCACACTTAGACCATCGCGTAGGTTCTGGCCTAGGGTTGCCCCAGCTCTTCTCAACAACCCCTTCACTAAGGAGAAGCTGTCTATGACCATCCAGGAGACTCTCACCTCCCCCCACCCCATCTGCTTGACCACAAGGCTAGATGGGCGGTGATCAAGGAGGGCATCACCCGCGTTGCTTACAACTGTGCCAAAGCCCAGATGACTGCAGCTCGCGCCAGAGTCAAAAGGGCGGAAGCCAGAATCAGACATCTAGAGCGAAACTGCCAGCCTTCGCCCTCTCCCAGATGGTTGGAAGACTGGGAAGCGGCGCAGGAAGCACTCCGCTTGGAGCTCACACTGAAGGAAGAACGGGCAGCAAACTTTACAACATCTAGTTACTATGCTCAATGGGAACGCCCCACCCGCTTCTTCTTTCAGAAACAGAAAGCCCGGTCAACAGCGCAGGATATTACTGCACTGAAGATTGGCACTACAACCACTTCAGATAAGGAGGAAATCACGCAGGACTACACCGCTTCTACTCCAGCCTCTTCCATGCCACCCAGGTGGACCCATTGGACATCCAAGACTTCCTGTGGCGGGCTCCAGAGCCGCCCATTGACCCACGGGCTGATGAGGCTCTACTGGCGCCTATTTCCATCCAGGAGGTGATGGAAACCCTTCTGAAATCCCCACGGCTTAAAGCCCCAGGCCCAGACGGAATACCCTTTGAGGTGTACTTCTGGAACCTGCAGTGATAGCCAGAACCCTCCGCGACCTCTTCGCTGCACTCTTGGTGAATGGCGAGGTCCTCCCCGACTCCAGAGGCTCAATCACGACCCTCATTCACAAGAAGTCAGACCGTGTGAACCTGGCGAACTGGCGCCCCATAGCGTTGATCAACATAGACCACAAGCTCTTCACGAAGCTTCTGGCCAACAGCATCACCAAATGGGTGTCACCTCGCCTCTCCCCATCCCAGCACGGTTTTATTCCGGGGAGGTCATTATGGGACAACTATAATGACCTTCACTTGACTTTGCTAACTCTCGTAAGGTGAATGGTTTTGTGGCTCTCCTGGATATGGAGAAAGCATATGATCGGGTAGCCTGGAAGTATATTGATGTTCCCTAGCCCGCTTCCATCTCCCACCCGCAGCTAGGCGCTGGATATCAGCGCTCTATGACCAGCTCCACACCAGAGTCCTGGCGCCAATGGGTTTTACAGTGGCAGTACCAGTTGGACAAGGTCTCCGGCAGGGGGACCCCCTGAGCCCTATCCTTTTTAACATCACCCTTGACCCCCCTCTTGGCCTCCTTACAGGACAAGTTAACAGGGATTCTGGTCCCAGGTAAAGCCCCCACACGCACCATGACATTTGCAGATGACACTGCCATTGCATTTGGCTGCCCTAGGGATGTTGCCCTCGCTGCTGTGACCATTGAGAGGTACTCCAAGGCGTCCAACGCCATGGTCAACACCTCCAAGACAACAGTTGTACAGGTCGGCTCCCCCACCTTCCCCCCACCATTTGGTATTGAACCTGAGCGCGGTACCTTCCGTCACCTGGGCGTTCTCACCAACCAACAAGGAGTTGCGCTAAAAGACAATAAGGACTTGCTCCTTGCAGCAGTTAACTCCAGGATTGCCAGCTGGAACCGGCAGCACATCACCCCTCAGGGTCGAGCTCTAATGGCCAATGCGTTCCTCCTCTCCAAAGTCTGGTTCCTAGCGCACGTCTGCCCATTCACAGATGCCTTTTATACGCGGCTCAATGTACTCCTCCGCTGTTGGATCTGTGGCTCAAACCATCCACCAATGACCCTCTCAACCATTGCCTGACCCTGCAATGAAGGGGGCCTAGGGCTTCTTGACACGCGATCCCACGCCACCACAATCTTCCTGAAGCTCCTATGGCCAATTGTCTGCTGGGACGCGACCCCCATGCCCCAATGGGCGCCCGCCCTCCGCCAGTCAGTGTCAGCAGCTCTGGGTCTTCTTAGAGCATCTCTGACCTCATTAGGGGATTGGCTCACAAACCACCCAGGCCATCGCCTAAAACCATCCTCATCCCCCTGCTGGAACCAGGCTCTCCTTGCCCTGAAACGAGTAGGCGCGCGGATCCACCATGCCTTCCCATACAGAAGGGAAGGCCCTGGCCTCAGCCCCCGTCGCCATGCAATTGTGCACAATGGACAAGTTGTCACAACTCGCCTCAACCCCCAAGATCGTCCTCCCATCCGCCCAAGACTCCTTGAGCTCCTCCCTCCGTGAGATTTGACCTTAAGGAATTGTGGAAGGACGTCTATCACCCCATCCTGTCAGCAAAGGTGTCCAACACCTTATGGAGGGTGCTCCACTGTTCATACAGGACAGGGGACCGGACTGGCCCTACCTTCCAGCACCGAAGCTGCCCCCGCTGTGTGGAGCCTATTGACTCCCACCTCCATCGTTTTTTCACCTGTCCAGGTGTCGCCGCATTTTGGCCAAAGGCCCGCGCGCTCCTCCATGCTCAGCCCTGGTCTGGACACCCTGTGCAAGACCTCATGTTTGAGCAGACATTGCCTGGTTGCCACCGACCCCTCCGTGTCCTCGCCTATGCCACAGCCATCTGGACCATCCATAACTCCTTCCTTCGTGCTGCCTTTGACCAGCAGGTGTGGACCCTTCCACACATGATCACCCACTTTCAGGTACACTTTGAGATGGCCCTGAAGGTCTGCACTATGTCGCCAACCCTCCCCCGCTCAGTTGTCACTGCAGCACGGCTCTGGCGCGCAAACCCCCCTCCCTTTCTCGTTGCCTCCTCCCTCCCCTTCCCCCGCCTCAGGCTCTTAGGAGCCCAGGCGTAATTCAATAAACATCGATGAATCTCCCCCTTGGGTTGGGACCATCTAGTACTAAAAAAAAGAGAAGTAGTCTTGGATTAAGTGAAGAAAGAAGAAAGAAGAAGAGAGCAGATGAAGGAAGGATCCATTGAAGATATATTTTAATAAAGAAGTAATTGGGGAATTGCTCCCATGTTTATTATAAAAGTTAAGTGGTTACAAGTGTATTGAGGAACTGGAAATCATCATATCGACCGCTCTAATTGTTCAATGGGGAAACCCTATGTAAAAAACCCTTTAGTGGGTACATACTGAATCGCCAAGATTCAACAGTGGTGATCACCACAGGGGGACCATTGACCAATAACAAAATTATGATGATTCAGCTATTGGTTATGTTGCATCCCAGTTGTTTCAAAATGTAATCTGCACAAAAAATGGCCCTGGGCCCTATGAGGAGTTGAAACTTGTGTTAGATACTGTGCTCAAAAAACAGGATGAGTTGCTTCAGAAGTTAACAATGACAAGTTGCCACCATTCGATCATGAAGGAAACATTAATGGGTTCTTTCACCAATTTGAGTTTGTGACTGAGGGAACTTTGGGTTGACAAAGGGCAAAGCTGTTACTCTCCTCTTTGAACGTTAAAAGTGCTGATCAAGTCATTTGTTACCTCTCAGCTAGTTCTATTTCATAACATGAAGTCAAGGAGACAGTGCTGAGATTGTTTGGTGGAACTGCAAAAATGTCACAGAAGAAAGCCGAGCTCTTGACCATTGGGTATCAGCAAAACGAGACCCTCACTGCATTTGCTGACTGATTTACTATGGAAGCACATGTGCTGATTGGAGCAGGCATTCTATCTGAAGTTGATGTGTGTATAGCTATGGCCTAAGCGGTGAAGCCATGCCCTGAGCTTTACAATGTTATAGCTCCGCTGTTATGGCTGGACGTACCTCTCCTTAAAATTGTTCAGTTTGTACATCGATTATCTGTAAATTTTACTTCACCCAATACCGAGCAGATCCGCGCTGTCACAGTTGTTCACCCTAATCATGTGAGAAGAGATAACTGGGCAGAAAGAATCCCGTCAGGATACTCTTCTCCGTCCAATGGGCGTTCCTTGATTGCTGATCAACATCAACCCAGTTACTGATCTGGGCCTAACTACGCTGACAGGGGGCAGTCATTATAATGTTAGGGGTCTAGTTATGTTGATCCTTTTCAAGATTATCGACCATTTGTACCAACTTATCCTAAACATGGCCGTAGGTTTTATGGAGTAAGTTGTTTTAATTGTGGTCATAATGGAAATATGGACAATGGTGTCCCAACCGACGGATCCCTCCCTTACAATGAGAGCAGGGCTATCAGGGAAAAGCCTGAGCGGAGTAGAGAAGGGACTATCTACTTCTGCTACCTTTGAACTTACATGTCCCACCTGAGTCTACTGTGTTAAATATAGCTGAAGCTTCTCAGTATGATGATACATTCCTCTACCACCCGCCGGTTGGGAAGTAAATGTGCTGACCCCAGCGCACATTTAAGAAACAGCAGACAAAAACTCTCCGGATCAACCAAAGCTTTATGCTTGTCAAATGTTCGACCAAAATCTGTTAGATCAGCTAGAACCAGTCGCAGATGATTTGTCATTAAAGGGAATAGACGTCGCCCTCCCAGTGGACACTATTGTAAACAGATACCCTAAAATTGGTGCGGGTATTATGAGTTTCCTGGGAAAACCTGAATCCTTAAGTGTACACAAGGTGAAAATGGGATGCATTTTACTCTGAATGCACTTACTGTGACATTGTGGTAGCTAAAACTCTAGTATGGGCTATCATTCATACAGGTGCACCTGTTAACATTGTCTCCACTAAATTGGTGGCGAAGTTGTCCTTAAAACCTGACATAGACCACTGAGTGGTGTATGGGACCGCTGGAGCTGAAACCACCACTTCTGAGGGAGCATATAGCGCTCTTCCCTTGCGGCATGGATCTATTGTTGTGGTGGCTCCAGCAGTGGTATTGCCAAACAGCAACTATGATTTATTAATCTGAACTATAATTATGTGACAATATGGGACTATATTTGACATGATGGAAGAGGCCCTAGCCATTTTGGGACAGCGAATTCCTATATATTTCTCCTCTAGCAGAGCGCCGAAGAGTTCAGTGCATATGGGACAGATCAACCTTGCCTACAGCGATGGGATGATTCCAGTGCACTTTTATCAATTAAACAAGAAACCGCAGGCCCTTTCTCATCAGATATACGAATACCAAGGGTTACTGCTTAGAGCAGCTGGAGCTATATCCATTCCCTATGGACATCAAGTAATAATTGACACTGAGTTAGAGTGTAAGTGCCAGCGGGGCTCTATGAGGAGATCATTGGGCCTTATCATCAATCATGGCTTGAGCTCCATGTGTCTCCCAAAATCATACTAGGCCATGGGGAAATCAAAGTATTGATAGTAAATCTTCAGAACAGTCCCATTTGTATCCGCCGGCATCAGATTATAGCATATTTACATCTGAACTTGGTTAAAGAGATCAAACAGGTTCATGAGTTCGGTTCACTGGATGAATTTGGTCTGCCCATCAAACCACCTCTCAGCGCAATAGTGGTTTTACCATGGGAAAACTTATTGAGGTTATCAGAAGATCAGAAGGAGTGGGCTGAAGCTCTATTTCAAAAATATAAGGAGATCTTTGTGGTCAATGATCATGATCTGGGGTGTGCTCAGGGGTTGTTCATCGACTTGATACTGGGGACAATCCTCCCATCAGGTCTTGACCAATCCATCAATCATGGGCAGCTGAAGAAGTTATCACCAAGGAAATTAAAAAGCTGTTGGAGCAGAGAATTCTTGAACCATCTAAGAGCCCATGGGCTTCACCTGTCCTAAATGTAAAAAAGAAGGATGGCACTAACCATGTAGTAATTGACTATCAGAAGCTCAATAGCATCTCCAAAAAAGATTCATATCCTCTGCCATGGATTGATGATGCGCTAGATCAGTTAGGTGGAGCCCACTACTTCTTGGCGATGGATTTGATATCCAGTTGTTGGCAAATTGAGTTGCCCAGGGAGGAGCAAGAAAAATGCACGGTAATCACCTCAAAAGGGCTTTTACAACCAACACGCATGCCGCAGGGACTATGTAACGCCCCAGCTACATTTCAACAAGCAATGGATACTAAACTGAGTGATCTGAAGCTATTGTGCGTTCTTGTGTATTTTGATGATATTGACATCTTCTCTCGCACATTTACTGAGTATATCACTAACTTGGAAGAGGTATTTTGCCAATTGGCTGAGGCCAATATCAAAAGCAAGCCTCGAAAATGCCACTTCTTCAAGAATCAGCTTTAGTATCTTGGGTTTATGGTGGATGCGACTGAGCTAAGACCTCAACCAGCCAAGTTAGAAGCCATCCAGAGGATAACTAAGCCTAATAATAAGCGGGACATTTAGGTGTTTCTGGGAATGGTAGGTTACTACCGCAAGTTCATACCCAATTTCAGTTGCATCGGAGGTCTGATATTTGAGCTATTGAAGAAAGATGCAATGTTCAAATGGATGGAGCGACATCAATGTGCCTTTGATACACTTTGAATGGCGTTAGTTAGTGCGCCAGTGTTGTGCTATCCTAATTTTGATAAGGAATTTATAGTTCAAACAGATGCATCCCTTTCTGCTGTTGGGGCAGTTTTGTCTCAGAAGCACGATGATGGATAAGAGCACCCCGTGTCATACTGTAGCCGCATCCTAATTTGCCATGAACAAACTTACACCATAACCAAGTGTGGGAATGCTTAGTGGTGATCTAAGCATATAAACAGTTTTGAGTCTACTTGCATGGAGTAAAGTTTAAAGTCATGATGGATCATGCATCGTTGCATTTGTTGCAGAATTTGAAGGAGCCTGAAGGGCGGCTAGCACGATGGGTTCTTAAGCTGCAAGCTTACAACTTTGAGATTTTACATCGACCAGGAGCCAAATAACAAAATGCTGATTGTTTATCAAGATTACCAACTATTGCAGTTATGGCAGATTTAAGCAATATAATGTTCAACAAAATGCTCAGCGGAAAATATGAAGATGAACCGCCTCAAGTAATCAGTTACTAGACAAACTCAGGACCCATACATTCCTAATAAATGGGAAATTGTATAAGTGTATAGGGGATGTTACTGTGAATATATCAAGGCCTTCTAACCGCTCAAATATTATTATGAGTCAACATCAAGCAGTTAGCCATGGTGGAGTCCAGAAAACTCTTGAATTGTTAAGATCGAGATATTATTGGTTAAAGCATGAAATATGACATGCTTGAGACCCTGTCTCGCTGCCACCAGTGCCAGGTGGAGAAACCGTTCCACCAGAAGACTTCATACCAGTTGGTAAAGCCTCGCTTTGCTTGGCACACCATCTCTAATGATGTTGTGGGCCCACTGCTAACCAGAGCAAATCAGTCTAAGTATATCCTGGTGGCAATTGACCACTTGATGAGGTGGTTGGAGGCATGAGCCATCCAGGATCTGGGGGCAGTTACTGTGGCTAAGTTTGTAATGGAATGTATCTTACAGCGTCATGGCTGCCCACAGTTTATCCTTACTGACAATGGAACCAACTTCACCTCCCACACTTTACCCAAGCTCAACGAATTAATGGCCAACTGCGAGGTCCTAACAACCCTGTATCACCCTGAGTCCAACAGAATGGTTGAGCGAGTTAATGGGACTCTGGTGAATACACTCTGAAAAATGGTTACTGATAGACCATCCAATTGGAGTATCCTTCTTTCTACCGCGGCATTCGCCTACAATATTAGCTACCATTCAGCCACGGGAAAAATCCCCTTTTAATTGCTTTATGGGCGGCACCATGCTCTGCCTGCAATGCTATATGCCTGTGTAGAGGACACTGGCAGAGTGGATCCACAACAATATTTAACCACCCTTACAAACATGCTGATTTAGTTACAAACTGAAGTGTACTCATTCAGCCTTGCCAGGAAAATCAAAACCCAGGCTATGGACCAAGTACGACGGAGTAGCCTAATGCAGTTCAAAGATGGGGATATGGTGTTATTCCACAATCAGCATGGGTTTGTCTGGAAGCACAAACTTGCCAGTATATGAATTAGTCCATTAAAAATCATTGAGAAAACTGGGGTCAACGCATATACTATTAAGGACCATGTTAGCAGTCAAATCATCAACCGAGTGAATGCAAAATTCCTCCAAGCATATAAGCAATAGGAGCCTCATCATCCAGTCAAGGAGGGGGTAATGTTGCGATTCCAATATGACTGGATGATAAGGACTAAGTTGATATGGCAAAATGATTGGAATTCATTAGAATCGAACTTGTAATGGTAATTTAAGTGCTTCAAAATGAGGCGATATTGGGATCATTGGAAAATTGGTCAAATAGGGTGATAAGTCAATGTCAATATTTGTCAAAAGAGTTTTGGATCGCCTCAAATAAGGTAATAATAATTGAAGGATAATAAACTAAAACTAATGAAAAGATGGCGACATGAATAAACTAAGCAGAAGAGTTGGTACCAACAGAGACCGCTGGTATATCAGTGAAACAAGAGGATTGGAGAAGTAGTCTTGGATTAAGTGAAGAGAGCAGATGAAGGAAGGATCCACTGAAGATATATTTTAATAAAGAAGTGATTGGGGAATTGCTCCCATGTTTATTATAAAAGTTAATTGGTTACAAGTGTATTGAGAAACTGGTAATCATCATATCAACCGCTCTAATTGTTCAATGGGGAAACTCTGTGTAAAAAACCCTTTAGTGGGTACATATGAAAAGCCGAGATACAACAGTCCTTTTATCAGTGGGGGTATTTGGTGACTGGGAGGCATAGGTCGCTCCAACTAAGTTGATTGAGAAAATCAATCAGAATGATGTCCTCTGGAAGTCTATCCAATGGAAAAGTGATGGGTTATAAGCTTTTGCTTGTTTTGTGCTGGTGATGGGAGTGGGATAATGAAGGGGGTCCCTATGGACGAGGGGTCAAAACTCCAGGGGAGTATCCTTGCACCATCTGCTGTACTTTTTGAATAGCTTTATGGGGGTGACTTAGACAGCTCCTCTACTAGAACCTAATTGGTTAATACTACAACTGAACTGCATGAGTCCACTTCTAGCTCACAGTGGGATTTTGGTTGATAATCAAAAAGAATTTTTTATGCGCAGTGAAGCTGTTGTAAAGGTGACCAATGGCGTTGCACCATGAGCAACAGGGCCATGCTTGATCAGGATCCATGATAAAATCTTAGGGCAGGTTTAGATAACCATGGTTGTGGTATGATTTCTATGTAGTGGGAAACTGTGGGTTTCAGGATAAAAGATGCTCTGGTGATGGGAGCTCAATCAGTTGGAGAATAGTACTTTGGCATGCTAAATTCCCTTGAGAGAATGGAGCCAAAATACTTTAGCCCTGTCACATATGAGGACGCGACTGGTGCATCAGGTCATCCCTTGACCAGTGGTACAAGTGTAAACAAACCCAAACCATTGGAGGTACTGATTACCAGGTCGCCATAAAAGAGTATAAAAGAGGCCTTTTTATAGGCTATGAAAAGCAAAAAATAGTCTATTTGAAGGTGAAGGAATGACAAAAGTTTTATTAAGGTTTTTTTGACATCATGCAACATTTTTACCGACAGAGTTGGAAGATTTAATATATGAGGATGACGATGCCACCCAAATTTCTAAAGGAAATCAGCCCCTTTAATTTTGGAGGGCTGGAATAATTTGCATTCTTCTAGTATGCCCTGAAGATTGAACAGAATTACAATAACAAAAGCATCCTTGTTTGAACAAGAATATTACCAAATCAGCTAATCAAAATTCCAGAGTGACTTGAAGCCACAATTCAGGAGCTTCATGGGAGCGCCATTTATGAACTCAATATTGAGAAGCATACTATCAGATTTGGCAATCAAACAATATTGGAAACAAGTAGAATGAGTTAAACTCTAGAAGCGGGCTTAGCATTAAGGTCCCTGAACATCTAGTCTCAGGGGTGAACACCATGAGACGGATTTTGCTTATAATAAAAATTAGTTTTAATGATTGATGAGTCCACAGCATCTTAAGGCGCTGTCTGACTTGAATATCATATTAAACCTCTTATTAAACACATAAATTCTCTACTATTCTAAAATATTGTATTTATTTATATCTAGATTTCCCCCTTGGAGTGTATAGGGCTGCACTTTTGTATTCTAATAAAAAACTATTTACAGTGTCTTATGTTCACCCCTTTTGCTTTACTTTGTGTTGTATCAAAGTTATCAAACGCCTATAACAAGTCTGGTATTGACCAATATGAAGTAATCAACAGTAACAAGTCTGGGTTTAACTTGTTTTTGAAGATGACACTATGTCAAGGATACTTTAGTGCTGATAATGCCAAGGAAGAGGTTGGAAAGGTTTCCATTGAGTCATGAAGGCAATATATGTCAAGAATGTCCAAGAGTGTCAGGAAGCTTGCTATGAATGTGAACAAGTTAACCAAATGATCAATGCACCAAGGGGTATCATCTAAGGAGAAACTGTTTAAAGACGATTGTGATGTTTACAGATGTTCTCTGTGCCCAATCTGAGAAGAGTAGACCTCCTGGGCAGAGAGTTAGCTCTAAAGTTAAGCAAGCTAAGGTCGCCGCACTGACTTTGGCTCTCACTAAAGGTATGCACCATCAGGCCCTAGTGATGATAACGATAGATCTTCTGAGGAAATTGGCGATGATGTGGATATTGAGGTGTATTAATGAGGAGGTGTAGAGGGTTCCTATGAACTCCTCATGAGTGAGAAGGATACCATCCATACTAGACTCTGAATCCTGGAATTTGAAGCGCTTAATTTCTGTAAAAAACTTGAACATGTCATGGAGACTGCTTAAAAGGCTAGAATTGCCTCGCAACCCATAGTGAGAGTACCATCACCAAGTATCAAACTAGAACTTACTCTTAAGAACATCGAGGAGAGGATTTAATCCGTGAGGAAGATAATGGCAAAACCATCACACTTAGATTGAATATGGAGAGTGCTTGGAACAGCATGATAACATTCTGTTTGCGATGCACAAAAGTAAAGAAGATTTAAAGCTCAGATGCTTACTATATTGGAGACCACCACTCTACTTGACCTATAACTTGACTGGATGCACCTATGTGGGCCCTTCAAAGGGATATATCACAACTGGTTATATCTGCTACTCAGCTGCCATGATGCGCGCCTATACTGTTGAAGAGCATCTCAACTATAAACCATACTTTAAAACCATGTAAAAGCCTGGTGAGGGGACAAGCGTTAGTTTTATCCAAATGTAAGAAATAGAATGGATGTTGCTATTGATCGCCAGAAGGCCCGCCATGTACTGGATGCATTTGCTTTGAGGCTCAGGAGATCCTCAACACGAGCTTGAGACCTGGATTATCTTGTACAGAAGATAAGAGCACTTAATCTCTAAGTTTTTTATTGAAAAGAATGTCCAAAATATGAAGCAAGTATCCCTGTTATTGAAGATGGGCAAAAATGAGTCAGTCATGATTTACATTTCTCATTTCTACCAATAGGCCCAGCAGTTATGGACCACAGGAGCAAAAAAATCTGTTTACAAAATGTATACTTTGTTAAGCTCCCTGGAAATGCATTCCAATCTTAAGATTCACATGGTTTTGGCGGTTAAGAGCGCAATGTCCCTTAAAACGCTTAAGGAGATGATACTCAACTTACATGGGATGTACAAATCTGATTTTAAGTCAATGGCTCCTACACCATCCTTTTGACGAGTCATTAAGTCCATATATGTCGCCAATGATTATGTTGTAAAGCCTAAGGAGAAGAGCAACAAACCGCCTAAATCTTGTTACGTTGAGAATTTAAGTGCCAAAACTGTCACAAACTAGGGCGCTTCACTTGATACTGCTCATTAGTTAATGTCAAAACCAAGGAGCCAAACACTATAAAGGACACACAAAATGCCGTGGATTATGTAATTCTATACAATGGGGTAGAGGAAAACCATGAAGATGATGACTTCCTAGTGCGGGTTTCCATGTGTTAGGAGATCCCAGCACGGTGGCTGTACTGGCTATATTGAGAATTATAGTGCTGAAAGACCTTCATCAAATGATAACTATTTGGCCCAAGCAAAAAAGCCTACCTGTTAGATTAATTTTCCTTGAATAAGGAGAGCAGTTGTTCGTGCTTACCTACAAGATTGTGGTACAAGATGGTGAAGACATTACCTAATTCAATACAAACGCTGTTACTTTGAAGTAATTCGAGAACTTTGCCACTGATGTCCTGGCCACTGTAAACCCTTTCGAAAAGAATGTAACAAAGGTGTAAATTATCATCTGGAAGGTGCATGTACTGGCAGTACTGTATACTGGGGCTCCAATGAACATTATCTCCTTAAAACTTATGAAGAAGTTCAATTTTACTCCCGACATTGGCTATAAAGTGAATTATTGTATCAGACCTTAGATCACCCACGCCTTAGGAGCTTATTCTGCTTTTCATTTACAATTTAAGGTGCATAATCCTGATGGCACCGCAGTAGTGTTGGACAAGGACCACTAAAAATGTTCTTATTGGAAAAAAGTTTCTTCTGGAATTTAAAGCGAATATTGACTTTACTACAAGCATGGGTAATATTCTGATCTACCAAATCTCCCTAGTGTTCAAGGATGAGGACGTTAAACCTCAAAAACAGTGTACTTGGTTTGTCAAATCATACCAATCGATCTATCAATCCATTATACCTTAATGGAGAAGAGTTGCAAAACAATTACCGCTTACCATGAGCGCTGAAAATAATTTCCCTTGAGTGCCTGTGAAAGCATAGAAATTCGACCATGGAACCAAAGAATAATGACCTTGTCAATCAGCGGTAAGATTCTTCCATACGTAATATTAGAAGTGTAAAGTTGAGACATAATCTGAGAGCAAGAACATAGAGTGTTATTATAATTATACGATACCATCTACTCTGGAGAGCTAAGACTTGTTCTGGGGAACATTACTACCCAACTGATCAAGAATGAAAAGGGACAAGTTGCAGCATTGGTTCGTCTGACCAGTTGTTAAGATAACGATTCCTAATATACTTATAAGGTTTCAAATAACTCAGGCTTGGGGTGTGACCCCTAAGCAACATAAAAGTTTGACGAACTATTAAACGTGTTTAATAACATCTTTAGCACAGGCCAAAGACTCTAGCCTGTGCAAAGGGAAGGTCCATAAGATGGACACCAGCTTAATTATACCTCCAAGTCCAAACCTTACTGCCATTTAAAGACAGAGGACTCTGGCATCACGCAAAAGCTTAATCAGTTAGCTGAAGCTGGGCTAATCCATCTATCCAAGAGCTCGTGAACGTCTTCTTTGTTGCTGATGCATAAGAAGGATGAGACCCATGGAGTAGTCATGGATTATCACCGCTTTAACAAGATAACAAATATGGACTTTTATCCACTATAAAGCTTTGATGATGCTTTGAAACACCAGGGTGGCTCAAAATACTTTTTGGTGATAACCTAACCAGTAGCTAGTGTTAGATGATGCTCTCCCTTGAGGACCAAGAGAAATGCGCCATAATCAGCAACCAAATGTTGTTTGAACCAACAAGGATGCTGCAGAGGCTTAGTAACGCCCCTTCAACTTTCCAATTATTGATGGGTCGCATCTCCAGCTATCTTAAGTTAATAGTTGTATTAATATATCTTGAAGACATCACAGTGTTCAGCCGCACATTTTGAAAACATTTGCAGCATCTCCAGGATTCTTCAAGCGGCTGCGCGCTTCAAATTTAAATCTGAAGAGAAGAAATTGTAATTTCTCTAAATAGCAACATGAATTCCTGGTGCATGAGAAGCCCAGCCGAAATTAAGCCTCAGGATGGAAAATTGAACGTGATTGTGGCAATGGAGCCACCCAATAGTACAAGTGACGTTCAAGTGTTCCAAGAAATGGTGGGTTACTACAGGTAGTTCATATCCCATTTTGCGGACTTTTTGGCACCCCTTACCTACCTCATGCCTAATGAAACAAAGTTTGAGTGGAGTCTGGGCAGGAGCATGTGTTTGCGGAGTTGAAGGCACAGTTTGATAGAATCGCCAATCTTGGCATAGCCAGACTTCAATAAGACCTTATACTAGTACACTGACGCCAGTGATATGGGACTTGAGCCAATCTTACCACAACTGAATGAATAGGGAGTATATCACTCTATCTTGTATTAATTTAAGATATTCATTGTGCAATAAAAAAGAATTAAAATGTTACCAAACGCAAATGCCTTGCACTTATCAGAGAAGTCAAGCTTTTTAGGACATATCTATATGGAGTACATTTAAGGTTTTCACAGATCAAGCGTCACTTTTTTTGTTAAGAAACATGAAGGAACCAGATGGACGCCTTTCCCGTTGTGCTGTTCTCCTAGAAAGAATTGAATTAAGAATCATACATCAATCAGGAGATAAACTTCTCAACTTGGGCAGTTTGTCAAGACTACCAGTAGTCCACCTGCAAGCGCCAGAGAGCAATCGCCTGTATGACCTAATAGGGCTACCTGAAGAAGCTTGGCAAGATGAGACATAAAATATCAAGAGCGCCCTGCGTAGAAGTTATAAAGACATCCAGCGTGCTAAGGAAATCTGCAAAGAAAAGTTCAAGAAAACGTTGCTCTTATATCTGGTCCATTTATCAAATGGAGATAATGATGGAGGCTCACAAGCAAGTGGGCCATGGACGATTACAGAAGACTCTGCCTTACCTCAAGAAAGAGGTCTATTGGGAATGAATTCCTGACGAAGTCAAAAGTATTAGAGTTGTGTGTACCCTGTACCAGATTTCAAACACTGAAAATTATCTGCGTTTACGCCCATTCAACCACCTGCCCCGTTCAGTAATGCCTTATGACATGGTAGGACCGTTGCCAGCAGCATCCAGGGGCGCAAGTTCATCCTTATGGAGATTGACCACTTTATAAGTGGGTCAAAGAGTCCAAGCTCAAGACATGCACCACGAATTCCACTGCCCGTTTCTTGTACAAACAGATGATTACAAGGCACAGATGCCCTCAAATATTCTTGTTGGACAATAAAATCCTTTTATCTCAGACGTATTGATTAAGTTAGATGAACTTGTAGGGGCCAGTATCAATTCACCACCTCTATAATCCTTCCTGCATTGGAAGTGTGTCAAAAGAGTCACTAGGCTCATAGGAGGCATTTTAAAAGAATATGGCTTTAAATTACAAGTCAAAGTGGGACCAGTTGCTCCCATCAGCACTGCTGGTTTACCAGTTAATCCACCACTACGTGATTTAAATGTCCATTTGAAAGCCCTGTATAAGCGAGAGGCTGCGCTGCCTAGCCTCCTGGCACCAATCAGCAGCGAATAAAAGAAATCTTCCACCCAGGAGTTACCAACAGGAGTTAGCGGGAGAGCTTAGAAGAATCCAGTTAAAAGCTTCAAGCAACACTAAGCTAGCCTCCCCAAATTAAAAAAGCGAGCCTGGGAAGAACTAAGTTACCTGAATTCATCATCATTGATAAGGTTTTGTTTTAACATTTGAGAGGAACACAAGCAGAGAAATAAAGGCCATTTGGACTGGACCTGCAACCATCTTGACTGAAAGAGGAGCGGAATACTCCATTCATGAGGGCAAATATAACATTTTATTCTAACATATTACACACCTGGCACCTTTGGACTTTCCCCAGATATCACCTTAAAAAGGGGGATTGTTCCAGATGAGGCCGCAACTGGTGCATCTGGTCATTCAAAGACAAGTGGAATTAGTGTAATTAACACTAAAAACTGGTGCATGTTCTGGCGACCCTGTCACCAAAGGTGGGTACAATAGAGGTACTTTTATAGTCGAGGGCAAGCAGAATATTTTCAGTCTTTTTTAGTGACATCATTGGCAATAACTTTCACCAAGGATATAGTTACATCATCCATAATAATTTTTGTCCCCCTGAGATGGAAGATCTAGGATATGAGGACGATGATGACCCAAATTCATGGAGGATACCCCAGTGGTAGAGTATGGACCCTCTACCGCTGCTCCCAAGTTTGATCCCAGTAATGGACTTTGGGTAGGGGACAATTTTGACTGTGTTGGTTTTGCGCGCCAATGTCCCGAACTGAGATAGCAAATAGAAAAGGTGGTCCATGGAGTTCCTGGCCTATCATACGCCGCGCATGGAGGTTTTCTGGGTTTTATCCTCCTTTCCCAATTTCTTCACTTCCCTAATTGGTGCGGTACCATCCCCAGGTTGGCCCACCTCAAATAAAATTTAAATTAAATGATGACCCACATTCTGTATGAAAATTAGCCCACTGTTGTACTTCAGGAGAAAATTTAAATTTTAGCCAATGACGCCTTGATGTATGATCCAAATTATACAGTGAAATAATCAAAAGTTTGAACAAGAATATTATCAAATTGTATAGCCATCCAATTTCCGGTTTGACTTGAAGGCTCAATGTGAGACGCATTGTGGAAGCCATGGCTTGAACCCAATGTCAAGATACATATTACAGGATTTGGCAATAAAACAATATTGCAAACGAATACAATGAGCCAAAACCCAGAAGAGGGACCTAGCACAAAGGCCACTCAACATCCATGCTCAGGGGTAACCACCATGAGACTGATCTTGCGCATATAGCATTTAGCTTAAATGAGTGATGATAACAAAGCATAGTCGGATGGCGTCTGACTAGAGGACTATGAAAATCCTCTTATCAAAACCCTTAATACCCTACTATTTTACAAAATCCTATTCATTTTTATCTTAGATTCCCCCTGAAGTATATAATAATCCACTTTTTTACTCTAATAAAAAACGTTTATACAGAAGCTTGAGTTTATACTTTTGCATTACCTTGTGTATTATTAAGTTACTAATTGGTTTAACTTTTCTGGGATTGACCAAGCTAATGTAATTGTCAGTAACTAATCTGGGATTAACTTGTTTTGAACGAGACACTCTGTTGAGGATACCTTGGTGCTAATGACGCCTTAAAAGAGGTTGAAAAGTTTTCGCTGAGTCATGAAGGCCAGAGTATTTCCTGAATGACCAAGAGTCTCAGGAAGCTTGCCATGAGTGTGAACAAGCTAAACAAGTGATCAATGAACCAAGGGGTAGCATTTAAAGAGATTTTGCTTAAAGACGATTGTGACGTTAGGAGGTTTTCTGGTGCTTAATCTGCGCGGTTTGATCCCCTGAGCAGCGAGTCAGCCTCTAAATTCAAGTGAGGCGAAGTTGGCGCGCTGACTCCCTCTTTGGGGTCATAATTTAATGATTCCTGGTTGAAAGCTGTTAGTAAATTCAAGAAGTCACTTAGGAGATCTTCTTGAGATCAAACCTAGTTCCAATGATGCATAGGGACCAGAATGGAGAGAGGCAGGGTTCTTTGGGCTCTTGTTTTGGCCTATCTCTTCATGACCTCCACCAAAATATGGCTTCATGGAGGTTGGTAGGTGGAGCAGGTGTTAGTCATTTCTGCCATGCCCCACATTTCTGGAAAGTTTGATCTATATCTGTGCTGACACTGTTGGAGCAGCATGGGGGAGCCATGGGGTAGTTTCTGGTTCCCCTGAGGTCTAGCCCTTTCAGGGTCAACACTGTTAGCGTCATGTATGCTTGCGTCATATTTAGAGGCGCAGGGTTCACCTTGTTTCTATGAGCGTTGGATTTGGTGCTCCCACCACATGTCCTCAGTTCATGATGTTTCATGTTGACAAATTTCCATTTTATTCAATTGGTTTTAATCAAATGTGCTCAGATTTGTTTGTGGAACTAATCAATGGGAATGGTGGTTGCTTAAGTGATTGGGGATCCTACCTGGAGGGTCTATTGATTGGTTTGTTCCTTGGTTTTTTTGAGCAATCAAAAATTGGTGTGGTCAATCAGGTCATCTGACCTTATGTATGAATTTTATTCTGCAAGGCTTTGACCATTAGCGTTGAAGAAAATTTATGTATGAGTGAAACTTATTATGTAAGCAGTTACCATGCTGATGGTGATTTCTGCTGCCAGAACTGATCAGATGAATCAATATTTGATTAAACATCTCCATCCATATGATCTTATTAGAGGCAGTGTTAAGAAAGGTGTGAGCATTGGGCAATTTTTTGGAGATGATCACATTGTTACAGTGTGCTTAAAAACAGCATCTGTATTGGCGGCTTATGACAGAGATCAAATAATCCTGATGGACACACACATTGGCGACCTGAGGTTGCTGTATGGTTTAGGATGGGTTTTGGTTTTTTCCACCAAGTTATGTATCTTTGGTTAGTTTACTGACATTTTCTATACTATACATTAATATTCTTTACCGAAGTCCAAAGTATCATAATTAAAAAATAGTCTTACCATAAAGTGATTGCTTAAAGGCAAAATATAAAATTAGGCTAAAGATCCTATTGCTTAGGGCTTGGGGGTAATTCCTCAATAGTAGCGAAAATTTCAATTGCAATCAAGACGCTGTCAGAAAACTATAATAAAATTAGATACCTTATAAACTTTAATTCTACGCCAGCGTGAGAAAGGAAGGATATAAAGATTTAATAATATAAAGGGAAGTATGACAACTGAGGCCTAAGGGCTTTTGTTATCAGTAGAATAAGGAAGTGAAAATTACACCAGTGGGAATTGAGGATATGATTTGCCATCATAGTGTCAAGTGATCAACAGCCTATCATATTCACCAAAAGTAATAATATATAACCTTAGTAACCTCTAAAGTTTTGGGCCGCAAGGCAAGATAAATTATATAAGTGATAAACCCTCTATTTAATTATTAGCTAACATAAAAATCAAGTAAATAAGTTTATATAAATGATGTTTATCTAAAAATTAACAACACTAATCTAGGCTTTGTGGAGCTTGCGTACCATGTGCATTTGTTGTTCAATAGTATTGTCATGAATATCATATAATCAGTATTTAATAGCACTACTGAGAGCCAATTCCAAGGGCTCTTTTGATGATCATTCTTATAAAAATCATACTCTGGGATTAATGACCCCTGGTATTTGATTCCCAAAATGAAGGCAGTTGTTAAAAAAGTGGGTCATCTCTGATGCAAAGCAGTCTTTAATTACATCAAGCTTTTTTATGCACATGTTGTCAGAGACAAGTGCCTTACCCTTCAAAAACAGTTAACAAGTGGGCTACATGCACAAATTCATATAAGGTTAAATTAAAGTGGTTTTTGTATGAGAACATAAAGGTTTATATAAGGCTAAAACGATGCTTAAAATAAAGAATAATTGCCTTAAATTATGGGGAAAATATTACCCAAAAAACTATAAATCTATTATTGATAAATTGTACCTAAATTAATGTGGATTATTAGGGCTTAAAATTTGGGTTTAAACTATAGATGACAAGTGGCAATCAAATGCCCACCTATCTATTAATATTTGCATTTACTATCAGAAAATAAGACATTTACTTTTTAGCCTTACCATAGGGTTTACCTAGAATTAAGAGTAGGTAAAAACGTATTTACTTTGTAAGAAAATGTTTCCCAGAAATTAAATTACAAAAAGATCATCATCAGTAATCATAAATTAGATATCAGTCATCCACATAGTAATAATTCGTTAAGCACTTCAAATCATAAGTAAATCATGAACTCTCCAAACATTTCCAAAAGTTGCGGCATTGTTCTGCAATTCTTCGTCACATATGATTTATTGGTATCAAGTGAACACTTCTTCAAGCCTTATAGTCATCAAAAGAAGCTATGATTGATTAATAAAATATAAAACAGAACCTTTCATTTGGTATTTATAAAGCCATTAAAAGAGACATATTTGGTCATTAAAGCGTTTAGTTAAGTTAAAACTTCCCATTTTGTTTATAAAATGTTGAAACAGGCCGCTAATTTTGTCACATTTAAAAGTTATTGGGGGTTTATCCTAGATAGTTTCTCGGCCTAAAGTCACCAAAATAGCTGTTAAATATTAGGGTCAATCGCCCAATTAAGTAAAATTTTGATTTTATAACATGTTGAATAAAGCATAATTTGGTTAAATTTCCAACAACGCTCCTTGAACACTCACTTTACCTCTGCAATGGTTATATCAGTTGTCAAACTCCACTTGTCCTCATCAAAGCACAATTTAAATTCTGTATTAGCCAGGTAAATCAGGTTTGGTCAACCTAATTCTGGGTTCATGATAGCGGAATAGCTTGCTATAAAATTGTTTGACGTAACAACTAGTTATATTGTGGGTTGCTTGACACTGCTCCTTCAGGTGTTCCAAACTGCCATATTATGGCCTGAGTTCAGATTTCCTTTAAACTTTTCAAATTCTTCTTAAACATTGTCCCCACCAGGCTCTTATGACAGTAAGTAGTTTAATCCAGCATTTGTTTTCTTGTTTATTAAAGAGGGCTTGGTACTGTTTGTGCAATTTCTAATATTCATTCCATTTTTCTTTTTTTCTTGTGCATATGCCTCAGGGTAGCCAGGCATCCTTCAGCTTCTTCACAGTGGCAGTTTGCTTGTAAGCAGTCATAATCTATTCTAGAAGCAATCCCTTTTTTGCATATCCTTTATTTTTTCCAGTGTCAAGGGGTCAATCCCGATCAGCTGGTCTAAGTGTGCAATAATAAATATAAACCTACTTTTGGTGCTATTAGGAAGTTGATATGACTGGATGATACGCTATCCATACCAGCGGATCAGAGGGGGAATTGTGATGAGTCTCGAGATTGATGGAAAAGGTATATGAATAACATTCAATCGAAATGTTGACCATTCAGTGAATTGAGGGGAATTATGCTGAGATTTGATATAAATGAGAGCTTCTAGAAAAGGGAAGACAAATAGAAGACTACCAAGCTGAGGATGCATCTGGCTTGGGGAACTGAGATAAAAAAAAGTCACATGGAGGATTGAATGGGATGTCTTTTCACATGATTAGGTGGTTGTAGATTAAGTCTGCGATTAGTATAAGATAAATGTTGAAATAAGGGGCAATTGCTCCATATATAGTTTAATAAGTTTTATTAAAGTTGGCGATCTTCATATCATCCAATTTGGTTGCTCAGTGGCTAATACCCTGTGAAAACCGACTCAGATGAATCAAGCCTATATTCCAAGAATTAACAGGTGGCATGGCGCCATTCTTTGTCCATCAGCGTAGAAGGAGAGATTGCAATTATAATGGCTTTAGAATTTCTCCCAGATTAATGGCAACCTAAACAATCATATGGTTGATTTCTTCACCAACTGTCGCCTTGTTGTTTAAAGTTGACAGTTTAAGGTCAAACAAGACAAGTAAAAAATTCAGCCAAGAACTGGTGAATGCTTATCCGTTGCTATTGTAATTTTACTTATAAGGTTTGCAGGGTCGTCACCCTCTTCGTCTGTTGTTAGAGACAATCCTAAGGTTATAGGTACTATAGCATATCATTGACTATAGTACTTGGGTATAAATGTCTCTGTAATGTATCCTGCACATGTTTATCAAACAGTTCTGGTCTTCAGAAATTTACCATTGGCCATAGTTTGTATTTCTAATAAAGAACTTTAAAGCTAATTCTTTTATGGGGCTTTGTCATTGTGAACACTGCAATCATTTAAAGGCTTTTGTCATAAAATGTATCATGGTCTTGTCTAAAAAAAATTTTCTTGCGTGCAATTCTTCTATAAAATCCTGGTCAATTTATTTAATGTGGCAATTGTGTCGTGGTCAATACATAGCACTTGACATCTTATCTGAATATAAAATGAGTGAACCAGGGGTCACAGTTTGAGATCAGGCACATTTTCTTCTAGAAAGGGTTGTAATTAGAGAGTAAAATTTAAATCAAAATATATTGTCAGTTTTTAAGTAATTCATTTTCCTCATCCTCTAGTATGCTAGCCATCCCCCTAACATTTGTTTTACTATGGTTATTCCTGGATGTTTAATCCATGAGTATGATGATTGTTAGGATTATTGATCAAATTTATGAATGAAAGTTGTTTTTTAGAGGTAATATTTAGTTTAGCCGGTCAAAAATAATATATAATTATGGCGAGATTGGTTTGTTGGTACTGGTATCTTATTACCAGACACCTTATTCACTAGAAAATCCACTGCCTTCCTGGTCTCTTACAATTAAGAGGGAAGTTAGCTTTAGCACAAATTTGGGATTTTTTGAAGAGGTTAGTCAAATAGCCATTTTGGCAGAGGTTGCCAATTGACTATTATAGTCATTTATTGTCATAAGCGCGGTAGAATTTAAATCCTTATTTTTGTTGACCAATTTTTGAATTAATGACGGAGGAATTTTTGGAGGTGATTGTTGCTTTCTCAGCAGCCTTCTCCTTATAACCTTATTGGTCAAATTTTTAGGCCAATCCTTATGCCATCGCTCCTTTTTCTTCTCATCCCAAACCGCTTGGGTGAAATAGAATTATTTAGGCTTGGGTCTCATTCTCTAGTCCATTTTAAGCATTTCTGGCTTTGAATATAATAAGCTTATCTTTACCTCAAGGCTTATTTCCATTCATGCACCCATACCTTTTTGTGGGCAGTTTCCAGCTCTTGCTGTTGTTGCTATACATCCACAACCTCCGTAGGTTGCATGGAAGTCATTTTAGGTTTTAGGTAATAGGAAAGCTATAGATACAAACTTTGTGAACCCATCAACAGGATCATACTTTGAGCTGTGTCACAATTTTCACTTCTTGTGATGGCACTGGGCAATTGTGTGAACCGTTTGGTAGCAGAATAAGCAGACATGCCTTGCATCCTCCTGTTTTACATAAAATTTACTTTTTGAGGACCAGCGTCCATATTTCCATGGAGAAGAGTTATTCTTTACTTTCATCTAAAGCGCTGGTTGTAAATACCCTCAATTGTTTGGAGAAAAGGCTTTTAGTGATATAGTCACCTCCAGCTTATTGGAATTCACATAACTTATGTAGTATGATAACTTGGTGCAAAATGCTTTAAAAATTATTTGCTTTCACAATACATTGGCAGAAGGTAGAAGATTCCCCCATTCTTTGCCTTATTAGCATTACAAGTTTTTTTAGTTTTAGATAAGAGTCGTTTTACTTGACGCTTCCATCTGAATAAAACATTTTTTGTTGAGTTAGTCAAATATTGAAATATCTATATAGCTGCGTTACAGCACCCAGTGATGGTTAAAGTTGCCGCCAGACAATATTTTGTCCATCACTGGATAAATTGAAACAATAAGGTTTAACTACTCCTTCTCCTCAACCAGTTTGAGGTGGATGCAGATAGCATCTTTGAGATAGGACTTTGTTTCCTGTCATTAAGAATCTTTATAAAATAAAAATTAACCTTATGTGGCTGATAACACTGTCCCATGATACCTCCTCTTGCTGAGTGGCTGAAATGCTACATTCTTTGTTTATTTGAGGCGCTGACCAGGGGATGGGAATTACCGAAAGAAAGAAAGAAATGACTTGAAACCTGATCAGGGTCAGCTCCATCAAAGAAAGTTTTTCCTTCATCTGGATAGAAACTTTGATTTTCTAGTTATGTCATGTATGAGATTTTAGTGTTATTAGACCTACTAACCGTAAAAGCTTCCTTCAGTTGTCACCATGATTGATGTGCAAAAGGCGGGAATTGAACCCATAACCTTCAGTTTGGTAGCTGTACGCCCTACCAACTCTCCTTCCACCCCCAAAACGCTATATTTTTTTATTTGCAATGAGGGCTTTTGGTGCCTCTGAGTGGGGTTCTCCTTCAAAGTCCAGCTCATTGACTCAATGAAGCATAATCTGAAGCTCAATATTGTCTGAATTTGATGCATATGGATGCACATTTGTGATAGTTGTGAGCCATAGCAGCGTCATTTCTGAGTCTTGTCACTAATGCTTTATATGGAGAAAATATGAAGTGATACTAACAGAGATCAGCTTTGTGGCCACACGTTGTATGCATATATTATGTGGATGGCTTGCATGTAATGGAGCTCTTCTGACACAATTTATTCACAGTAGTGATGTTCCAGACGGTATTAGAATATAAGTGTGCCATTTCTTCTGGCTTATCAGCCTCACACCATTAAAATGCTTTCAACGGATTAAAGCATTCAGAGGCTTAAAGGATTGTTAGTTTTTTAAAATTAAACGACATTAACAAGTCTCTAAAGTCTATAATTTGGATGCTCATTTGGAGCCAATCCCGTTCTTGTTCTGTGGTTATAATCTCATGCATCGTGATAATTGCCTGGGGCAGGATCTCAGACTTGATCCAGGATTTGGCATTTTTGGGGTAAATAGATGCGCCCAAGTCCACCGCTTTGGACAGGGGTATGTGGTCTTTACATACAGTCCTCTTTTTAGAGAGAAAGGACATCTGCATAAGGTTTTGTGGATGTTCTTAGTCATAAAAGCTAGCCCAGTTGTGGACTCGGTTGGTACCAGGTCTGTTGCAGGTCCAGATTTCATTTTGGAGGGATAAAGCTGTTCAAATTTAAGTTAATAGCATTTTGGCAACTAATTTGGGAAAGTTACTTACATAACGCCTTCTTTTTTTGTCCATTAGGCCTTATTATGTCAGACGCCAATGGGGGAGTGATCTGCATATATGACCAATTCAAGGCTTCAGTTGCTTTACAACTAAATGTAATCCATAAAACAAAACTTCAGAAAAACTAAAATTTTAACTCTTAAAGACAAAAGTTATGACAATATGTGGCGTGCCCAGTTTTGTGAAATTTAGGCATTAAGGATTAACATTAATAAGCATTAAGCTATTTTGGCGTTTGTCTTAAGCTCTTGACAAGGTGCATATTCTTAGCGGTGATCCCTGCCTTACTAAAATCCATGACATAATGGAATTCTGTAGGGATTTGAGTTAATAAACGAATCAATATTCCTGCTCATTAATTGAACATCAATGAACCAACTAGTGGTCCATCTCAATTGGAACCTGCCACCAAATGTCCACTTAAGAAAATCTATCATTAATCATCACGTACATATAAACCAAAAGATGTTCATTCTGGCTTAGTCCCTCAGCTTCAGCGTCACATTAAGGATGACTCTGATCAATTCAGTTATTATGTCATCGCCAATGGAGAACAATGAGAGCATCAACTAGGCAGTTAATCTATAATGACTTGGAAAATCTTTATTGTAAAAGTCAGAGTTTCAGACCTGCTTGCTTAACTTGATTGGCTGACTTTGCTGTTAAGGGATCTATTACGCATAGATTAGACACTTGGCAATCATATTAGGAACATGGAAGAACTAACTATGTAAATCTTCTTCTGATGTTACTAAATGTAGCATCAATTGCTTATTGAAACTGTTCATTGCCTTGATGATGGTATTTTTCTTAATGGTCTTAAAATAACTTTAATAAGTTGGCCAAACACAAGAATCAACGGAAACCTTAAAATTCTTCTCAGGCGTTCTCAGTAACCTAAGGTGTTATCCTAACCTAGTGTCTTCTTCTTTAAATCACAGACTAGTTTTTGAAACTCTTCACTTAAACTTAAAAAAGTGGAAAAGAAGGATAAACTCAATATTCTATATTAAAAGTCAATATTTTAAGAAAGATTGAAGTATTTTTATAATTTTTAAATAAAATCAAGACATAAAAAAGAATTTAAAATAAAATTTGGGTTTGGGGTTTGTCAATATTGTAGGGGCTTCATATGACCCCTAGTAAGTCACTTCTTCTTTTTTGCCTTAGTGGCGGCATCCATCTTGTTTAATGTTTCATCCACATATTATGTCTCATATTGAAAATCCCTACATCATGGTGTTTAATGGCCCCTTTCTCAATATCTTTCTGGGAGTGGGGTAGCAATACTTATTCCTGTAAATGCTTTATTAACTAATTTAGTAAGCTGCTGCTCTTCTCATAACTCAATCAATTGTTCTACAACAATGAACCTCGCTTCAAGATTTCAATTGACTCTCAAAACAGGTTGATTGCCTTTTGGACAATATTTAGATGAAGAGTTTAATTGCTTCCATCAAGGTAACTAGCCTTGGTCATTTCTCCATTATAAGTCCATTGCAAATTAAATTTGAGAGCCTAAAGGTATAAAAGGGGGTCAATTTTTATAGTATTTATTAGCATCATTGGCTTCGTCCTCATATTGAACTTTCTTCTCTCAGAGGAGATCAAATTATTTGGCATAAAGTCATCTGAACCAAATGGTAATTTCTTGGGCATCTTCAGTCTATAATAGAAGGTTTATTTCCCAGATCCATTGCTAAATAATGCTTATGAAATTATGAGGTGTTGGTACTGGCGGGGTTCCTTTCAGAAGGTGAGGATTTACTATAATATACTTGTGTGTCTTATACAACAGTAAGGATAGAGGTCTTCCATGGTGGTGTAACTCAACTCACCTTATAAATGATAGATTCTTTAAAATATAATATGAAATCTGTAAAGCCCATTTTTTTCTTTTTTAACTGCCTATAAATTAACAGTTTTAGCCCCATTAAATCTTAGCTTACATTATAGGAAACAGATAAGCTGACTAGGTATATGCTTGCATATAGCAAGGTTGTGACTTTTTCAGGCGTCCAATTCCTCACAGACTGCTGCTTTCACTGCCTGGAGATCAACAGGCGACTTCAGCAACTGAGGTCTTCCTCAGTGCAGATGCACAATGATAAAATTTTCGTTTCTAAACTCTATCAGGATATGCGTTTCCAGATACATCTTTGCATTGCTGACAAAACTTGTTCACATTCCATATGGCAGCAGTTGCACGGGGTGGACTTTGTGATTCATTGCGTGGCCATAGTATAAGGGGACTGCAGTGTTTCTTAATGCTTGATATCACAGGCGTATACTACTCTGCAAGAAAAAACTTCATTTAAACTGGAATATTTATAGACGCATTTGAGTTATGGCACCACATACTTCATGGTTTGCGTTGATAGTTTTTTACCTCCACTAGGACTTTAAACTCTTAAAAAATTGTATTTGTTGGTTAACTGAGGAATCTAACCTGCTTCATACATGATGGTCAGTTTATTGGTACTTTAGGACTTAGAAGTTTATAATTTATTTCTGAGATTGTTTGCTGCTGAAACAATCTCTGAGTTTTTTTGAAGCATAGGTACCGTCTTATCACACTCAACTATCTTTGGTATGTCTGGTGCAATCATTCTCTTGTGTAAGACTGAAGCTTTGGGATCTTTCCTTAATAGACTGGGGTACCCTTGGGAATTCTTAAGCATATTATCACCCATTTGGATGCTGTTAAAGGTTTCCAAATGTTCTCTGATCTTTGCCAGCTGGTACTTTAAAGCTTTATCTAGGTTAATTCAAGGGGTATGTGATACAGACTTCACATGGCGTTGTTTTTTTTTCTTGATTTTTTAGTTAAAATTAATGGGGTTTCCCAAAAAATTTTATTTAAAAATTCTCCATGCTGATCACAAAATTGTTGGCTAAGTTGTTAGTATTTTCATGGCTTCATCGCTGATAATCTTGAGTTTAGAGTTGGTGGACATGCTTTTGTTGATTGTATTAATCATATAGAGAATTAGTATAATTTGTATATAAGAAATTGTTTTAAAGGGTCATCCATTTCTATGTTCAAGGCTCTGCCAGGTGATGTACACTACTGTAACTGTATGCTGGTTGAGTTTTAGCTTTATTGCTCTATAGGTTCAGCAGGCCGCTAACCACTGAATTTCTCTTTCTAAACTTTTTCTTGGTAATTCTGAATTTCAAAAGTAATCCTTAGGTTGAAATTTTTTTAAAATGCTTATTAAATGCATTATTAGTGCCCTGTAAAAAAGAATACATAAAATACAATTATTAAACCCAACAGTAAGATTTTTGTTTTTTTACATACTTTTTTTCTTTCTGGAAATAAAGTAGTATTGAAGGTATATGCATACACTTACATTTGTTTAATCCTTGAAGCAGTAATGCTAATGTTATATCAACTATGTAATCGTTAATAAATTCTTTGCATAAATAAGTTAAGCTTGTTCAGTACTGGTAAGTTCGTGGAATAAAGTTTTAGGATGTTAACGACCTTCAAGCTCTTATAATATCTCCTTCCCTTACTGATAGGAAATTAAAGTGCTATTTAAGACAAGTCCTCAATAAATAGTCCTCAATCTCAAGAAAGTAACCTAAGAATACTTAGTACCGCCATTATAATTATTTGTCAATATGTCCACAAAAAAGGGGCAGGGAAATAAATTAACTAGATATTTTTTATTTAACGTGTCAAACTCAAAACTACTAACATACACATTTGGAGCCTCATAAAATGAGCTTATATTTGGATTTCTAGCAATAGGATTAGGAAGAGGTGCATCTCATCTGCGTCCTTAATTACTATCTGCGCAAAGTTATTAAAGTATATCCCAATAATCTCGCTTTTAATACAAACTATTAACCATCATAGGCAATAGATTGGAATCAAAATCTTTAGATATAAGATAATCTATTATTCCAAGGGTAATTAAAACTTTAAGATATAGAAGTAGAATAACCCAACACTAATATTAGCAGAGTCTTATGTATTTATAGTATAAATTAAAGAATATTAATGTATATCCTACTGTTCATGGGACCTATCCAAAGTAATATCCAAGCGGTCCCAGCACTTTTGATCTTTTTTACCTGAGACTGCTACTTCATGTTGCTTCAACTGGTTTTTTATTAGAGGCTAATGATCCTAAAAAATTTACCTTGTTCTTATTTTAAGTGCAATGTTTATAAAATTACAGGCCCTTATTCAAGGGTCTTGTTTGTGAGTAGCTTTCCAACTGATCTATCAAACTATATGCATCGCTCATCTTCACACATAATTTGCTGTAATTTGTTTTCATAAAGTATAACAGAGTTGTAAATTATAATAGGTGGGACTTGTGCGCTTCTGAAAGTCTCTTAGTGAATTATAAGAGGAGGAGCGCCAGTCACCTAACGCTCATTCAAGTGAACGCCTATATCCACTCTTTTTTCCAATGGCAAGTCTTGAGTATTGGAACTCAGGTCAAAAAAGGATTTATGGATTAGCTCAGCTTAATGGGTGCAGCCAAGTTACATACACAATAGCCTTTTCCAATATATTGCTCAACACAATAAAGGGCGATTCCTCGTCCAAATAACACTGTTTCAGATTGGATGTGAACATTTATTTTATGTTCAAATATTTTTAGCACTCATATACACACATAAAAGGAGCATTTTCTAAAATTTAGTTTAGGGAAGCTGCAAGTTAACAATATTGTGAAAATTAAAGAAAATGAAGAGAGTAAAAATCTTTAATTTGTTTTTGTTGTAATTAGTGGAAAAAGATCTTGTCCAGATTAGTAAAAGCATCCAAGTTATCTAAATTTGTAAAAAAAACCAACATAAAAATGCCACCTCTTCCTCATGAATTTTCATTATTAATAAATTTATAAAAAAGCCATATTTTTGTAACAACGTTACCTCTGAACCTATATCTTATAAATGGTGTTTAAATCGGGCAAGTGTACCAGTTTGTTGCTAATTGTAAGGTACCATACAAGAATACCAAACCTCCAAAAGTACACAATAAACTAAACACTGTAACGCGACTAAAAATTTCAAGACAAAATTGGAATTTTTCAGGACTAGAATCTAACTCTTTATTGTGTGGATGGATCCAACCATTTTTTGACACTCCTTAAAACCCCATCTGATTCTTGGCATTGAAAAGATTAAGAAAAAAACCCTAAACTAGCTAATTTATTATGCAAATGACCTTAAAAGGGAATAGAATATTATTCCATTATGCTTAATGATATAAATGCCCATAGTACATAGAAGACATCAGTGTCACACCTGATTTCTTTATAAACATCTCAGGCAATGCAAATGTTGAGTTTATTATGAAATTTACCCTTTGGAAAGTATTTAATCCAAGAAAAACTTTAGAACTTTTAACATTCTTACAGGTTGTATGAGTATAGAAGACAGTTAAGTTCATATTTAACTATAAGGCAAATGATTAAATTATAAACTCAAATGTTCAGGAAGCATATCATTATGTTATATTGCGTAAAACATTAATTGTAAAATTTTTTTAGATAGTAGGTACCACAATTGTTGTTTTAACATTTGGTATGAACATAAGGAATCCAATGCACTTCCCCTTGAAAATACCTATGTAGGATCTTTACCAAATATAAAAAAGTTAGCAAACGGCAGCATATTTTAAAACAAATTGATTCAAGCTATTTTTCTATGCAACCATGCTACACCCAAATTTATGGAAAACAAGTTCTAAGATTTTGAGATTGTCCAATCATAAAAGTGACTCAAAATCAATCACATTATAACTTATCTAACTTGTTATTTTGTAAGCTATTAATTATCACCTAATGCCGTAATTTAACTAAAATATATACCAAAATAATCTAGATTAGATATCTATAACTTCAAATTAGTGATTTCTTCCTGAGCTATTTTGTATTGCATTAACGATTCAATCATCATTTCATTCATATAATATGATCTCTACAGACCTATTTATTTTAATTCCAAGTACGTTTCTGACTTTTTAGCATGCCAGCAATGTCCTTCCTTGTGCTAGGATCCTAGAGGGATTGGCAGAAGACACTAGAGAATTATCTACTAAGCTGCTTGATTTTAGGACTGATGAAATATAACCCTAAAAGAATAAATCTTATATTTACTGGAGAGAACCTCATAAAACATCTGAGATATCTAACAAGGTAGCTGACACTTAGGACAGCAGATAGTCAGGTATTCAGTTTATAGATTATGATTGAGAATGATGTATTACTAAGTTTACAACGATAAATTTTCTTGGAAGTATGGCTGATATTTTTTGGAAATAATACCATAATGAAGAAATAAAGCAAGCTATAAAATTACAAGATATATTATAAGTTTAATATGTAACAAGGAGATAGACATATAGAAAATTATATTCCTACTACTACTATTAAAATTAAAATTTAAATGATTATTATGTCAATATACAGAGATACCACAAAGAGTGCAAGAGAGACTGTGACATATCTACAACAAGCAACGTGTTATGGAACGCTTTTCTTTCCAACAACTATCACTTTTAGTAATGCAATTTGGTTGAAACAGTACAATTTGAAATCCAATAACTGGTGAGATTAGCATGAGTAATAAAGTAAAGAATTGGACAAACTTGGTAAAGGGCAGCAGACCTGGATCTGCACCTCCCAAAAGTACCAAGCGCACAGGAACAAATGATAATATCAGTAAAAACAAAAAACCCAAGGTGGCACACCCTGCAGGTTTTATAAATTTTTAGAGAGATATGAAAGCTACGTGGAAGTATCCCAATCACAACCATTGTCATCAGTGGAACATGGTATATGAGTATTCCTAGGCGTAAAAACAAGGACAATGTGGGAAAATTTGGCAAAGTCCAACTTTAATTTTTCCTGCATGCAATGTACTTAATAACCCATACCATCCACAAAGTATGGGCAGACCATGGATTGGAAACAACGGAAGAAGCAAATGAAGCAGCAAAGGTCAGAGTGGTACTCAACCTTCCCTTATGGTCAGCATTTGCTATCAACCAGATGCACACGTTGGACATAATTCAAAGATATTTTTAAAATTATTGACTACATTCTGACTATACTGACATGCACATTAGTCAAATGACATCTCCAGGAAAACTTGGATGCCTATGGAGAAATTAAACAATTCTAAATGCAAAGATTCCAGCTGATGCCACCCTTAGCACTGGGAAGGCAATTACAATCATTTCCCTGAACCAGGAGATAGAGGAGGATATTATAAAAATACCCCACGTCACATCTTTTATTATAAATGGGAAAATCCCAACTATTCTGTGTAACAGTAGAGAGCGCACCTCCTTATGCAACCACTGCCAGGCCTTTGGGAACAAAAATTCATGCTTGTCCCATAAAAGAAGGCCTAAGAGAAATGAGATTATGTGATGAAGAAAAGGCGAAGATGACTCAGAGTATGCCAAGGTCACAGATAACACTCAAGCATTCAAATGGGGAGAATATAAGCAATACAAAATAATTGACCAATTTCCCTTAAAGAATAAAAAATGGCTAAATAAGCTCACAAGCGGGCTGCGGCCAAGGCCAAGGCATCAGTGGAATCATACATCTCAGTGTAAAAATCCAGAAAAAGATGGAAAAACATGAAACAATGAGCCAATCACATCCCGCAGAAAACCAAATAAACAATCAAACAGAATGGATTTGGCGAAGCTCAATTTGGAAATAAATGCAACAAAACAGGGAATAATCTTTCCCCCCCCAAAAAAAATTATATAGCATAACCCAATTGGGAGTGAAAATCAACAATGGAACGCACAAGAGAGTAAAATGTGGCCAATATGAGCACACAAGTGCACCGCAATGACTAAATTGAAAACCAACAAAGGCAAGAGAAGAGCAAAAACAGTTGTGACAAAAGGGGAAGAATATACCCCAACTCCTACTCATGGTTATGCTCTCCACAGTAGAGGTGCAATGAAGAGCAATGAGAGCGAGGGAGTAGGGCCGGGGGGCCCTGCTAACCTCTCCTGAGGTGCATTGGGCGTCTCAGTAGAGATAGAGATTCTGAACATAGTGGGACTCAAGGCCTTAACGTCTAGGCCAAGAAGTTGAGTCTCCTGCGAAACCACCTGTTAATCCTGCCGGTGCAGGAAACCCACAGTCCACAGGGAAAGGAGGAGGCATGGGAAAACATGCTCCTCCCAACAATATCATTATTGTCACAGCACTTTGGGGTGATAGTAAATTCAAACCAAAATTATAAATTTATCAATAAAAATTTGTTCATGGAAGGCCGCATACTATCTGTTACCTTCTCATGTCACAAAGAAGTGCGCACAATAGCCAGTGTGTATGCACTGAACTGTGCATCAAACCAACGAGAGTTATTAGCAGCTCTAACACAACTCTTTATTCCAGAAAACACTTTTGTCATGGGAGACATACCTGCTTGATGAACCCAGATATTGACTGATAGCCACACACAACGGAGGTATCACAAGTGCAAGTGTAACTTCGCGTGCTAAAGGACACCCTGTGGCTATATGATCCACTACTTAGAAGTTTACCCCTACTATAGAACATGACACGCCCACATGTACACAACGGTGCACTTATCTCTATGTCACAGATAGACCCAATACTTGCACCATTAATTTTCTGACACCAAATTCATAAATTTAAAACTACAAAAATTGAATTCTCTGACCATCGTCTAGTTTCTTTGTCCTACACACCAGCAGAAACAACTACCCAAGAACCCAAGTGGTTTAGAATTACACAGTAAGTTTAGACAACTTAGAATTTCAATATTGGATGGGAGTATACTTTCAGCATGGGATTTTCAAACACCTTTCTGTTCAGACTCATTAACCACATGGGAAAATTTCAAAGAATCAACAACCTAACAGATTAAACACACAACGTCTATAAGATACAGGGCAGTTTCAGCCATTATCAAGCACACATTGACGAAAATAACCACCTGGAAAACAATGACCCATGCACAGGATACAGTCCTGGATGGGGTCGCAAATGGGCAGAGGTTTCTGCTCAGCTAAACACTCTGATACCTGAACACCATCTCTGAGTTGGGGTTCAATATAGAGCAAAAACACAAAAGATGGAGAAACTTGCTTGAGCTATTTTTTCCATTGGTTTCATGCCTGAAAAATACATTAGCCTGCACACAGGTCCAACAACTGGACAAATCCATAGCGGAAACACCCAAAGAAGTTGTGACCAAAGTACTCAGGTTTTATACAAATCTATATAAATTAAACCAGTCAAACCAGCAAAAATTGACAAATTCCTTGCAAGTGCACATATCGACACTGCAGCTCAAGAAAACAATTTAATTAACCTAATATTGTGTGAGGAACTATGGGAACTAGTATGCGGTGCACTTAGAGGGAAATGCCCGGGACCTGATGGGATTCTCTATGAATTTTGTATAAATTATTTATTAAAATATCTGATATTCTTTTAGCTTCATGAACAAGTATATAATGGAAACATGCCTCCTACCTGAAGGCAAAGAAGCTTACACTGTCACTTTATTCAGAAAATGAGATTGACTAAACCTATCCAATTGGCGCCAATCTCTCTAATCAACACTGATACTAAAATATTCGCAAAATTATGGCCAAACGACTAGATAAATTGCAACTGATACAATTCTCATCACAATATGAATTTATTCCAAGAAGATCCATATGGGACAATATCCACACAGTTGTAAATGTCTGCTAGTCTTAAACCTCTGGAGCGCATGTCTTTTTAGACAAACAGAAGGCATATGATAGGGTGAACTGGACCTATCTCAGGGCATGCCTTCAAAAATTCATACTCCCAAATGGATTCATAAACTGGGTGGTGTTGTTCACAGAGTCAGCCACCATGGCGTGCTTGGGGCAGGTTTCAGAAAAAACCCAGTTTTCCACAGAGAAAACTCTTACAAGGGGACCCACTACTTCCTCTGCTATACAATTTTAGCCTGGATCTCTAATTTGTATTACAAATACACTTCTTAATGAAATCAATGTCAAGGGCCAAACACCAGTTAAATTGATTGCCTTCACAAAACGACTTGGTAGTGGGAATATCCAACAACCAGGATGCTCGCAGAATTGAGAAGATAATACAAGAATACTCAGCCATAAGCAACACATCACTTAACACTGAGAAAACGGAAATCCTACTCCTTTGGAAATACCAGACCCATTGAACGCCATCTACCCTGGGCCAGCAAAATAATATAACATCAAGGCTTCTCACCAGACATACACAGTGCCTTCAAAAATTCTGGGACTAACGTTTTAAAGACACAACTTTACAAATAAATAAACTTTCTTTTATCATAATTTAAACGTACAACCTTTCCCTCTCTATACATATTTATATTGCTAAAACAATTGTTAAAAGGTATGCACATAGTTCCTATTTTGTATAACCATGTTTAAACCAGCTGTCACATTCTTCTGAATTGTCTCTACTTTATCAAAAGGATGAACCTTCAGTGCCACCTTCAGATTAGAGAACAGAAAGAAGTCAGACAGAGCCAAATCTGGTGAATAGGGTGGATAATTATAATCTGAAGGTAGCACTGAAGGTTCATCCTTTTAATAAAGTAGAGACAATTCAGAAGAATGTGACAGCTGGTTTAAACATGTTTATACAAAATAGGAACTATGTGCATACCTTTTAACAATTGTTTTAGCAATATAAATATGTATAGAGAGGGAAAGGTTATACGTTAAATTATGATAAAAGAAAGTTTTTTATTTGTAAAGTTGTGTTTCTAAAACGTTAGTCCCAGAACTTTTTGAATGCACAGTGTAGGAGGCGAAAATCAGCAATGCCCCACTGAAACTTCCCTTCACTACCAAGCTGGCAGCTGGACCTGTCCATCACTTGGGGGTATAATTAAAAGCAGGAGGCTACGCCAACTTTATGATGGAAAATCATCTTCTGGTAAAATAACAAGACGTATTGCATCCTTACATGGACGCCAAACAAGTCTAACAGGAAGGGTCACGGTAGCCAACTCCATGATACTATCAATAATATGGTTTACGGCCCATGCAATTGATTTCTCGTTAGTTTTAAAATACAATATACGCCTTAATACAGGGATGGCTTTGGTCCAACCACAACCCCTGTACGCCTTGAAACCCTATATGGCTCTAGGAGGAACGGAGGTATGGGGCTAACTAATTATGTAGATCAAGCGACCCATATACTAGATTCTGGATAGCTCAGGTGACTAGCCCAGATCTACCAGATATAGACTGGGCCAGAACATCAAGATATAATTTCACTCGAACACTTCAATTAGGAACCCATAACACACAAACACATTGATAAAATATCTAGCCTTCCATCCTATAGCAGCAGGGCCACATGGCACCCCTGCACATTTCAAACGAATACTTCTAGCCATGAGAAGAGCATAGTAGAAGATTCACATATGTGATCATATCAGTCACAGAGGACGCCCAATGCTAACTCTCAGACAGGAAATCAATGGCCAATAGTCACAGAGAACATAATATGCAGAAATCCGGGCACCATATCCAGGATTGATTACCTGGATCATATGGATATAACATTCAAACTGGAGACCCAAAGAAGAGTCTGGAGTTACACACATCACTCACTACTTCAACCCAGGATAAGAGCACATGCGTGGAGATGCATGAAGAGAGTATACCGCCCAGAAGAATGGTCAAATGTAGCCCATTCCTCATGTATGATATGTGGTCAATATGGAAGCCTAGTACACCGTTTAGAACAATATCCAACATCATTAGCTATATGGAAAGAGGCCATGCGCCTATTCCTCCAAGACAGTGGACAACCATTCAGTATAGCTAGAAACATGTTTGCATTAAACATTGAGTCATCTGCCCATCCATCTCTCTGGGCGTTAATAATAGCAATAGCACTATGGACAGTCCATATGATAGTATTGGAATCGTTTACAGGAGATACGCCTACAATCCAAGAAGCCATCAATCGTTACACTACCATATATTTGAACATTTCCAAGCATTGTTGTACGATAACATGACTCACGTAACAGAAGGAAAATCAATATATGGGTCCCGATATGGCTCCTAAAGATTGATTCTTCCCTTCACTCATGCTGCATCCAAGGATAAGCCATCAGAAACCCCCTACCGTCCTAAACTTGGTGGCCTCAGAGACAACAAGAGGAGCTTTGAATCCTCTGGGTTGTCTTTAATTTTCACAGTTAACTAGTTTATCCCAACTAAAATCAGAAGTGCTCATCCCCTGGTTGACCTTCCCCAAATAAATATAACAAGCAACGTGTTATGCCAGTTTTAGCAACAATAATTCAGGTATAGTGGGAAGCCCCATAGCAATATTTTAAACTAAATTAGATAGTTTAAGGGTTGACTGTGCGGCAAAAAGACCATCAGAGCTGTTGAATGGTTGACTGGATCTAAATTGTCAGTTATCATATACCAAAAATATCCTAAGTATATCCAAACTGGAATTGGTGGCCTAGCAATTTCACTTAATTATATTTGACTATGATGACATGGGCTTGAGGGCTTTGTTGGTCAGGTCAGACTTAAAATTAAATTTTTTTAATTTAATGACTCGGGCATGTGGGCTTTGTTGGTCTATGTCAAAATTAGTTTTAAATGTTGGTCAAGTTTTTGATCGAATTAATTACTAAATAGTGATACAAATCGCCCTGGTATGTGCTGCTGATTGCATGTGAAAGAGAATCAGTTCAGCTATTTGCAGACGTGTCCAAAACGCCATCTTGAGAATGATGATGATGTCTACACCAACCCTGAGGCTGAGAATGATGCCCTGATTTGAAGTATTTGTAGATGCTCTTATGAACATCTTACATTTTCCTCTGGCCAAGTGCTATTGAAAATGAGACATCATGGGGTAAGATGTGGTGAACATCAAGCCCTATAAATTACCCTCAAGTCGATGCTAATAAAAAACATCTAACTACTATGACTAGTTTATAATTTAACTTATTAACTTTTTGTGTTTATTACTTTACTTTGTATTAGTCGAGAATTACTTGGGATCAGTAAGATCAGGGCTGCGTGCCATCGTCCAAGTAATGACAAGAGAATACAACTTTGAAGTGCTATTACCAAGGAGTTACATCTTAAACTATAGTCATTGTCTGGTCTATTGTCCTCATACAATAGATGCTCAAATCTTTACCATACCACCAAAGAAGAACCAGCCATTAGAATAAGACCAAAATTCAACAAGAGCCTTAAACTAAATAAGAACAGAAGGACATTACAAAAAAGTCCTAAATTCTTATTTAACTAGAAGTTAGGAAAATTATCAGATGTCACTTTTTTATACTAAGGTTTCTACAAGAAAGTTCTAAATCCAAAAGAATTATTACTGTAAAAGATGTTGGTAGTTAAAACTATTTTATTACTCACAGCATAATTGAAGGACCCAAAGTTGAGGCCTGTGGACTAGAAGCTGATTTTGTGATAAATGGAGAGGGCTTAAGTGGTTCTTTTAAAAAAGGCTGTTATTTGGTAACTTAAGTGTTATAAATAAGAAAAAAATGGTCCAAGTCTACATATATCTGGTTGTGACCAGGCTTTTCTTTAACTTGTTCTAATTTTCTAGTTATTTTTAATAGGAACAGAATACAAAGATTAAACAGAATTTTTTTACAAAAGGATCCTAGTCACACGTTGGTATTTAGACACAAAGCATAATGTTGGTTCTGGTAAAAAACAACTATTAAAAATCCTCTATGAACGGTAAATCTTGGCCATAAGAATCTTTAACATCTCAGCTTATTGACATATGTTGTGATTAGTTTGACAAACCATCTTAAAAATTCAATTTTAATTATTTAATTTTATAGCTAACTATTATGTAGACAGAGGGCCTAATTGTTTTTTCGTTACTTTTAGTGATCAAGAGTAATAAATTGCTATAATTTACCTTACCACAGCGCCCACAATTTCATGTAGAGGTAATTGGTTATAACTGGGAAATGTCAATTCCTCTCTTTTAGGGCTGCAAATTTTATGATAGTTATGGATTTTATTTATTCCTTGACTCCACGGCTGTAAAATTCTCAAATCACTACTATATTGTTTACCTTGGCCAGTGATCCTAGTACTTATATCCTAATTATCCTTTATATAATCAACTATTTTGCTCTACTCCAGAGTAAATTCATTGATAATAGGGTAATATTAATATTTTGTCCATATGCCTCTGTTTCTGATGGTAATTTAATAGTTGCCATGGTGAAGTAATATGCCTCAAGGCTAAAAACTTAGCCTCCCTTCATTTTCTGAACATCTTGTAATTACTCTGAAGGTTTCAGCGCAATTATGTTATAATTATTTTTATTCACCAATAGGACTAAGATATTTTATTGGTATATCAGAAGGAGACTGCCATTTTGGAAGAAGCTGGTTCTTAAGTAGCTGAAAAAAAGTTTACCAAAAAGACTATCCACCGGACCATCTAGTACTAAAAAAAAGACTATCCACCACAAAACTTTAAGTCACTGGCAGTAATTAAGTACACGTGTTTCTTGTTATATTTTTTAAAATTAGTTCCAACAAGCAAAATTTATATATTTTTTACCAATGGCACTATCTTCTAAATATTACTATAATATTTTGCTTACTGAATTGTGCTGTTTGTATTTTAAGCCAAAGCACTGTTTTTAAAATTTAGTGTCTACTACATGGAGCACATTCCTTCACCTGTACCACGTTAAGCTAATGAGCTACATCAAGGATTTTTTATATGCTGATTTAGCTTAGCCTATGGACGCTGAAGCGGTCGCTCTGAGGCTCAGTATAAGTAGATTCAAATTTTTTGTCAACTGGGAGATAAGTGATTGGCTGTAATGGCCAGCTTTCTGAAAAACAGTTGAGCCAAAATTATAGTGTTTCTAATAATAATGACATTACAGAGAATACCAACGCCAATTTAATGATTTTGATCAAATTGTGGCCAAACTTGTTCAGTATAACTATGATAATGAAAGATAGTTTGACTCCCTAGTTAAGATAATTTTTCTCAAGTTCTGAAAATTAATTTAAAAAAACTCAAATCTTAACTTTAAAATAATAGAGAGCATGCTGAACAAACATATTCTAGAAGAGCGCAGATATTTTACTAACTTTCTAGTATCAACTCCACCAGGAGTCTATGTATTTTAGCGTCAACAACAGCCAATTTTTATTATTAATCAATCCCAAAATTGACAGGTTGATATTTAAAATGATGCTATGTTAAAATTTTAAGTTAATGAGAATTAGGCGTTCATTGAACGCCAGTTGCCTAAGGTTTTTACCACTATATCACCTACTGATATTATGGATCCACTGGTATTCTGGTGCTTTTATCTGGCGGTTTACTTTATGTCATTACCTTTATGAAAAATCCTGCTAGTTCAACGACGTTTTCTTTCCCTTCTCAGGCTACCTTAAATAAGGTCACTCCAGCGCCCCAACGTCTCTTTGTTTCTTCTCTATGCTCAGATAACCTAGAAAAATGTTTGACATCATTGCGGCCTACATGTCATAGTGAAAATGGATGTCATTTTCCTGTTAACACACTCAATTTACACAAATTTGAATTGATTTGATATATAAATAACTCTATTAATCTTTTTGAAATAAGCATGGAGGATGCTCCTGAGAACGCCAAGTTAACAACCATAATGTATTCCTTGGATTTTAAAAGCAGGATTTAGTAATGAAGAAACTCTGGGATGTTGATATGGACTACCTCAACGTCATCAAGCTCCTTGTACAAATGTTTGGCGGAGAATATTGGGTTACGATGTGGAAACCATTGTTTCTAAATTTCTCCTCTAAAAAGGATGAGTCAATCACAGATTTTTCAAATTGGCTTTACCATGAGACTTAGGTTCTTCATGGAGCAAAAGTGTTAACTAACTTTGATACCCAGTTCGCTCTTTGCCACGTCTCTGAGCCTTGAAAAAGAGACTATATCAGGTAACGTTACCAGTGCTTAACAAAATACATAATAAAACCCATATGAGTAATTTTTTACTCAAAGTGCTGTCACTTTTAAGGCGCCAAACCCAATTCAGCTAGAGTATTGTGATGCTTTCAGTATCCCCTCTTTTCAGAATATTATGATGGTTAAAGAATACTAGGCTTTCAAAATGAGTGGCTACACCCCAGTCATAATCTCAGAATGCCAGTGGCACAGCAGTCCTAATGCTTTTAGGTAGGACATCCTAGAATTCATGTGAGTATAGTAAAAGTTTATAGTGGGACTGATGACCCAATAGTAAACTAAATGGCTGCAATGGAGGCAACCACAGGTCTTGCTGAGATAACCCCAAGGGTGGGAGAGGCATGGATGAAGACCACCCATCCTGTGTTATGGTTTCTACCCTTTTGTATTTGTTTCATGTAATCAGATTTTCTACCTGGTCGCTGATAGTCTCCAAACTCATCTTAGGATACTTACTCTTTATATAAATTACTGAAACCACGTTTTAATTAAAAAGTTTTATTCATAGGTGAGGTGATCTAGGGGATCATTCTATAGTTGATGGCTTGAATTGAACTAACACGTGGAGTTGGCAAAGGTGTAAGTGTGACAGATTGGTTTGTTTATATAAACTAGGGCAGCTGGCCTGAAAAAGGGTGCTCTAGATCTGGAGCATGAAAATAACTTTTAGGCTGGGTGTCAAGGTGTTCTTCGCTCATGAGTGACATGCTGAAATCAGCAAATTTGAAAGCCCCCTGCAGGTTGAATCAAACTGAGCCAGTGGTGGATCAACAGGGAAGAACAGGCATCGGGATATGGCCTTCATGATTGACAGTTTGATAAGTCCCTTATTGGTCATTTTGCGCTAAGCCAGTGGTGGATTATCATGGCAAATATTGCGTTTTGGGATGACTATCAGCGGATTGAAATATAAATTAGGTGTATAGTTCGTGACTACCTCCGCTAGGATTATCAAGCTTCTAAATTAATGGATCAGAGTGTCCACATAATGATGATCAGAGCCAAAATGCGGATGGCATCTTTTTAAAAAAGTTATACAAAAAGTATAGGATGTTGGAAAACAGCAGTGTCCACGGAGAGCAACAAGAAGTCATATGATTAACAAAGGAAAAAACTCTAAATAGGGAATGAACTGACAACAGACCCTATGAGGGGCTCTTGTATTTATTTTAAGTGGGAGTTAGAAGATGGAAGTTGACTTAGAACATGCCTGGGTCCTCTTTATGGTGCTCTACATTGGGTGGTTCTGGAAGAGAACCATGGATGGAAGGAGATTTAAAAAAATGCACATACTTAGATAAGCTTTGACGCTTGATACCACGAATTAGCAAAGGAGCTGATTTTATATTGCTGAACTTGAACAGATTTGCTCAGATCTACTAGTCTGTGTAGTCTGTTTCATGGGGAATTGAACATGAAGCTTGGTTTTTAAAGCTCCTAGTTTTGATCTGTAAACATAGTTTAGTATCCATGCTCTGTATCATTATATCAAGTTATATTATCTGACTTTTTTATTTAAAGAGGGGTTTTTGAGTTAAAGACAAAATAGTATCAGTTACACGGGGTGAAGGATGCAAAACTAGGGGCAGAATGAGTCTTGGTCTCGTTGGTGGCTCCTAATTTTTGTGCTTCCCTAGAGACCCCATTATCATTTAGACAAGGGAAAAAGGTGATAACAGAGGATCAGAGTAAGGATTCTTAGGGGCCAGAGCAGTGACTTAATGCTCATCAACAACATGAGCATGGTCGCTCATTTGTTCCAGAGCTCTACTGGCGATTTTGGTCACCTCTTGTGCCTGTGAGGAACTTTCTCATGGTCTAGACAAAAGGTTGGGTCTCTTGATTTACACCTCTTGCCTATACACAATTTGAACTGTCCTTATAGGTATTACTTTATAAAGTGAATGTTAAGCATATAATTTGTCACATATGAAAACAGCCATGACCCTATGCTAGTCTTTGCCCTGCTAAGGTCGCTGAGCCAGAGGGACAAGTTGTGTAACCTGATACTAATGAGAATTTGGGAAAAATGAGGCATAATAAAAAAGGGATATTTTACTTCTGCTGACTCTTGTATAATCTTAAATAATAATGATTCTGATCTCCCTTCATTAACGCATAAAGTGTCATTGGACAACCACGGCGCTTTGACAAAAGTTTCCTTTCAGGAAATCATTGATGATAAATAACTGTTATCACTTTGTCACAGCTGGCTTCTCTTCCGTTGATTGCTGATGAAGAGGTCGCTGCTACAACACTGTCACTGCCAGAAACTAATGTGGTATCTATAAGAATGATAGAAGAGAAGCTTTACACCCAACAGTTGGAACAACAATAGCTTACGGTCCCATGTGGCGATGGCCCTAGATTAGATGGAGTCCAGATGATCAACATATATATGGAAATCAAGAAGCAAGAATACTTTATATGCTGACCCACTATCTCATAAAGGCCATGCTGATACTCTAAATGTAAAAATTAATGAATGTAGCTCATGCCTAGAATGTGAAATGCATCTATAGTTCTATTATAGTTAATTAGCTTAAAAGATGACTATTGTGGACAGTGGGGCACTAATTATATTATATCTACTAAATTAGAAAAAAAAGTGGCCTTTTTCTAGGCATTTTTCACCAAAAAAGGAATGGTACTGTGGGTCCTCAGATGAAAACTTCACTTGGAGCATATAGTACACTACCGCTGCATTTTGGACCACTATTAATATCAGCTCCTGCCATAACATTACTCAACCAGAGTTATAAAATTCATATTGTGACCTCTTATTTGAGGAATTATGTGATAAATGCTATCTTTGAGGAGAATGCTAAATAAATACTTGGACAGGGTTTTATTTTACTACTTTGGAAGCACACAAGCCAGCATCTCAGAATCAAGGGTTTGCTAACCTCGCATTTAAAAATAGCATAGTGCCAATTGGGTACCAACATATTCACGCCTTACTCAGCAATTGACTAACCAAATTACAAAATATAAAGGCATTCCACTGAGAATTAATAATAATCATACCGCTCCATTGGACCTTAAAATCTTAATGCAGACATGAAAAAAGCTGAATATATCTTAAGGGTAATATGGCGCGACCTTCACACCGTTTGGTCATTGAAACTTAGAATACATCATCAAGCCTGGGTTTATAATTCCCAATCATGGTGAAATCCAAGTACTTTTAGCTAATTTTTATTTGTAACTTCTTCATATTAGCGACATCATTTTTTGCTTTTGTGCATATAATACCAGTAGAAGTACATAACATCCAAAATTTTAAAAACTAAACGAATTAGGATAGATGGAAATAAAGGTCTCCCTGTTTGTTTGTTAGTGCCTCTTGAGCAATTCTCTGCGTTAGCTGAAGATGAAAAGGACTAAGCGCTTCCTTTTTTAATAAAAGGTTTTTTTTGCTAAAAATGGCTTTAAAAAGGGTTATATACACGATTTTTACATCATATCAACAAGGGAGGAATCTGCTAATTATCGTACATCTTATTAGAAGTCCAAAAGTGGAAGATTGTTGGTAAATAAGTAAAGACCCATCTGATGCAAAAGTGATGTTAATGCCCTCCAAGAGTCTTTAAGCCTCTCCAATATTAATTATCATTAAGAATTATGGATCCAATCTTTTGGTAATATATTATTGGGTCAAAAACATTAACATTAAGGAGTCTAATCCCTTACCACATATTGTCAATTCCCTACACTACTTGTGCAGCTCACGATGCTTTTCTGCCAAAATTTTTGATTTTGGCTATTGTCATATTGTGTCAAGAGAGTGTCTAAACTCTTCCGTTCCCATCAAGGTGGTGCACCATACACCACCACACCGCCAGGGGACTATTCATCATAGTATGGGGAGTATAGCCCCACATAGGGTGCTAGAGCTAAATTAACACAGGGCAAGGGTGTTCAACATGGTATATATTAATAAAGAGAGAATGAACAATACTTGGGTAGACCCCAAAAGTAAGTCCATATACAAGTGGTGATATGAGCTGGAGGGCTTGGTGCATCAGTTCAGAGTTTACCAGGGCGGCCCAGTGATGCACCAGCTGCGATCATTAATTTTGTGCAAACAAAATGGCTGATGTTGTTAGGGACCTTCCCTAATAATTCTGCGCACAAGTTTGCCCAAGTTTACATATAAAAAACGTAAACTAATGGGATTTTTATTAGTATGAAGACGATCAACGAGGAAAGTTGGTCTTGAAAACCACCTTTAAACAAGGGAAAGCGAGTTGTCAATTGGAAAAATGGTTCCAAGCCTAAACGAACCAATCAGTGTACCCCACCATGGACCAGGGTACTGTATCTCAGGATCAATTGAACTTGAGTGTTAGATTTTAAGCTAAACTATTCCGATTTGGTAAAAAGTAAAAAGTTGAATGGGTTTTAAGCCCCCTTTCTATTAGCAGCTGAACCAAAACATCATTGTTTAGAGGATAATTTGTTTGTTTCAATGCCTTTGGTGTAACACATGGCTGGGCATCTTGCACTTCCCATGAACCAACCTGAGCATATCTGGCCTGCACCCAGCGTTGGTCTAAGGTGTGCCTTAAGTCATGGAGGTCCTGTAGCTTGACCTTTCTTGACTCTTGACATCCCGCCTTGTATTGGCCGTTAGGCCCTCAAAAAAGTCATGTAAACATGACATTCCCTCTCCTCTTTTTTGGGCTCCACCCCTCTCCAGGGGCATTCGCCAAGAAAAGCTTTTGTGAGAAGGGGCCAACTTCATGGCAGCAATGGCTTGATTGGACATAGATCCTGCAGCCTCAGAGAAACGCTGGTGGAATGCTTTAATTAGATCTTGGCATGGGCGCAGTCACGCGCTGGGATCCAACTGTTCTCCACTGCATCAAAAGACCTTATAGGCTCCAAAATTGAGACTTCTTCTTAACAGATGGTAGGCTACAATCTCCTCCACTTCCCATTCTGGCCTATATCCACGATATAAGCACAGGAATCTCCGGTGAGGCTCTCAAAAACTTAATCTTGCTTTCATGGAAGACTGAAAGGATTTAAAACTTGAGGGGGAGATTCAACTGGTATGAAGCGTGGCCCACCTTTATGACAACGCTGTAAGTACCAAAACTCATTGGTCCCAGTTTTTTGCATGGTTGCTTTATTTGTATGTTTTTAGCATCCAGAATCACGAGATATCTTTCCTTGTATGCTGGTCCAACTCATCGCTTACCATCTACGTTCTTGTAAGCCTGCATGGCCTGCATATAAAATTTGTGCTCGCCCCCTGTTGTAATTTCTTAATCATTTTGGCAAAGTCCACCACCTCTTCCACCTTGGATCCACAACTGGGCTCCATGTTGAAGGCGAGGTTGAAACCATAGTTGGCAAAGAAGGGGGAACAACCGATTGATGCATGTTTGGCGTTTTTTATAACTGAATTGGGCCAGGGAGATGGGAAACCCAATCTGAATGATCTGCAGCGGTGTAAAACTGCAGGAACTGTTCTATGCTCTAGTTCAATTTTGGTCTGCCCATCTGATTGGGGTGATGGGCAGTTAGATGGCAGGGGCGAATCATCAGATTCTTACACAACTCTTCCCAAAAGATGGAGGTAAACTGGGGTCCATGATCGCTAATTATTTACTTCTTGGGGGACCCCATGAAGAGCAAAATCATGAGTGAAAAAGATCCTGGCCAACTCAGCCATGGTAACTATGGTTCTTCAGAGAATAAATTGAGTGAAATATATAAAAAGGTCCAACACTACCTTGATGGCATCGCAGTCATCAGATATAGGAAATTCCAAAATCAAATCCACCTATAGAGAAGTCCAAGGCCCTCCAGCCTTTTGAACTGGTACCAACAACCCCGCTAGTGGTTGGCAATTTGGCTTCATTTGGTTGCAGACCAGGCACTCTTTATATTACATGTCCAACTGCTCAGCTAACATTATCCAATTGTAAGTGCGGCAAATTAGCTCCAGAGTCTTCGTCTTCCTAGGATGACCAACAATTGCTTCCATCATGATGGTCCAGATGATTTCCAGGCGCAATGGTCCAGCGGTAACCATAGGTGCCCCTGAAACCACACCATCTCATCCTTCACGTCGTAACCTTGATAATGTCCTCCTAATTCACCGTGCTCTTGTCTAGGACAATAGTATATTTGGCTGACAAAGGCTGTGAAAAGGACTACCTTTCTGAACATAACGTATTCAGCCCAATTTTCTATAGGAGAAAGCGCTGGCTTGTGGGCCAAGGGAGAGGGAAGTTAAGACATGATAATAACTGGCAGAATCATCAAAATGGTATTATTCACCTCTGCCTCCTTAGGATCAGAAGCTAGTGCAGGATTGCATCTCAAAGCAAACGCCAAACCATTCTCTTTGCCCTTAGTAAACTCATAGGAAAACAATTTGGGCTAGGGTCTCATGCCAATGGGTTTGCCATGGGATCAAGACATGAGGTGCGTAGTTGTACAATAAGGCATGGTGATCTGTACGTATGCAGAAGGGTTGGGATGAGCCATTCAAGTGATAATGGTAATAAGTCAGCGCCTCATCACTGCTAATAAAGCTTTATTATAAACGCCATAGTTTAACTCAGGCAGGGACATCTGCCTGGAAAAATATCCCACTGGATGCTCAATTCCATCTTTTCCTTTTTGTAATAGGGCTGCCGCTATGGCGAAGTTAGAGGCATCAGAAACCACAATAAACTCCTCTATTGGTCTACATGGCGAAGGATGGATGTGGACAACAGGATGCACTTTACCGTTGGGAGGCATCCTGCAAAGTTGAGTAACACTGGAGCACTTTTTTCCACTCGTCCTATATGAGGGTGCTGCCACTTCAGAAAGATTTGGTTTGAAATTCTTAAGGAACGTACACGTCCCTAAAAAGCTCCACAAGTCCTTAACTGAAGTTGGGGTGGGCCAATCACGAATCGCCTTCTCCTTGTCTGGAGTTATCATGTGACCTTGATCAAACATGACGTTGCCCAGGAAAACGACCTGGGACTTTTAGAATTCAAATTTACTAATTTTTACGTAAGTTCAGCTGTCTTCAAACTCTTAAACACCTGCCAAAGGTGTACTGCATGGGACTCATTATTACGGGGAAAACATTAATTTATCTCTATGTAGGATACCGCACATGCCCCAATAGGTTCTCAAAAGCCACATCAATACGGTATTGAAAGATAGCAGGGCCATTTTTAAGCCCAAAAGGCATAAACCACAGTTGGTAAATCATTTTCTGGTACAGAATTCGGTTAGCCACACATGATCCTTCTTAATTCAGATCTTATTGAATGCATTTAAACAATTCAGTTTAAGGAATACTTTCGCCTTCTCCACATAGCGTGCAATCTGTGACTCCAAAGGGATGAGATGCAAGTCTGGTACTGTGACGTATCTGAGTTTCCTTAATCTATACAAGGGCATAAGGTACCATAAGTTTTTTTCACAAAGAGAAGTGGGGAACAGAAGGGAGAGGTACACTAAAATATTGCGCCTTACTGTGATTGCTTCTTAATCCACAAATCTAAGACCGCTTCCTCCCATATGTTCAAAGGGTAAATGGGAGAATATGTACGCATCAGTTCAACTGTGAGCTTGAACTCGCAATCAAACTCTAATTGAGCTGAGTAGTACCTTGGCTGAAGCCGCGTCAAACAAAAATTCCAGTCCCTTCAAACATGAAGGTAAAGGTACCTCCAGTGTGGGCTTCAACAATGGAGTGATACTGAGAGTATGTATATTGGCCAGTAAGGAAGATCGCCATGGAAGATTTGCTTCAGCCAGAGGGAGAACTAATTCATGACCATTCTTCAACATTAAGGACAAGGTATTGTCTTTCAAATTGGTTCTGACGTCAACCTTTTGCCACCACTCTACATCCAAAGTGAATGGGGTACAAGAGGTTTTTGATTGCTTGAAAGCGGTCAGCCAAATGATGTTTGCCAACTTGTTAATCCACTAACCCATAAATTTCAGCGTATATATTTTAGAAAGTTTAACCCTAACCATACCACCAGGCAAGTGTCTCAGCTCAAGTAGTCGCTAGATCTTGGTCAAAAAAACTCTGGGAGGCCCCAGTATCCACCAGCATAGTCGTGCCAATTTCCTTAAAGGGAATAAAAGGGTAACAGTCAACAAAAAATTTAAGAATGGTTTTATTTATTATCAGACAGCGCCAACGCTTAACCATAAAAATCTTCTTCAGGCACAAGCATACTCAAGGGTATGTTTCTGCATCATTGAACGAAGAGAGATAATTGGCCACTATTACAACTGAGGGCACATATTGCCATATCTTCAGCAATTGTATAAACACCTTTATATTGAAGAATATACTCCTTTTTTACCTCGTGTGTTCTGCGGATCATGGTTTGGGCAAGCGCGGGTTCTCTGGTGTGATTTGGTATACCAAAATGAGTTCCAAGTTAGAGCCACAAGAGATTATATTTTGCTCGCTTTTGTATAGGGATTGGCGTTATAAAACAAGTTTTGAATGTGAACAACCCCATAATCATTTTGGCGGTGAGTTGTGCATTGTTAACAAAGGCCATTACCACAAGGCCCTTCATTGATAATCCTGCCTACACCATATGAACGTAGTGCCAAGAAAAATCTCTTTAACATACATTAGTTTTATTAATTTTGAAGAAAATTGGAAAATAACCCTCAGATTGTGAAACGTCCAAATCCACCAGGTATGAGCAAGAAGTTTAGGTACTTACCAGTTGGAGGTAGTAAGAACAACGCTGAGATGCTCCAACGTCATCAAAATGAGAAAAAGGTGGTGAGCCCTGCTGCAGCTGTGACCAATGGCTGGTTCACCCAATTAAACTTCGTGAAAGCCCCACACTGAATATTCCTAGTGCACATAAAAAATAGACTGGTGATCTAATGTCAAGAGAGTGTCTATAACTCTCACATTCAAAGCAAGGTGTGCGGTGCACAGCCACACCTCCAGGGAACTAGTCGTCAGTATTATGGGGATATAGTTCTGAAGAGGGTACTGGAGCTAAAGTAACATAGGGAAGGCTGTTCAACAAGGTATTTATTAATAATGAGCTAACAAACAACAAGATTTGGGTGGACCCCAAAGAAGAGTCCAAATTCATGCGGTGATCTGAGCTGGGATTTCTTGGGTGCCTTGGTTTGGAGTTTACCTAGCTGCCCAGCGGTGCAACAGCTGCGATCATTAATTTTGTCCAATCAAAATGGCTGATGTTGTTATGGACCTAGCCAAAGAGGTCTAAGCACAGGTTTGCCAAAGTTAACATATAAAAAACGTAAAAAACGGGATTTTTATTAGTAGTAAGATCACCAACGAGGAAAGTTGGTCTTGAGAACCAACTTTAAACAAGGGAAAGCGAGTTGTTAATTGGGGAAAATGGTTCCAAGCCTAAACAAACCAATTGTTGCACCCCACCATTGGCCAGGGTACTGTATCTCAGGATTAATTGAACTTGAGTGCTTGATTTTAAGCTAAACTATCCCGATTTGGTAAAAAATAAAAAGTTGAATGGGTTTTGAACCCCGTTCTATGAGCAACTAGACCAAAACCTTCATTGATTAGAAGATAATATGTTAGCTTAAACACCACTGCCTTAACATATGGCTGGGCATCTTGCACTTCCCATGAACCATCCTGGGCATATCTGGGCTGTACCCAGCGTTGGTCCAAGGTGTGACTAAAGTCAAGGAGTTCTGTAGCCTGATCTTTTTTGACTCTTGACGCCCAGTCTTATCTTGTTAGTTAGTACCCTCATTAAAGTCATGTAAACATGACATATTGAGCCGTAAAAAGGAAAAGTGAAATGTGTTATGATTACTTCCTAGGGTCTATACTAACCCACTCAGATGCTGCATGGGCTGTGTAATGCCCAAAGAAATTTTTCAGCATGTCATAAGTGCAAGTTGGGGGATTAAGAATCTCATGTGCGTACTTGTACTTTGAGATATAAATGGTTTTTATTGATCCTTTACAGAGCATTTGCAACACCAGGAGGAAGTTTTATTGCTTCCTCAAAAAGTCAATCTGAAATCGAGCCACTTAAGTGTAACTTCTTCTGAAACAATTTAGTTATTTTGGGGATTAACTTTATCAAGCAATGCTTTTGGAGCACCCAGCTAAAATTGAGACATTGAAAGATAACGCAGTCAAGTAGCAAATGTAATATTTAAGTATCTCTTAGAATTTATTGGCTAATACTGATAGTTTGTTAAAAATATCAGTAAAAATGAGCCTTTATATAATTTGTAAAAATAGAGTACCTTTTTAGTGGACAGATCTTTTAATAAGCCTTAAAGAAGTTAAGGTTTTGACTCATCAAAGCACTAATGCTCATATATCTTAACTTTGATGAACCCTTCAATTTTTAACAGATGCGTTTCTCACCACCAAAAAGACAGTGTTACTACAAAACTATAATGAAGGCATTAAGCACCAAGTGGTATATTGTAGCGAAACTTTGAACGTACATGAAATAAATTCTACTGTAACTGAGGAGGAATGCTTGGTCATCATCTATGTTTGAGAGTAGATCAGGGTATACATTCATGGGATGCACTTCATAGTAGTGACAAACCACTCCTCCATGCATTGGTAAAGAACCTTAAAGAGCGGATTGGGCTGATGCCCTTGGTCTTTAAAATTACAAACTTAAGTTTTTACAATCCAGCATTGCCCCAGCGCAAAACATCAAGATTTCTGTTTGTTTAAATTTTGACTTTCCACAGTGACTTTAGCAGCTGATCTGGCAAATGAGCTATTTTAAATTATGTTATCTCAATAATTTGGTAATGAACCAGTAGAGGTTCAATGTACTTTAGACAATCTGTAAAAGAACAATATTTTCATTATAAAAAACTTTATAAATTTCTAATGGGTAAAAATTTTAATTTTGAAAAGGATTTCAGATCAAACTGACTTAATTATCATGGTGAAAAGGCGACAGGGCGTGGGAGACCTAAGATTATTCTTGAAAAGTTAAAACACTGGTACTATTGGAAACAACGCCTTTGACATCCATGAAAAAATTAACTGATGTTTAGAGTGTCAAGTCAATACCAAATACCATAGGGCAACTTGATATCAGTTAGTTTAATCTAATTTTTTTCCACATCATCTCAATTAGCGTTGTGAGTCCCTTGACCACTAATTATGGGTAGTTCAAGAATATATTAGCATCCATTAATTTCATCATTAAGTGAGTGGAGGCCATTGTCTTTAAGGACGTTGGCACCATGATGATGGCTATATTTATCATGGAATATATTATCTATCAGCATGGATGCCCCCAGTTTCTTTAAAAGATAGTAAAACCAATTTTTATGTCCTATTTCATCTAAGTGAGAACTTAATGGGTAAATGTGGGATGATATCCACTCCCTATCAATTGTAAACCAATGGCACTGTGAGATAGGAAAAGGTGTTTTGGTGATGATTCTGAAGAAGCTAATACTAGCAAACCCTCCAGATGTAATCTGTTCCTGCCCTCACCGTTTTTACTTATAATATAACCTTTCACTTTTGTTGATTTTGGTCTGACTAAACATTAAAATATTAACTTTTTTAGTTTTAATGTTGCTCAACCTAAGAGGGGGGTCCTTCACGCATTTTTAGTGCAAGGTGCTAAACTAAAGGGTTTATCTGATTAAAATAAAAATCCTAGCATATTGCCATGTCACTAGCCTAAGCATCCATATTAGAAGGGGAAGAAGGGTTGGAGGAATTTTGTCCAAAACTGGTTTCTTTAGGTGGCGGAAAAGGCGAATAAAGGGAGGTTGGAGCGTCAGTGATGTGGGGCAGCAGAAAAAGTAGATGAGTGTTCTCCTCATTGATGAGGCAAGCAGTGTAAATTGCCTAGACATACTTACCAATTTTTGTGCTCAGCAAATGTGATGTGTTCAGGCATGAAAGTGAATAGTTTGATTTGTTGTTGACTTTGAGAGTATTATGGTTGAATATCGAAGACCTTGAAGAATTAACGCATATGCAGCCTGCTGAAAATGTGAGTTTCTCAATATCCTATTTTTCATGAGCAGGGAGCTCTCTGATGAAGTTTGAGATAAGAATACCCTTGCAGAGTGGTTTAATCACCATATTGAGGGCTTGGTGGAGGAAAATTAATGTGGTCATTAACTTCTTTACAGCTTTCGTGGATAATTTAATATACTGGACAACTGCTGTGAGGCGTAAATGACAGGGGAGTAGATTTGTAAACATATGTGAAAAATAATGAACAGTTGGAGTCAGGTTTAATTCTGTAAGCTTGCTCTTCATTATCAATCCATTTGAGAGTCTCAAAAAGGATCAGATATGTCCAGCGCTGGGCCAGTGACAGGAGGTGGTTTGTTGGGAGATGGTTATTGGCAACGCACAATGGACCATGGCAAATCTGCTGGTGTATAAGCCGCCATCTGCTCAGGGCTATTTAAGGAGATTGAGCTCTGGTGGGTGGAGCAGTTGGAGAAGCTCCTTCTTGGTTGAGGCTGAGGGGGAGAGGATTGATCCCCATTTAAAAATTTAATTTCAAATGTTCATTGGTTGACTCCAGAGGGAGAGCAGCAGAGGCAGCTTTAGTGGAAACTGGTGGGCACTTGAACTTCAAATAGTCTAGTTTGAAGAATTAAGGAAGGATGGCATGGCCATTTACTAATGTGTTCCCAGAAGGGATGATCAGAGGCAGATCTCTGATAATGACACAGAGGTTATTACAAAGTGGGTGTCATGGTAGAAGGGGCGAATTATCACAAACGTAAGAGGCCTGGTGAGATGATTGATATATTTGAAACCATGAACTGCTACATAGCTCTCAGGCTAAGGGGGATATAATCTAACCGTATGATTGAGTTCAGGGCATCCAAAGCCCCATGTAATGAAAAAAAGGGTATACTTTTAATTATTTTCAATATAGGTAAAAAAACTCTTTGATTGGTGTATCTTTGTTTTATTTAAAATAATGTCAGTGGCAAGCCAAGATATATGGCAAAAAATATTGATCTGACAGAAGATAGTTTATTTAAATAAAAACTCGCACTTTTCAAAGTACTTTTAAATTAGAAGTGAAAGTAGAGAAAGTATTTAGTATAAACGAGAGATAGATTTTTAAATGATGGTTGGCAATTGAATTTCTCGCTTAGTATCAGTCTTCAGCACTGATTGACAGCAAAAAACAATAATTTTTAATATCATCTGTATCAGCATAAATCGCTGGAAATAGAAAACTTGTATGCTATCTAGATTAATCCCTAATAGTCTTAGAAATGACTTTTTTCTTAACAATATCAAAAATGTTGAGTGCCAGCATTTTGGGGGAAATTACCAAGCCCATCCAAGCCAAGATTTATACCTAATTTGCTCTTTTGGGTCTCTGAAGCATCAGAAAAATTTGATACCTTATTTTGGGGATAATCTTAAAATAAAAAAAATCTGGTATGAATCCTGATAGCGTTGCAAAAGTTATCAAAAAACTAAAAGGTATCATGTATCTGCATTTACTTTGGTTATACTTTATACAACTTGACGTTAAGTTTTGCATTTTTGAGTAGTTTTGTCAAGTCAATTCAGGCGCTTATACCTTAGGGCTTATTAGTTTAACTATCAATCATACATTTTTTAAATGAATAATTTATCTGTTTTTTTCTTATTATGAATTATTACTTGTTTATGTTGTATCCACTAACTACAAAATATTGTCCAAGATAGGTTAAGGTTAGTTTATCTGTACAAAAAATGATATATCATATATATACAATGCTTTTTATATATAGAGATGTTATGGTCATCATTTTGATGGTATCTGATTGATCTGATAGGTTTAATTTTAATAGCTTGAGAGGGTGGTGCTTTTTAATAACTTCAATAGATACAGTGTTTTGGGTAGGTAGTTTATGATTTTTATCTAACTAATAAACAAGTTAGATTTATCTAAGTATTAGTGCATCTTAGTTGATTTCTAATGATTAATTTTATTTTGGTAATGAGTTGTTGAAATTTTATTATATTACATTTAATTGGTTTTGACTGAGTACTTAGAGTTTTAGTTGATTTAATAGTTTTTTTATCTTTACAAAGTGGTTTAATGGTACCACAGTAATTTTGGTAAGTAATTTGATTTTGGCTAAGTTGTTGGTGGATTTTGATTGATTAGATAGGTTTGATTGTATTGGGTTAAGTGGTTGTAGATTAATTGGTTTAATATGATAACAGTAATGAGTAAGTGGTTTTGTTATCTATTGTTGATAATTGGACGTTTGACTAAGTTATAAAAATGTCCCTTTGTGAATATTTTATTTTATTTGATAAAACTGAAAGTCTGATTCTCAGTGGAATTGTTTGATTTAGAGTAATTTTATCTAAATCCCTTGGCTAAATAGCTTGAGCGAAATGAAGAGGTTATGTCAAACCCCCAAAGGAATAGGCCAAATGACTTAAAAGTCTGCTTAAGCACTAAATTAAACTTAGTGCTACTAACTAAGAGCGCTTCACCCCTTTTATAGGCCTGGAGAAGGTTCAAGGACATAAAAATATTTTATCAGCCAATCAGCTAAGGCCTCCAGTAATTGACCAAACTGAAAAATTTTCAAGTTGAACATTGGAAGATTATATTAAGATTTACCCATGATTAAATCACCTAGCTGTTAACTCATTACCTAAAATTAAGCACCATTGAGATGGAAAGGTTTTCAAGAGTGAGATAGGCTAAATTGTCTTAGCTAAATTGAGCTAACCATTGCCTAACCTTTATTCCCTAAAATATAACTAAGCATTGGAAAAGCTTAAATACTAGGAGGTGTAAATTTAATAAGGGATCACTTTTTATCACCATTTATTGTATTAATAAAAATAATATAATTACATCCTTTATTTGTAGTTTATTTCTTTTTCTAAAACTCTAACAGCGGCTATAAATTTTTTATACTCCACCTCTCTGCTATATTGTTGATTTCTTGGGCTAACAGCACTAGTGAGCACCAAAGCGCCAGGATTCCAAGTGGTTCTCAAGATAGATTATTGTGTACGCTACAATTGTACCTAAAATATAAACTTCAAGTAAATAACCCTCCTACCCTTTATTGCAGAAAATGACTCAAGGTTAAATGCTGTGAAACAGCAACTAGCCAACGCTTTATCCCTTCTTTAAATAGCTTGAACAGCACTCCTCTTCAGAACCTCCTGGGGCCGCTCCTGTTATCCCCTTGAACTCCCAATTAAAGAAAAGTTCACCGCAGGTGAGGGTAGCATTGCTTCGTTTTTATACGTTTATGAGTCTTCTCTGGAAGTGAAAGACAATCACCAGAAAATCAAGTACATCAACCCTTGCCTGAGTCGCATAGCCTAATAGGTAATGATTCCCCATATGGACACATCTAGTACCTTGGTAAAGTTTAAGGAAGCCCTTGTTGAAGAGTTTGGCTCAACGCAAAGTTTAAGCAGGAAAGTAGGCCTTTATGTGCCTTGGCATCCAAGGGAGAATTGCTTTCCACCTTTGATTAGTTATAAAGTATAGCCCAGCTACTGTTGCTTGCAAAAACGAAACCGCTTGATGATGCAGTTGCTGCCATTTTGACTGGCTTCTCACCCTTCCTTAGCAAGATGTATTAACTAAGTGAAATGCTTCTTCCACAATGTTTGAAATAAAAAGGCTTTATCAGATGTTACAAATTTCTATAAAGCTGAGCCTGACCATAAAGCTGTAAAGAAACCCCAATTCTTGACCATTTTGGATGTCCAAAAATTAGTTTAGCGGGAGGAGTCCATGACAAAACCCATGTCCTCTTATGGTCCTGTACCTATCATGAAACCTTTTTCCACAGTGCGAATCAAATAGTCATCACACCACCATGTGAGATTGGCCAGTGGGCACCATATTTGATAAGGCTCTACTCCCCTCAATCATCTGCCTTCTGAGTTCACCAAGTGCATTCTGTGGAGACTTTTCCTCACCCCCTGGCCTCCACCAAGGGGCCTCCTGTGGCAGCTCAACTGTCACTTCTCTCCAAGACGCAGGCACTAACATCCTTGGCATATTCCTTGATTATTTTCATTTAAAAACCTGCCCCAAAATGAAAATAAACCCAGCCAACAAAGAGCTTAAGCCAAAGGCCATTTCAGTTAAAACGCCTTCTCCTCTGGCCAAAAAGGTAGTATAGCGCAAGAAGGGAATCTATTGTAACAGAGAAGCATATGTTGGTAAGATGTGTCATACAAAGAAATCCAATGAACCTGACGGCTTGGCTCTGACTTCTCTCTTATCACTCATCTAGATTTAATATACAACCCCTCTGTTGTTAATTTCAGTTGACACATTATCAACTTATTGACCGATTGATTAATTAGACAACTGGTGGTTACAATTGTATATCTTGGCAACGGTTTCTGACTAGAGAGATTAGTGTCAGGAATCATCCCTAATAATTTTGAGCATATATTTTGTGTGGGAACAATACCTAATAATTTAATAACTGCATTGGAAAATTTAATATTTTGGCAACAGTCATAACTAAAAATAATTCATCAGGAATCATCCCCAACAATAATAAGTAGGAGGACCATCTAGTACTAAAAAAAAAAATAATAAGTAGGAGTTCAATGTGGGAGCAACTGTCATGGTTGGATGACTTGATAGTGGGAACTAATGCCAAAGATAAAGCTTGGCGACAGGAGGCCCAGAAGGTGAAACTTCAGGCTCTTCCTGACCTGAAACTCACCTTAGACCAACGCTGGGTGCAAGCAAAGCATGCCCAGGTTGGTACTAATGGGGTGCAAAACGCCCAGCCTCTTATCTCAGCCCAGGCACTGAATTGAATGATTTGTATTACAAATGAAGATGGTTCGATGCAGTTAATTGGAAAGCAAGGGTTTGAATCCCATTCAAGTTATGAAATCTTGATATTGGGAAAAATAAGGCTTCAATTGATTACTCAAGTGAAGTCACTTTTGGTGTATTTTACAAAAATGGATGGAAGCGTTTTTTTATTGGAGCGTCAAGGCTTGGGCACACTTCCGCAGAACCTTATTTCCCTGACCCACTTTAAATAAATTTTTTTGTGACCAACATTCTTCATTGGTCAACTTTCTTATAAAATTTACCCATTATTTTACGTTTTACCAATGGTTCCTTAGGCGAACTTGGTGGTGGACCTCTTTGAGGAGGTCTCCAACTATGTGGGCCACTACCTCTTATCACAATTTACCCAAATCCCGGGTGCTCCCTTGGGCAGCCCAGGTCCCCTCCAGATCGAGGCACCCAAGCCTACTGGCGCCAAGTTACACTTAATTATGGACTCCCCTCTGGGGTCCACTCAAGCTGTGATGTTTCTCACTTACCTGGTACTATATGTTGCGCTTTACACCCTTGCCTGGGGTACCTTTTGCACATGCACCATTAGAGGTGCCTTATTTCCCATTCTCCAAACAGCTAGTTCCCTAGCAATGTGGGTTTGCATCCCACATCACCTTTCTGGGAACAAGAGAGTTACAGACACTCTCTTGACATTAGTTGACCAACCCTTTTATTATATGTGCATGAGAATTATCCATGTGGGACTTTCGTTATTAGTAAATTGGGTGCTCTGGCCATTTGTCACTGCCACGATGGTGCTCATCACAGTTTTCTCATTTGGTTTTGTATTGGTGCATTTTGGCATTAACTTGCAACTACCAATTGGGGAGTGCCCACCCTTCCTGCTCATACTTGGTGGTCTCAGACTTTTCGCAATCCTGATGTCATGATTCCCCACCTTTCTCCTGAGATTTACTCAGAAATTCAACAAGCCTTGGCATCCCTTGAGCCAAAAGCCTCATTAGGTAAAAACAATTTTTCTAGTTAACATCCGCTTTTGCGAGGAGTGGATCTGTTGTCCCATGTCTCCTGATGTGGGCGACTGGGTTTTTGCAGTATTCCACACCCAGCCGCTCTTGTGGCGAACTGTGGAGGGCTTGGAACATGTCTTGTAGCAGAATTAACCTGATGAAGCAACCCTCCATTCCTTCTTTGAGTTCTTTTCTCTGCATCAAGTGGGTTGGCCTATGAAAGCATACTTAAGTGAATTCTGCGAAAAAGCCCAGGCTTTGCCATTAACTGATGAGGTTGAAACGTCATTTCTCTGTTTGACATTAGATATATTGATGCAAAACTCCCTGATTTGGCAGTCACCCCCTTCCAACTTTGATCATCTTGTCAAAAACCCTTTGGGGTAGTTTCCCCACCCCAATTCGGAAGGGGCCAGGTAATTTGGACATCATCAGATCGAATCATATAAATATGGAAGCCAAAAAGTCACGCGCGCCTCTTAAAATGAGGGAATCTTATCCTTCTAATACTTAGACTTCTTCTAAATTTGAACTGTACAGAGGTCTAGCCCTGAGAATGAAGTTAAGGTTTCAGATTATTCCGCTGCGATGATGTCACCCATGGTTGCCCCAATAAATATCGCGTCCTCAACTAGTGATATTTCCTCGAATTATGAGATGCTTCCCACTGATTTCCTCCCCATCTCAGCAGAAATTGGGAGCATTGGAGGGTCCAAGCCTGAATTTAACCAAAAAAGGATTCCTTTATCATTTTTTCTCCCCAACACATTTCTGAGGTGCATGCTGATGCATCAGTTTTGGGCTTAGGGGTGATGGCCCTGGATATCATTGCACACCAAACCCTCAGAATGAGTGTGGGTTTGTTAGAGCCTGAAAATGCGTATTATAATGTGAGCAATTTATCCCAAAACGAGCCGTTTATATGCTCATATGGTCTGGAGGAGGACTCTATTTTGTATATCAGATTACTCCTGAGAACCCTCGTTCGACCCCTACCATGATTAGGGGTTCTCAGGAAGTGGAAAAGGAACTTCGTTATAAATATAAAGATGTATATGCACCTTCAGAAGGTGTGGTGGGATATGTGGCCTCAGTGGTAAGAGTGGCCCACTATCCCTCCCCTTCTATGATTCCAAAACATACCCTGATGGCTTGTTCAAGCCAGAGGAAGAATTTTCTGGTGAGATGGTGGTGTTTTCTGCTTTGAATAAATCCCATTCTGGATACTTCTTGTTGACTGCTACCCTTACATCCTTTTATGGAAAGTTCAGTACAACTAAATTGGTGGATACTGGTGCCTCAAATAATTTTATTGACCAAAACCTTGCTGAGTACCTTGAGTTGAGTTACTCACCAGGTGGTATGGTTAGAGGTGGGGCTTCTCAAGGTATCCTCACACTGAACTTCATGGGGTTAGTCGATTTCCAGGTGGGTTCCTATCTATTGTCCGACCAATTTAGCTATCAGAAACCTCTTGTTCCCCATTATTTTGGGTGTTGAGTGGTGGCGGAAGTTTGACGTCAGGACTAATCTGAAAGAAAACACACTATCCTTGTCTTTGATAAACGGTCACCAGTTGATTGTTCCTTTGTCTGAGAATAACGCCCAGGGCAAATTACCCCACTGGCCCAATGTTCCCAGTTCTTATCTTGCCCCTTTGCTGAAGCTCACCGTGTGACATTCCTTACCTTCCTGTTTGTAGGCTTTGGCATCTTCTTTTGATGCAGCTTCAGCTAGTACGCTACCAGAACATTCTGAGTTTTATTGTGAAATTAAACTCACTGTAGATCTGGTGCGTATTTCTTCCCCCATATACCCATTAACTGTCCAGGAGGAAGAGGTTTTAAATGTATGGATGAAGGAGCAGTTGGCCAAAGGCGCCATATTTCAGCGTACCTCCCCTGTTTGTTCCCCACTTCTCTTTGTGGAGAAGGCTGATGAAACTTTACGTCTGTATGTCAATTATGGAAATTTAAACAATGTGACTGTACCCGACCTCCATCCCATACCTTTATATTCCCAGATTGCACGTTATGTGGAAAAGGCAAAAGTTTTCTCCAAGTTAGACTGCCTCAATGCATTCAATCAAATCCGGATAAAGAAGGGCCAGGAGTGGTTAACCGCATTCCGCACTAGAAAAGGGATTTTCCAGTTTCAGGGTTATGCCCTTTGGCCTTAAGAATGCCCCTGCCATCTTTCAACGCCGCATTGATGCTGCGTTGGGGAACTTGTTGGGGGTATGCGCGGTTGCCTACATGGATGACATCCTGGTTTTTCCCCCAATCAGGAGTCACATGCAGTACACCTTTGACAAGTGGTGGAGAGATTGAGAGCCACTTGCCTTACCCTCAAGATTAGTAAATGCGAATTCTTCAAGTCTTAGGTTACTTTTCAGGGCAATGTCGTTTTTGACCAGGGCCATATGATAACTCCAGACAAGGAGAAGGCTATTCGTGAGTGGCCTAACCCACCTCAGTAAAGGAATTGAAAATCTTTTTGGGGACGTGTACGTTCCTCAAGAAGTTCACACCCAATCTCTCTGAGGTGGCAGCACCCTTATATAAGGCCAGCGGTGCCAAGGTGCTTCAATGGTCCCCCGTTTTGGAGGATGCTTTCCAAGCGATAAAGTGCACCCTGTTATCCACATCCATCCTTCGCCATGTTGACCCTGCAAAGGAGTTCATTGTGTCCTCAGATGCTTCCAATTTTGCCATTTCAGCTGCCCTGTTACAGGTGGGTGAAAATGGGTCTGAGCATCCAGTCGGATATTTTTCTAGGAAAATGTCTTTGCATGAGTTAAACTACGCCATATATGAAAATGAGTTATTAGCAGTGGTGGAGGCGCTGATTTATTGGCGTCACCACTTAAATGGCTCCTCCCAACCATTCCAGGTATGCACAGACCACCAAGCTCTGTTGTACTACCATGCTCCACATGTTCTAACACCACGTCAGACCCGTTGGCATGAGACCCTTGCCCAATTTACATTTTCCTATGAGTTCACCAAGGGCAAGGATAATGGTTTTGCGGATGCTTTAAGCCGCAACTCTGCTTTGGCTCCCAATCCAAAGGAGGTAGAGATTCACAACACCCGGTTGATGATTCCACCAAGTATGATTCTATCTCAACTTTCTAATTACAGGGTACATACGCCAGTGCTCACGCCTCTGGAAAATGCAGCAGAATATAGCATGTTTAGAGAGGTGGTTCTTTCTCAGCCGTTATCAGCTGAATATACTGTTGTTCTCGCTAAGAGCACCCTGAATCAGGAGGACTTATTGAGGGATTATCACATGAAGGATGAGATGGTATGGTTTCAAGGGCGCCTATGGGTTCCTGCTGGACCACTGCGCCTGGAGATCATCTAGGACCATCATGACGGAATTGCTGTTGGTCATTCTGGGAAAGCAAAGACTATGGAGTTGATACGACGCACTTACAACTGGAAGGGCTTGCCTGTTCAGGTGGGGCGGTACTGTATAGAGTGCCTGATCTGCAATCAAATGAAACCCAATCTGCAACCTTTAGCAGGGTTACTGGTACCAGCCCAAAAGGCTGAAGGCCCCTGGACTTCCCCATCAGTGGATTTCATTGTGGAGTTACCAGTTTCAGATGGGTATGATGCAACAATAGTGGTGATGAACCGCTTTACAAAGTTCTCCCACTTTATTCCTTGCAGAACAGCCATAACTGCTGCTGAAATGGCCAGGTTCTTCGTCGCCCATGTATTTGCGCTTCATGGAGTTCCTCAAGAAAACATTAGTGACTGGGGACCTCAGTTCACCTCCATCTTTTGAAAAGAGTTGTGTAAAACTCTTCAGATTCGCTCCTTCCATTTGACTGCCTATCACCCCCAATCAGATGCGCAGACTGAGCGAGTGAACCAGTGCCTGGAACAATTTCTGAGTTGTTACACCACCGCAGACCATTCAGATTGGGTTCCTCACCTTCCCATGGCCCAGTTTAGCTATAAAAATACTTTGCATTCATCAATTAGTTGTTCACCCTTTTTCGCCAACCATGGCTTTAACCCTGCTTTTAACATGGAGCCCAGCTGTGGCTCCAAAGTGGAAGCGGTGGTGGACTTTGCTAAGACCCTCAAGAAGGTTCATCAGGGGTGTCCACAAGTTTGGAGGCGGCTATGCTAGTTTATAAGGAGAACTCCAATGGAAAGCACCAAGTGGGTCCAGCACACAAGGAAGGGGATCTCCTGATGCTTGATGCTCGCAACATTCCAATCAAGCAGCCACGCAAAAAGCTGGGTCCAAAGAGGATTGGCCCTTACTGTATAGTTAGAAAGGTGGGTCATGCCTCATATCAGTTGGATCTTCCCTCTACGTTTCAGATCTTCTCCGTCTTTCATGAAAGCAATTGACATTGTTTGAGGGCTCTCCACCTGTGGCTCCCGAGGCTTATCTTGTGGATGGGGCGCCAGAATGGGAATGGAGGAAATAATAGCCTTTCGCCGGGTTAAGTGACGCCTTGTGTACCTGGTATCTTGGAAGGGGTTTGATGCAGCGGAGAACAGTTGGGTGCCATCATGGGATTGTGTACATGCCCAAGACCTGATCAAATCATTCCATAATTGTTTCCTTGAGGCTGCAGGATTTAAGCCTAAGCCAGCAGTTGCTGCTATGAAGTTGCTACCAGCACATAAGAACTTCTCCTTAGCAAACGCCCCTGGAGGGGGGTGAAGCCCAAGAAGGAGGAGAGGGTAATGTCATGGTTGAATGAATTGATAGTAGGCACCAACCCCAAGGATAAGGCTGGGTGGCAGGAGGCTCAGAAGGTGTAACTTCAGGCTCTTCCTGACCTGAAACACACATTAGACCAACGCTGGGTGCAAGCAAAGCATGCCCAGGTTGGTACTAATGGGGTGCAAAACGCCCAGCCTCTTATCTCAGCCCAGGCACTGAATTGAATGATTTTTATTATAAATGAAGATGGTTCGATGCAGTTAATTGGAAAGCAAGGGTTTGAATCCCATTCAAGTTATGAAATCTTGATATTGGGAAAAATACGGCTTCAATCAATTACTCAAGTGAAGGCACTTTTGGTGTATTTTACAAAAATGGATGGAAGCGTTTGTTTATTGGAGCGTCAAGGCTTGGGTGCACTTCCACAGAACCTTAATTTCCCCAACCCACTTTAAATATGTTTTTTGTGACCAACATTCCTCATTGGTCAACTTTCTTAAATAAATTTACCCGTTATTTTACGTTTTACCAATGGTTCCTTGGGAGAACTTGGTGGTGGACCTCTTTGAGGGAGGTCTCCAACTATGTGGGCCACTACCTCTTATCACAATTTACCCAAATCCCAGGTGCTCCCTTGGGCCGCCCAGGTCCCCTCCAGATCGAGGCACCCAAGCCTACTGGCGCCAAGTTACACTTAATTATGGACTCCCCTCTGGGGTCCACTCAAGCTGTGATGTTTCTCACTTACCTGGTACTATATGTTGCGCTTTACACCCTTGCCTGGGGTACCTTTTGTACAGGAACCGTTTGAGGTGCCTTATTTCCCATTCTCCTAACGGCTAGTTCCCTAGCAATGTGGGTTTGCATCCCACATCACCTTGCTGGGAACGAGAGAGTTACAGACACTCTCTAGACAGCAACACCTGATTGTCAAAATTATGAGGATTTGTTCAGAGCAAATGGATGGGGTGTCACCAGAAAGTACCTAAGCATTCTAATGCCTATGGTTTATGGTGGATCATCATCACTAAAAGCATTATTTTTAGGTTCCTAAATCCAATAAATTGGTCAATGAACAGCCAAGGATTATGCTACATATGAAATAAAGTCAAAGATACCTGACGAGTTTTGATGCCTATAACTAGAGTTCCAAACCATTATATGAGAGCAAATAATTCCCAGCGGACAGCTGAAAAGTTGTGTGCTAATTTTATTATAAAACCCCAGAATATTCTTTAATAAAATTAGATTCAAACTTTATAATAACTTAGTTGTTTTGCATTGGTTGTATACCATTACTCTTGGGATAAGTGTGCAAGGATCAGATATCCTTAGGTTGTTGTTATCAAGCCTCCGCTTGGCTCTGCGAGAAGAGAATAGGGAAAGTGTTCCCTATTAGTATCAAAATATCTTTAAGACTAAGAAGCACCTGTCTAGCGTTAGACTTTGCACTAACGTGGCTTTTGGGCAATTAACCATAATAATAGTCTTCATATTTTTATTGCCTCAGTCTATTTATTGTTAACCAATCAATGCAAGTGATCAAAAATCTGTGCAGTTAAAATCAGAGCTCATAAGATAACACCATCTAGTGGCCCAGACTTTAACAATTGGTGCTCACTACAGGGGTAGTTGAGTTTTCAAAAGCCAATTTTTACAACAATGTCTTATAAGAATGAGCTTCAGAAGCTCTGGACAGAATTATTGGCCATCAATCAGAATTTTCTTAGCTTGACATCTCAAGCAAACATTAAAACCTTGGAGGAGCGTTTAATCAAGGTGGAAGAAATGCTAGAACAAGTTGGAACTGTGAATAATGACCTGTGTTGAAAAGCTGTCTCTTTGAAGCGGAAAGAGAGTGAACTTATTAAGGAAGTTTTATTTCAAAAACCAAATGTGAAGCAGAACGAGAATGCATCCAGAGGTTTCTTGAGGATATGGAGAAAATGATAGAGCGTATTAAGGAGCTGGAAAATCACAAATGTGATTGTGCGTAATTCAAGGCAAATGAGGCCAATGAATATACATGTGAAACTCCAATCAAGAAAATCTCTTCCTCAAAATATTCCTAAATCATTTACTGGTGTGTCAGAAATGACTCCCAAAGCCCTTCCTATGGCTACTCGAGTTTTTATGCAAGAATTTCCTAGGAGTGGAGCAACTGAGGAATTTTGATATATTTAAGTTGCCCACCTATTACTGGGTCTTTGCTTCAGCATTTTTCCATCTCTTTGAGATGACCATGTCTGGATATGCAGACTGCCAGAAAGTGATGACCAAAAAGAACTGTCTTCACACTTATTAACAGAATCTGGTTCTAACCCTTCTCAATGGGGACAACTGGTCATATTCCGAAGCAAAAGCAGTGATCATGTTGACATTTGGAAGTCCTACTCGGGTGGTAGATTGAAAACAAAAATTCATGGGTATACAATTCCGCAAGGACAAGACCCTGGCTAGTTTTTCCAACCATATTTACCAAGAATCCCAGATCTTGGCAGGGGCGTATGTGAAGACTGACTTTTATGCATGCATAGCAATGCAGACGGCACTTCAACCCTACCAATAACTGCATCAGGTTATGGTTGCAGCTTTAGTAACTCAGGCAACGGCCTTACAGATGGTGGAGCATCTGAAGATGCTTGAAGCCACGATTGATGCTCCTAATTGCACTTTTAAATCAAGCCAAACGAAGGCTCAAAAAATTGTCAAATTCAATGAACCATCTAAAGAATCTGAGAATAAAATTGCAATTGTAAGTAAACATAAAGCTCAAAAACGAGTGGAAAAATTGTCAACTTACTTCTTAATGTGGGAAAACTGGCTATGTAACGTCTCAGTGTTAGGATAAAAAGCTGAAAGTTCAGATCATTATCGTTCAGACCAAGAAATTGGTTAAGATTTGGAAAAAGGACCAGAAGTCTAGACTAGCGACGGTCTAGTACTGCTGATAAACCTGTCCCACCTTATATAATAAATGATTAAATTAATATCTCTGATCTATTTGTGGATGATGACGAGCCTGATCTGCTCCATCAGTTGGTTGACATGGATGTTAACATGATAACTTAAGCTGAAGTGAAGGGTATTGACCTTAAATCATCAATGGGGTCGCTCAACCCTAAGCATAACAGTTTGTGGAGAAAATCAGATTTACTGAGAGCCCTGAAGACTTAGCCAAAATAAAGGTGGGTAGGGCGAACTTTTCTTTACCTATTAAAGCAATCAGGGAGTCAAACCCTGATTTATACGCTCAAATAGTTCACATACTTGATTTGGCAAATAAGGCTGCTATCCATTCAGTAAATACTTTATTGCAGTACTCAGAGTGTACCTATGTCAATATTCTAGTCAATAAAATAAGAGTATGAGCAATAATTGATAGTGGAGCACAATCAACATCGTTTCCACTAAATTAGTGAAAAACATGAAGATCTCACCAGTTTTGGATCGTCTAATTGAGTATGGAACAGCTGTATCAGATATCACCATCTCATGTGAGCCTACCGTTCACTACCACTTAAGTTGGGATTGATGATGTTGTCAGCTTCCGCCATAGTTCCGGCCAATCAGAATTATGATATACTTATCAAAACGGAGCTCCTGAGGAAGTAAGGGGTGAAATGCAATCTTGAAGAAAACACTCTGAGATATTAGGGCAGACGTTGCCTTTGGTTTACTAACAGGAGGAATAGATTCCGCTGATAAAGTGGAATAATTTTGTCAACTTGGAATATAATGATAGTATTATACCCATTTGCTATAAACTAGTTGGTTGAAAACGGAAAATTAATGCTTATGGAAGTTATGGAGAAGTGTGGAATACCTTGATAAATGCAATGAACACTATTCCACCAGGAGCACAAATCATAGTTAACACCAGGTTAACAATGTTACTCCCAGAAGAGCTATATGGGGAAATTGTCAATCCATGGGAAAAATTGAGGATTCACCAGTGGGTGGCTCCAGGGATCCTAATGCCAGGTCACGGAGAAATATGAGTAATCTTAGCCAATATGAGAGAGAAACTGATACTAATTTGAAAATAATCAGATCATTGAATTACTACACTTGCTTCAGATGACAGAACTTAGTGTCTTTCATGAATTAGGATCATTTTCTGAAATGGCATTGCTGTCAGAAACTGCCAAAGGCATCAATGTGTTAGTGAGTTGTGTGCAGATACTCTATCTGACTGAGAATCAGCAAGAGGATATTCTTTTATTATTTAAAAATATTGGGAGATATTTGCTAAGAATGATCATGACTTGGGATGTACAAAAAACGTACTCCACAAAGTTAATACTGTAGGAAGATCTAATAATAGTAATGAGTTCTATTTGAAGGCCAAGAGTGTCAGAAGCAGAGGTCAGCAATAAAATTAGCAAGTTAGTGAAACATGGGTTATTTACTTTATCATTGAGCACATGGGCGAGTTTGATTCTTTTGATAAAAAAGAATGATTAATCAAATCGTGTAGTGATCAACTATCACTGACTAAATAAGATCACTAACAAAGACACCTATCCGCTGCCTCAAATTGATGATGCACTTGAATGCCTAGGGAGTCAAAAATAATATTGGTTATGGACCTGAACCTGGGCTATAATCAAAATCAATTTGCCAAAAGAGTATCAGGATAAATGTGCAATAATTACCGTGCAAGGACTATATCAGCAGACCAGAATGCCCCAAGGTTTATGCAATGCGCCAGCAACTTTTCAGCATGCTATATGTTCAAAACTCCAAACTTGAAGCTATCCTAAATGCTAGTCTACTTAGATTATATCAACGTCTTCAGTAGGACCTTCTCTGATCGTTTGGCTTATCTGGAGGAAGTTTTAAGCGATTGGCAATGGAAACTTAAAAATTAAGCAGAGAAAATGTCATTTTTCAAACAAGAGCTCAAATACTTATGGTTTGTCATAAAGTCTAATGGATTACAATCGCAACCCATGAAAATAGAAGCTATTGAATGGATGTCAATCCCAAAAGTGTTTATGACAAAAGTTTTTTTGAGGATGGTCAAATAATATTGCTAATTTATAAAAGGCTTTTCTAGAATTTCCAAGCCTTTATTCCATCTACTTGAGGATCCAAAAATGGATTTGTGTGGAATGATGAGGCACAGAAGTCATTTGATAAGCTCCATAAATATCTCATGAATAGTCCAGTTTCAAAATACTCAAATTTTAATCAGATATTTACAATCTAGTCAGATGTCTCGTTAATGGAAATTGGGGCAGTTTTGAGTCAATTAGATGACAATGGGGACAAACATCCAGTAGCCTACGTAAGTAGAACCCTGTCACCAGCTGAACTATACTGTAACAGAGAAAGAGTGCCTGGTGGTAATCCATGCCTGTAAACAGTTTTAAGTCTACATACATGAGACGCACTTTAAAGTCATAATCGACCACTATCCCTGCGCTGGCTTCATAATCTGAAGGAACCAGAGGGATGAATGGCACACTAGTCTTTAAGCTACAAGCATATAATTTTGAAATCATTTACAGGATGGAGTGTTGCATCAGAATGCTGAAGGATTGTCTCAATTGCCAGTTGTTCATGTATCTATCATCAGGCTGATGCTCTATTTAAGCGGGTGTTCAATTGAGATATTTGGGATGAATCCCCAGTAAATTAGAATGCACTATGAAAGGCAATGGAAGATACCAAAATTGAGAACAGTCAATTATAAAAAATGAATTGAAGGGAAACGAGTTTATTTCCTTAACCATCAGAACAAGCGGAAATCATTTGAGCTGCTCATAAGGTCATTGCCATTGTGGCCTAAAGAAGACAGTGTATCATATTTGCCATTATTTTTAGCTGGAAATCAATCAATTATGATATTACAGATTACCTAGCCTGTTGTTTGGAGTGTCAAATTCACAAGCCGCACAAGAAAGTTATGGGGTACTGGCTAGTATGCCCTGATTTTTCATGACACACGTTGTTATATACGTTATGGGTCCATTGAGTGTCAGCACTGGGTGTGTGAAGTATATAATTGTTGCAATAGACCATATAGCACTATGGGTCAAAACGAAAGACTCTAGTATAATGGATGCAATGAGTGTGACAAAGTTTATACTAGACCAAGTGATTTATTGGCACAAATGCCCCCAAATATTCCTCTGTGACAATGGGACCAAATTTACTTCATAAATGATTCCCTTAGTAAACAAAATTTAATGGGAATACAAGGTGTTGTATCTGTCCCCTATCGTCTAGAAACAAATACAATGGTGGAAAGAGTGAATGCAATTTTAGCCTCAACATTATAAAAGTTGGTTATAGGGAAAACTTACGCTTAGCTTCATATCTGAGTTTGGTCACATTTTGCTTATAATATCAGTTACCACTCAGTGACAGAAAAATTCCGTTCAAACTTTTATATGGGCAGAAAACCACATTGCACCAATATTATAATCTTCAACGGAGCCATATTTGGTAATGAGTGCCAAGCAATATCCATCCCAACCGGCCAATATCATAATTGAATTACAATATTGGGCATTTTGAAAAAAATGAAAAGAATTAAAGCAAAGAAATGGATGACTAGAATTGCCTAACATTGAAAGAGTACCATGTGGGTGATAGGGTAGCCTATTTTGATATCCATAGATTTAAAAGGAAAAATAAGTTGGACGCCTTATGGATGGGACAGTTCAAAATTATTGCCAAGTTGATGAATCATGCTTATATAATCAAGAATATTGAAGGTGGTCACATAATAAATAATGGCCATACAAAATAAATTAAGTATTGAACTTCAAGGGGAAAAATAATGATATATATGAAAAAAAGAGAAGATAAAAAGATAAAAAATAAAAAGTTACTTAAAAATATAAAAGCTAAAAAACATATAAAAAATATGTCTCATTCATGTGGTAATACATCTAGCAATATTCCCACCTACTGAGCTGGAGGAAGGGAAAGACAATGATGGGCACGAGTCCCAAGCATTGTCAGGATCAGGATGGGCTAAAATTAGATCTGCTGAAAAAGTCCCTATTAATAAGTTATTGAAACCCATCCTGGGGTTGGTAGAGGTTGAATGGCAAGATGCCATTGGGAACCTATCCTGGGGTTAGTGCCAGTTGACTAATGAGTCACTGAAACCCGTCCTGGTGTTAGTACAAGTTGAATGGCAAGATGCCATTGGGAACCCATACTGGGGTTTGTACAGATGGATCAATTCATCTTTTGGCAATGATGCGGAGATGGGACTGGCACAGCGTGATGTCATGGGAACCATATTCAAGAAGAGGCAGCAGCGGGTAGCAACCAAGGACAAGAGCCACCAAGCTGAGCAGAGCATATGGGCTTTGAGTACAGACAGAGCCAAACTCTTCTGAGGTCTTAGAGATATGATATACTAATGTGAGCACAAGATGAAGCAGCTTCCATCCTCTGAGGGTTCTATCATCTGTTAGATAATCTGGTCAAGAGGGGGATATGTTGTAATTCCAGTTGGCCATATTATTCAACCTATTGACTGATATTAATTTGAAAATTAGTGGTTACAATAATATACCTTGGCAATGGTTGCTGACTAGAGAGATTATCGTTGAAATTATCCCCAATGTTATTGGGCATAAATTTAATGAGTGAACAACACCTAATAGTTGAATAACTGCATTGGACAATTTAATATTTTGGCAACAGTCAATAACTAAAAATAATTCATCAGGAATCATCCCTGACGATATTAAACATGAATAATATGCAGGAGCAACACCTGATATAATTATGTGGTTTCATTCAGAGCAAATGGATGGGGTGTCACCAGAAACTACCTAAGCATTCTAATGCTTGTGGTAATTGGTGGATCATCATTGGACAACACAATTGGTTTCTAGTTATTAAAACTAATAAATTGGTCGTCATACAGCAAAGGATTATGTACTTAAGAAATTAAGTCAAATATTAACTGATGAGATTTGATGCCTAAAACTTGAGGGTTAAACCAGTAAGGAGATTAAATAATTCCTAGCGGGCAGCTGAAAAGTTGTGTGCCGATTTATATTATTAAAACCCCAAGGTATTTTCTAATAAAATTAAATTCAAACTTGATAATAATTTAGTTGTTTTACATTGGTTGTACACCATTACTCTTGGTATAAGAGTGCAATATCAGATATTCTTAGGTTGTTTTTATCAAGCCTCCGCTTGGCTCTGCAAGAAGATAATAGGGAAAGTGTTCTCTACCAGTAACAAAATATCTTCAAGATGAAGAAACACCTGTCTTGCGTTGGACTTTTCACTCAACGTGGATTTTGGGCAATCAACCATATTATTAGTCTTCATACTTTTATCTTCTTAGTTTATATATTATCAAATAATCAACGCAAGTAATCAAGAATAATTGTAATTAAAATCAGGGCACATAAGCGAGCTAACATCTAGTGGCCCAGATTTTAACGCCCTCTTAATATGATCTGAAGGGTATTACAAAAACGTTAGATATTATGTTCTAGGAGCCTCAGCTGAAGTAGGGGTTGTTGGGATTTTACCTTTTAAAGGTTAAGCCTTATCCTGGGATAAACCTTGGCAATTCCCTTAAGACCAAGTCTCAAGAGTCTAGATCCTCATAGGATGATGTCCTATCCAAATTGGGATGAAGTCATTCCTATCTAAATCTACCAGGTGCTTTGTAGCAACCTTATTTTAATATTACTTTATTCAGTATTATGATTGATCTGATATCTCTCTTATTAGATATAAGATATCAACTTTTATCTATATTTAATTAATATTGGCCCAATAAAAGGGTCCCAAAATATTTAATAAAAAGGGAATTTTTAACTTATATCTTATATATAATTTAATTCATCCTATATGTTGACCTACAACATATACTTTGAAGGCCTGCCTTCTAAAATGGGTCAAATCACAACTGGGGTACTGGATCAGTTGAACCCTGATGAGGTGAATAAGGCCATTAAACCAGATGAAACCTATCTTAACCAAGTTCTGGAGTGCCCTGAGGTTATAGGTACTGCCAATGATGCCAATCTGTTCATTACTTTAGTTGTTTCGCCACATTCTGCTCAGGCATACTTTAAAATTCATTAAATGAATTTTCAGAGATGCTAAGAACTTGCCTCCACTTTCCAGGCTAAGGAGGTTCAAGCTATTTTACTTAACTTTTGTGAACCTTTAACCTAGGTAGAGGCTTTTATCAACAAAGTCAAGTTATGGCCATCCTGGACACTTGTTTCCCAACCAATGTGATCTCCTTGAAATTCATTAAGAAGATTAAGTTGGCGCCCAACTAGTATGTTTAGCCTGCAGGTAAAACTGCTTTCACCCTAGTGCAGGCTTCAAGTTTGAAACCTGTACTGGCTAGAAAAACTCTCGGTGTGGTATATTTATCCCAAAAAAAACTACCAAAAATATTTTTTTAAGTTGACGCCCAACTATGACTACTATCAAGAGTATGGAACATTGGATTCAATGGCACTTGCACTATCAAGGCCTACTCCGTTCTAGCTCTCAAAGAGTGGAAACATATCATATAAGCACCTGCTTTGTCGTTGGACAACAATTCCTGCAGAATACTTATCAGCACTCAATTTATGCTTAATATGATGGAATCGCCAATATTAAACAGGGTATTTCTTGTTCCTCAACTATGAGGTTACCCTGGTTTTACACAATAAAGGTCTCAGTAAGAAGGAATATGCTTGCTTGGTTGAGTACCCTTTCTCTGCTTTATTGTTACAATTACCACAACTGAGAGAAATACAAAAAAGTTGCCAAACTTGATGGACGTTTCAAAGGGATTTCAATTTTATGCTTCTGAAGAGATACTTATCAAGTTTGATTTACAACGGCTGATTGTCAACAAAAAATTTTCAGCTCACATATAACTACCTATTTCACATAAAAAGCCTTGATTTAGTAAGCCCTTTTAGAACCTAAAGTATTGTCAGTATAATAGATCCTGCTTACCAGCAAACTATTAATATTCTATTAAGTAAGCTAACCAATAAGGGTATCATTGGTGAAAAAACATTTGGAGATTCGCAAAGCCTTGTTGATCACAATTGAGTCTATTGAATGGATTCACTTTATTAGTTATATGTTGGATATGGACTTACCTACTGAAAAATTGTATGCGTTTTTCTTAACGTTCATATAGCAGATGAATTAGCCATCAGATGATCTTGAAAAGGTTCACTATTTATTGGAGACCTACATGATATTTTCTCTAGATCTGATACCAGCTATGGGCACATGAAATATTAGAGCTACAACCTTGATATTGGTGATGGAAGTCCAATCCTATATAAACTTTTAGGTAAGACAAAAGTCAAAGAGCAATCTAGTACTAAAAAAAGTCAAAGAGCAACATATGAGGACAGAGTTCAAACTGTTACTAGACGCTGGGCTACCAGTATCTTCCCAAAGCCCTTAGGCGTCTCCACTCTTGCTTATCAAAAAGAAATCGGAGGTTTTAAGGTAGTTATGGACTACCAGAAATTAACAAACTCACTAAGAAAGATAGTTATCTTAGCCCTCACATGGATGATTTACTTGCACAACTCTCTGGATCCAAATTTTTCTGCTATGGATCTGGCTATAGGATACTGGCAAATGAACCTGTGCTCTCATTTGCAGTGAAGGCTTACTCAGCCCACTCAACTCCCTCAAGGGTTTTGCATTGCTCCCCATCATTCCAGCGAGTAATGGATCATATCTTGTGGGATCTTAAGCTAAGATAAGTTATAATCTATCTTAATGACATCACAGTCTTTCCAAAACTCTCAATGAGCACCTTACACATCTAAAAGAAGAATTAACACCTTCGTGAGTCCAACTTTAATTTGAAGCCATCAAAATGTACTTTCATATAAGAAATTAGATTTCCTTGGAAATGCTATCTCACAAGAAACAATCAATCCTTACAGAATAGGTTTGAATTTTTTCTAAACTTCCTGCGCTTAAGTTCTTCAGGATATCTAGGTGTTTATAAGCATGATGAGGTATTATCATCAATTTATCCCAATGTTCTCCCAGCTTAGTGAGCCTCTCATCTGACTACTAGCTAAGGACACTCCTTTCTGTAGGGGTGTTGAACAAAAATGCCACCTTTTAGATGCTAAAGCAAAAGCTACAATCACTTCCTATCATGCCCCGCCCAGATTATAGCAACCCTTTTATCTTGTTTGCCAAAGCCTCTTACTATGCCATTAGAGCTAACCTGGCTCATTGGGATGATAAAAGTTCTGGATCATCTCAGTTCTATTTTAGCAAGATTTTATCTAAAGCTGGGGTCAACTCCAGCGTTACTGAAAAGGAGTATCTTGCTGTATTATTCACGGTAAAACACTACCGCGCCTTTTTGTATGGAACTACCTTCTGTGGTTTCTGACCATGCCTCCTTGAAGTGGCGACAAATTATGAAGGATCCTACCCGACAGTTGACTCATTGGGCCTTGAAACTCCAATATTATGACATATAGAATGAACACTGAGCAGGAAATTGTCATATGAATGTGTTGGATTGACTTGGTTTCATTTCCTTCACTTGGATGATAGATAATCTGAGAAGAAGCATGATTTTCTTATGACCCCTGATGCTTTGGATGATAAGGATGATCCTGGTAAGAAAGTGTTAGTAAGACACTCCCGCAACAAGGTAAAAGTGGAAGGTTATACAAAAAGTTGGTGCAAAATTGGCTTCACTGTTACGACCTTTGTAATGAGTACCTGTGATCATGGAGGCTCATTATTCCCTGTGGCATGGCGGAGTTCAAACCTTATGAGTGAATTAAAAAATGGTACTACTGCGAGGTAATTATGGAATCCATTATTTAAGCCTTGGATACTAGCCTAACCTGTAAAAAACTATCCATCTCTAAGACCAAGTGTCAATACCAACTCACTACGCCGCAACAGCCATTTTACACAATAAGCATAGATGCGGTTGGTCTCCTACCCCAGATTACTAGTTTAAATCAATATATACTAGTACTAATTGATCACTTCATTAATAGGTTGAAGCTGTTGCTCTCCACACTCAAAAAGAAAAGCTAGTGCAAATTTCTTGCGTTAGTACATCTTCACTAGTCATGGTTGCCCAAAGTCCCACTTTGTGATAACGGGAAAAATTTCTCTCTAAAGTGGAAAAAATCCTATATACATCATGGGAGTCCAAAACTCTTCTCAGCCGCCTACAGCTCTCTACAAATGGCACAGAATAAAGAGCGTATGGTTTTTGGTTTTTATGTTATGCAAAATGGCCAGCTCATACCCTCTTCACTGGGGTCAATTTTTGCCTTGTGCACTCATGACATATTTTATTAGCTACCATCAAATCATTAAAATGTACACTTTCCGCGTCCTATATGGTCTGAAACCTAGAGTACTGGCTCTCATAGTTAAAGACGTCTTTTTTTGCTAGGATTGATGGTCCTGATAAAGTCATGAAAAGATTAGCCTATCACATTATCCAGCTGCAATCTGGTGAAATATCTAATTTAGGTAAAACAATTACCAAAGAAGGCTTATAAGCAAATACCCATAGAAAACCTTTGCCCTCTTTCCAAATATTGGATTTAGTCTTATAATATCAAAGTTGCATCATTTCCAGAAGTGGTAAGCTTAAATCCACTTGGGAAGGATCCTTCATCATCACTTGCATGAGGGGCAATAAATATTCCATCAAGTCCTTTACCATTGTAATTACCATCAACAGAGTACAAAAAGGTTTCTTCAGCTCTATTCCCTCACATTCTTGAATGGGTTAATGTTAGACAAATGGATGCTTTTTTAAGTGATTAAAGTGTTTAATGGCGCTTAGTTTTAATTGTGTGTGAAATCCCTAGTCTAATTTTTCTTTCACTTTGATAGCTATAATTAAAGCCAAATTCATATTTTTAAAAAATTACAAGACATGGCCACTCAAATGAGTAAAAATATAAAAATGTCAATGATTTCAACGCCCACTCCCCCAGCATGGGGTGGTGGTGCGCCGCCTACTGGTGTGTTTTGACCACCGGCAAAGCATGTCCAAGCTGGCTCTGCTAGCCCTCACAATGCTACCAGGTGTTATGTCCCCCCTTGGACTTAGCCCACCATCTTGCAAGCTCCCAAGTGGTGCTCCAGAGCCCTTTGGTGCTCCAACAGAGCAATTTGCATTTTGGACTCCAGGTTGAATATGGGGATCTATTCCCATATGCAAGTGTGGCCATCATCAAGGTGGCCACATTGGTGTATAAACTGCTGGCTCTATCAATTTTCACCCCTTCAGAGGGTATTTATGATCTTGGCATCCATTCTGGAGCTGATGAAATGGCATCATCTAAGCTGCTATTATTTTTAGAATAACTCCCATCCTACTGTTTGCACCCAACTTCTGGATTAGGCCACTTTGGTGGTCCATATCGCCAGGTTGCCCACCCACTTTCCCCCAAATGCCTCCACCACGATCTCATGGAGAGTTTGCCATTTATGGCGCAGACCCTTTGCTGCAATTCATGGTTCTGTATGTAGAAGATCGTTTGGCAAGGCTGCGTGCCTTTGCAACAATCTGCCCATTCATTGCAACACCCATCTCACGATTCCCCCTTGCATGGTGAACAGATCTGCCCCTGATCACCCATTCTGGGCATGCATTGAGAACAGTAGCGCCATTTGCCCCTTGTGCTTCAAGCTTGATCACTCAAAGCACAAGTGCCCTATGGCTTCTGCCTCCACCGCTTCAGCTGCTCCCCCTCCAGCATCAGCTTGGGTGCTACCATGCCCAAATTTTTCAAGTGGGGATTGATTCTCCCATTCCCAACCTCAGTGAATTCTGGTATGGCTTCCAAAGCTGAAGCCAATCAAAATTTTAAAAATAATAAAAATTTTGGTCAATTTATGCCAACCTGAGTCAATGGCTGAAACGGTTTCAGCTGAGCTGCCATGGTTGACAGTTCACAGCCAATCAGGTGCAGCCAACTTGCCAACTCTGGTGGCTGGGCCAGCATTAGCTGAGTCAAATCCTTTTGATTGCCTCTAATGGATTTACAAAAATGATTGGTCATATAACATTAAACCAGATTTTGCATTGGAGGAGTTTTTTGTCAATCCTCCCAAATTGTACCCCTGCCATTTTTGTCCTAAAAATGGTTATCACATTTATAAAAGTATAAATAAAATGGCAGTCAAAGCCACTGCAAATCCTGCAAAACCCTACTCTGCCAGCAACTCCATGGGGCATTGGAACCCCTGGTGGAGGGTATTCCTATCCCCAATTTCCCTCATAATTTTGAGGAAGATACAGAATATGTAAATTGAGGACTCACTTTTGGAGCAAGCTGTACTTGCATTGACACAGCAAAAACTTCTCTCTTTAACCCTGATCATGATTCTTGCGGGAACATCAAGTCTTTCACTTGTGTGCCAGCTCTCATCACTTTAGCTGAGCATTAACTTGCTCAATACGTTGAGGTGATGGACACCATTGGCCTCATAAATGAAGAAAACCCATAACTATACCTCCTTAAACCTCATGTCACTGATGCTCCTACCCCAATGATGTCTGCCATAGTCTTCCAGCTAAAGTGGGCATCAGATAAAAGTTTCCCCAAAACTTACTCACCTTCTGTTATAGCTTTCTAGGTTTTTAGAGAAAGCTATATTAGGATTTTTTTATTTCTAATAATCCCTTTGTTTGGCCCATATACAAATAAAGATGTGTGGCAGCTCCCCAATTTGGGTTGGCACCACTAGTACTAAAAAAAGTTAAACCCTACTCTAATCCTTAGCAGAATCATTTGTTTTGGAGTACTGATTTTTTATAATATCTGACTGAATTGATTGTAATGGAATGTGGAGCTTATGCCAAACCCCCAATTGAATAGGCCAAATTGCTTGGAAGTCTGCCTAAGCACTAACTTTATTTTTAGTGCTACCACCTAAGAGGAAACCACCCCTTTTATAGACCTGAAGGGGATTCAAAGGGATGAAAATATTTTACCAGCTAATCATTAACTAAGACCTTTGGTAATTGGTTGGACTAAAAGTATTTTAAGATGGCTGATTGGAGAGATTATATTAAGATGTTAGCTATGATTATATCATCCCAGCATTTGACTCAAAACCTAAAATGAAGCACCATTGAGAGAAAAGGGTTTGAGAGTGCTGATAGGCTAGATCATCTAGCTAAATTGAGCTACATACTACCTAATCTAAATTTCCCTCAAATCTCACTATTAGCCGAGGAGTAGCTAAAATACTAGAAGGCATGAATTTAATAAGGGATCGCTTATTATCCCAAATTTTTGCATTGATTGTAAATTTTATTCGAGGTGGGCTGACCTGGGGACGATACGGCATCAATTATGGAAGTGAAGAAAATGGGAAAGGAGGATAAACCCCGGAGAACCTCCATGCGCAGCATATGATAGGCCAGGAACTCCATGGACCGCCTTTGCTATTCGCTATCTCAGTTCGGGGCATTGGTGTACAAAACCAACAGTCAAAATCGTCCCCTAGCCAAAGTCCATTACCGGGATCGAACTCGGGAGGCAGCGGTAGAGGGTCTATACTCTACCACTGGGGTATCCTCCCTTAAATTTTTGCATTGATAATATTATCAAAATTGAATACTTTCTTTGTGGTTTATTTCTCTATCAAAATCATTAACAGAGGCTAAGAGTTTTAATACTCCACCCTCCACTATATTGTTGAAATATTGGGCCAACAGCACCAGTGAGCATCAAAGTGCCCGGATTCCAACTTCTTTAATTTAAAACCTAAATTAATCAGTTCTTATCATATGGTAATAAATAAACCCGAGCAACGCCAGATAACTCCGCTAGTATGAAAATATAATTTAATTTTGAAGAGCAATAACGATTCTATAAGTTTAGAAATCTGTTAAATATTAACACATTGTTGACCTGTGACGAGTTAACTCGTCATCTGTCAACGATATGATACCAAACAAAAATTAAAAGTTATACAAAAATATGTCCAAAGTTTAATTTCATTTTCATTTCATTCAGCATAAATAAAATTTATTGGAGTTTATTTAGAATGTTTTAATTCACTTCCATATTCAATTACAAAATAATAGCCGGTGACATGACAGTTTCTGTGTAAAATTGCCGGTCAACAATGTGTTAATTAGACTGGCTTAACTGACAAATATTGTTTTTTGGGTTTGTAAGTTATCAGTTTAAAATAGATAAAAATAAGTTTATTCCTTGTGATTGATATTCATAAAAGTGACTATATCCTTTAGAGAATCATAATAGGAACCACCATTGGAACCTGTAGCAGACAGACTAAGATTTCCTCGACCGCACCCTAAGCCAATTTTGCTAATTGAAAATGGGAATTTATAAGTATTTTTATATACTAATTCTTCAGAATATGATCTAACAGCTCTTCCATTAGATCCAATGACAAAGACATCACCAGAGGAACTGGTACGCAGACAACAGTTATCAATAGTATGGTTTGTACGAATGTAAACCAAAGGTTCAAGAAATTGGGGATATAACTTCTTTTAACTCGGATATCGTACTTTACAATCTTTTTGTATTCTCATGATTTAAGCAATACGTAAAGAATCTTTAAAGCAGGATCAGTATCAAAGCTTACAATTTCCTCATAAAAAACTGCTTGGGTATATGGTTGGTGGGGTGGATCTGGACAAACCACAATGGCACCTTTCCCATAGTAAAATATGTTGTAGATATTAATTGCCACTAAGATCCATGTTCCCGTTAACTTGAGGTCAATGATAACTGCATCACTTGGGATTCAGCAATGAATAGTTGAAAAAACATTTCCACTTTGCAACCCACTTAATTTGGAAATAGTTTGTTTGTGATCAGTAGCATAAGCAATATCTGTGGAGTAGTAATGTAGCTGGCCAAGGTTTTCGTTGCTCCGGAGGAACCAATAATTGATCAGGTTATTTACATTCATAAAGGTGATAACCCCATTCTTTACTGGGGTCGATACAACAAAGTTTCCGATCGGATCAGGTCCAATACCAGTGGCGTAGGTTTCAAGTTGAACTAAACTGAACTTACAATAGACCGCTGAAATTAGAATAACTGAAAAGATTAACCCCATTTAGTCTTTAAAATAATCTGATGCTAATTGAATCGTCTCTTTTTGCCTGTAACACTAGATTTATTTCCTATATAAATACTATACCCATAACTATGACTTGACAATCTACCTCAAAAAGATATGCTTGACGATCTTTAGCATAAGATAAAATATTGCTTTCGACTAAAAACCTCAGACGTGTTTCACATTATTTGCTCTTGATGGCTATTCTAGAATATTTTCTGATTAACCGCCTTATAATTTTCAAATAAAAATGTTAACTATCTATATAAATGTGAATTAACAGTTATTATAACACATCATAAGAACTTGGCTCAGTTGGTGGCAAAAGATAACTCACTATAATGGTGATGCTGTTATATACATCGGACTTCAAACCTACCTAATATAACGTATAGAAGTTTAAAATCATTTCATGCTAAGAAACCCATCCTATTCTCAACCTTTAGTATTTATTTATACTCTAAAAATTGCAAGCCTAGTGGTTCTATTTTTATTAAAAGTTATAAGGTGAATTAAGAATTGGTTTCTCTAGTTTTAATCAAGCATAGTTATAAGCAAAAAATAAAATGCTAATTTATTTTTTGATCAAGTAAAGGTCTGACACAGGGGAGGATACCCCAGTGGTAGAATAGGTACCTCTACCGCTGCCTCCCCGAGTTCGATTCCGGTACAGGAACTTTGGGTAGGGGACAACTATGACTGTGTTGGCGTTGCGCACCAATGCCCCGAACCGAGATAGCGAATAGCAAAGGCGGTCCATGGAGTTCCTGGCCTATCATACGCTGCGCATGGAGGTTTTCCGGATTTTATCCTCCTTTCCTATTTCTTCGATCCTTTAATCGGTGCGGTATCGTCCCCAGGTCGGCCCACCTCGAATAAAATATTGGTAAAAGTCTGACAAACAACTAAATCTCTTGTTGTATAGGAAGCAGACTTCCTTGAGCTTTATTATTTAAAAGCTAATAACCAAATTTCAAACTCTGTCATTTTAATAATAATAGTAAAATAAAATAAAAAATTTTATAAGCAAATTAAATTCTACTACCCATTTGATTACTTTCAGTTAAAAATAGTTTATCAAAAATAGAACTCTTAATATTTCTTAGTATAGCTTTTACAGAATCTTTTATTTTTTATTGATTGCATCACAAAATATCTTTCAAGTAAAATAGAACATATTTGGCTTTACTTTTTAACATTTTTAAATTTTTTAAATTTTAAATTTTATTCGAGATGGGCCAACCTGGGGACGGTACCGCACCGATTAGGGAAGTGAAGAAAATGGGAAAGGAGGATAAAACCCGGAAAACCTCCATGCGCGGCGTATGATAGGCCAGGAACTCCATGGACCGCCTTTGCTATTCGCTATCTCGGTTCGGGGCATTGGCGCGCAAAACCAACACAGTCAAAATCGTCCCCTACCCAAAGTCCATTACCGGGATCGAACTCGGGAGGCAGTGGTAGAGGGTCCATACTCTACCACTGGGGTATCCTCCCTTTACTTTTAACATTTTTAGATCATGTAAATAATATAGATTAAGATTGTGATCTATATTAATACCAATTTATAGGATACCTTGATATAATATAGCCACAAAATTGCCAAGCATTTTATTTTAAAGTGTCTTATCTAAGTATTAAAAGCATTTATCCTCCCCTCGGGTTGGGACCATCTAGTACTAAAAAAAGCATTTATCCTATAGCATAATCTACTATTGTATTATTTGATTGACTCCTACTTTAAAAAATAATTGTTTATAGCTATATGAATGTCCTAGTCACTGTGTATAATCAACTTTGATATTTGAAATGAAATTCTAACCTATTAGTCTATGTCTCACTAAAAGCAAGTCTGTACTAAACTTTGCAAATTTTGTAAATATAGTGCCATATACAGTAATTTGTAAAAAGCAACTATGCCTTTATGTAATCAGTTATGAGAAACATCATACAAACTAGTTCGTTAGCACTAATTTGAATAATTACTATTTTTGCTATAATTATTTTTGTTTTTTATCTAAGTTGTCTACCTATATAAATTGGATTTACTAACATATATTTAATAAAGTTGGGCTTAAAAATATAGAGGAAGACATGCTTCTAATAGATCTATCATATAAATTATATCCTTAAATTGATAGTATTTTGTGTAACTTGATATTAGAATATAAATTCTTTATATTATCCCTTTATACATAATATAGATAACTAGAGACTTTATAAGAGATAATAATTAGGTAGATGTAATTTAAGAAGCTAAATTTTATAGGCTCAGTTTAAGGTAATTCTAATAGCACTTATCTAAAAGAATTATAAACCATTGCTAACAAATTTGTCTAGTATAAGCTTATAAAATTTGGTTAAGTTAACTAAATCTTTTATTTAATTATGTACTAATAATGTAAATATTTACAAGTTATTATATTGCATGAATGCACTATCTCACCAAATTTCTGTCAAGTTATATATCTATACTTTATACAAATCTTATTTTCTGTATACTTAGACTGAGATACAGGATAGTGGATAGTTGATTATCTCCAATAAGACTTTTTTGTTTCTACAAGCACTATAACCCATTTGTTAAAAGTTTAAAACTAGTACTAATTTTTTATGTAACATAAGTTCAAGAAAAGAAGTACTTAAAGTTAAAATCTGTTACATTAATCTGATTTAACCTTAACATGATTCTTAATTTCTTAATTTATATAAGCCTATCTCACACAGGTGCTGTCAGGGGATGGCAGATAATGTTAAGTCTGGCCTGCCAGTTAGGATGCAAAAGCCCCAAAGGTGAGCCAGAATGCCAGGGGCATTTCTACTCAAACAATGTTTAAATAAGCTGGGAGATAAGTAGCAATGGGGTGCAGCAAGGCTGCAAATGAGAAAAGCAACCTGGTGAGGAACCAAGCTGTTGTGGCCCCAGAGAAAATTGGCCTGGGAGCGGGAGTTTTGAGACCTGGGAAAAATTCATAAAGGCCTTGACACAATAGGCCCAAGTGACTATGGCAAGGATCATGGGTAAAAATATGGCTGGGATGACCCAGTCAATACATGGTCCATGGGCCCACATTGTAAATATCATAGGGGCTCAGCAAAGAAAAACTTTGAATGTAAATAAACCTGAGTGTGAGAAAGTTTTAGAGTATTTTAATTCAATAGAATTGATCATCAATTTCCTCAGTGTGTTATGACTGCTTAAATAGATGATCAATTTTGGGGGATAGCTTAGATAAGCGCAGGATTGGGCATCAAGATTTGGCCTAACCTGGCGAACTTTGAGTGAGAGGGGAGGAACAAACTTAATTTAAACTGACCAAAAATTATTGGCGGTAGGCCAAGTAACTGTCTTTTCATCTATGGATACCTGGATTGTAGATTTGCCACAGTTCTGATAATTAGTGCAATGGCGCCTCGTCTGATGGGTAACAGAAACCTCACAAGGCCAACCCATGTAAGAGCGGTCTCATGAGGTTGAGAACAGGTTAGGTGCCCACCCTGCCCGTGCCCTGTTGTTTTGGCATCCATTTGACTAATCAGGATTCATCAAACAGGGGTTTTGAAATTTTTGGAGGGTTCCAAACAGACAGCAAATTTTTTATAATGGCCCAATGCCATCAGGGAGTTTTACTAAAGATTCAATATTGTACACTTTCTTCATTGAAGGTACACACCCATTTGGACTTGTTCCCAATACCTTCAGGTTGGGTTCTGAACTTGCAACAACTTTCAATGATGGCCGATGCCATTGAAAAGTGTTACTGAATCTTTAACATTTACCACTTTTACTACTGAATGCACATGCCGGTTGGTCTTTGTTACCAATTGTTTCTCATATGTTGACTATTAAGGCTGAATATTCGTTACTGTTAACTGTATTTGGCCCCCTTGCCCCATGCAGAAGCCAATTCTTTGACACTCACTACAGCTCCCTTCAACTCACTCTATTAATTCACCAGATGTAAGAACTGGCATTAGGGGAGGAATCTTTGAAGGGTAAGCAGTGATCCATCACTCGTCCACCACATGAGCAAGGTCACCCTGGAAGAAGAGGGGGCCACTGGCCTCCTTGGCCCCTTCTTGGATGGGAAAGAAAACACCCCCAATTCAAACGGAGGGGGAGCTTCCCATTCTTACAGGTGTTGCCATGTTATGAAAAACAAAGCTCTATACAAACCTTATATATAAATTTATATATAAGATAGTTTTCAGATAGTCTAGCCATTATTTAAATATTAAAGCCCAAAAGATATAATTTTTCTATCTATTTAATGTAAAAAAGCATAAAATGAAACTAAGCCTTGTTCAAATTATTTTGATATTAGCTTAATAAGGCTATGCATATTTCACAAAAAAACTAATAGGTCTAAAAGTAATATATGTGGAAATAGGAGATTAAACTTATTCAAGGCAATCTGACCATGGGGCAGTCAATACTAAAATACACATAGAGCAAAAAGAACAAAAAAACATGTCCTGAAATGATTGATCCAAAGAACAATTCAAACGGAACTAAAAATTAAAAAAAAAAACTTCAACCAGAGAGATACCAAGACTGCTATAAATCTATGTAGAGCAGTAAGGGGTAAGTAGTACAGCAACCTCATTTCTAAATTGGCTTAAACAGTGGAACAAGCCAGAAATAAAATGCTTTGGAGCATCTGTGGGGTGGGCTGTAGCAAAAGAAGATGAGGGAGGATGGAGATATGGGATAACACTAGAGCTCAAAGATTTTGGCAGGCTATGTTCATCTTGGAGGCAGGTATCAGGAACTGGGAAGTAACCTTGATATCACTTGGGTAATATTGATGTGGAGGGCAGAATTGGATGCATAAAAAATGTATAGCCCAGAATCATTTACTATCATATTGTAAGTCTTAGGGAGCGCCCTCTCCGTTTGGATTGGGGGAGTTCCCTTTCCCATCCAAAAAGGGGCCAAGAAGGCCGGCGGCCCCCTCATCTTCCAGGAAGACCTCACCCATGTGGTGGACAAGCGGTGGTTCACAGCTTACCTTTTAAGGATTCCACCCAACCCCAGATCTTACATCTGAAGATATAATATGGCAAATTAAGGGGATTTGTATCAAGTTGGAAAAGAGGCAGCATTTACAAGGGGAAGGGGCGAAATGAAATTAACAATGATAATTCTTTAGCATTGATTTTCAACTGTCCCAAACCATTGGTAACAAAGAAAAAGGATGCGTGACTTCAGCGAAAAAAGTGGTTAAAGCAAACCTTTGATAATACTCGCCAATGGTATTGGCCATTGGAAAAAAGTTGTTAACAGCTCCAAACCCTCTCCAAAAGAGTTGAACGCTTTGTCCAGTAAATATTGCCTGGTCAGATGGATGCGGAGCAACTGGGTGTGGGCGAGTTGTGTGCCCCAAACCCATTTCCAAACTCTTGGGGCCGCCCCTATGTAAGGTGGCCTTGGGAGGTTCACATTTCCCATTTAGCGTGACGCCATCAACCAAATTATCAGAACCACAGAAAATCCGCAATTCAAACCCATGAACAAACTGACAGCAACTTGGCCCTCTGCTGATAGTTTCAAAGTTTTTAAAATAAGTTATTTTTTCTCCACCCTCACTTGAAGTTCGCTGGGTGAGGTCAAATATCAAGGGCCCTGATCCTGCACTTTCCTAAGTTATTCCCCAAATTGATCGTCTATTTAAGCGGTTATAACACACTGAGAAGATTGATGATTGATTTTCTATTATTAAAAATTTGATAAAAATTCCTATGCTCCAAATTCATTTTTTATGACAAAATTCAAACCACCTAATCCAATCCCACTCTTTCTAAACACCCAGACCACCAGGTCCTGGGTCTGCAACAGCCTGGTTTGTTGCAAGTTGCTATTTATGCTTATGGCCTATTGGCTCTTGCTATTCAATTCTCTCCCAGCACATTTTAACATCGTTCAAGCAGCAGCGCCCATGGAATTCAGGTTTGGCTTTTAGGATGTTTTTGCATCCTAGATGGCAGGCCAATATAAACTTTATCTGTCTCTATCATGACATATTTGACTGTTCATTGATTCCCACCATTTTCAACCTTCTTGTTGAGATGAGCGCAGCAGTGTTCATCTTCTACTATGAACATGTAGTTGGTAGTCTGCCTTCTGTTGTTTGCCTGGACAATTGACAATTTTTCATTATTCTCTTGATAGATTTGGAGGAATTTTGCTATGGCTGCACTGGCCCACTACCCTCAACTTTTTACTTGTCCATCCTCAAAATGAGATCTTCATTCTTGATGCCGCTGACTTGGCTTCAGTTTCAAATTCAGCATAAAACCAGTATTTTTACTGTTTCCAAGGGCCAATGCTTCCCTCACACCCGTGTTAGTTTTCTCTAGCACACCTGGTTATATATCATTGGAGGACCAGCCTGGAGAAAAAGTGATCCAACCCCTTTTTCGCACCAATTTTACTCCTGCTACAAAATTTGTTATTCCCCTTTATCTTGTTACAATCTCTTCTTTATCAGCTGAAATGACCGCATCCTCCTGTAAAAATTTACGCCTACTTTTTATTACTAATGAATATTATCAATGGGACACACCAAGTGTCCTTTGAGGCCTTGGTTAACACAGGAGCAGTGGGTAATTTCATGAGTCTGGAATTGGCCCAGAATCTCGATCTAGACTTGGACTTGGGGCCAGTGGAGTTGGTTGCATCGTCAGCCTTTCAACCCTCCTTCAGAGTATGGCGCCCTGTACCTTTATCAGTCCACCAGTTTAGTTTCTGTGATCACTTCTCTGCGATGCCCAACCTTGTGTTCCCAGTAATTTTGGGTGTGGGTTGGTGGTGTTGGCAGCATGTGAGAATTTTTCTGGAGACAAACACGCTGTCCTTCTCAAACAATCATGTGGAGGGCGAGTTCCCATTGCTGGACACCCTTGTTAAAGCTCATAGCCAGGGTCAGTTACAATCATCTTTTCTCCCATAGGTCTTCCACCAGATTTTCCCACTGCATTGATAGGCTACCAGAGATTTTTGATTCCAAGCAGTCTTGTCACCTTCCTCCTCATATGGAATTTGATTTAAAAATACAAACAATGATAAGGTAAAAAAACTGCCCACTGTACCCGCATATGGTAGAGAAGGATGCATCCATCAATGCATGGTTGGACAACATGCTCAAGGAGGGTTAGTTGTTCAAGTTTACATACTCAGTCTCAGCCTCCATTGTCATTGCCAAAAAGGCAGACGGTAAATTTGTTCCTGCATGGATTACATCCACCTCAGTAAATATAACAGTTCACAACCCCTATTAATTTCCATTGGAGCAGACCGTTGGACAAGCAATTGTGAAGTCATGTTTAATTTTAAAAACTCAATCTGGTAAGTGCTTTAATCAAATTTGAGTGGCCAAAGGCCAGGAATGGCTTACCACTATCTGGACGAGATAAGGCATATTTCAATTTTGAGTAATGCCCTTTGGGCTGAAGAACGCGCCTGCAACATTTCATAGAATGACAATAGCGTTCTAGGGGATATTAGAGTTTCCTGCACGGTTGCATATATCAATGATATCCTGGTACATTCCCTCTCCCCAAACAGCAGGCAAAAAAATTGGGGGAGGTGGAGGTTGTCCTTCTTAAGGCTGGGCTGTTTATCAAGCCATTAAAATGAGATTTTTACTGGGAAGAGGTTAGTTTTTAGGGAATCTCATCACAAAAGATGGGCGCGCCAGTCCGCTCAGTAAACTGGTTAACATCCATGAGTGGCCAACTCCAATGACCAAGAAGCTTTTGAGAAGCTTCTTGGGTGCCATCATCTTTCTAAAAAAATCTTTCCCACCCTCTTGCATCCGCTCATAGCAAAAACATACTTTTCCACTGGATGTACAAGTGGCAGCAAGCATTCAATTTGCTCAAGGAGGTGTTCTTGTTGCCTCCCATCCTTAAGCATGCATATCCTTCCAAACCCTACATTGTAGCGTACAATGCATCTTCCATCATGGTAAGGCCGTCTTGCTCCTGGATAACAATGGTTGGAACACCCATTCACTTACTTTTCCTGCAAGTTTTCTTCCAAAAAGCAATCGTGGACCATCTACAACAAGGAGTTGGCACCTTGACTTGGGCCCTGACCCAGTGGTGATATCTCCTACATGGTGCTCAGCATGAGTTGACTGTTAGGACAACCACCAAGCTCTCATATATTTCTGCAAGACAAAAAATAGTGCGCTGGTAGGCATAAACCTACCAGAACTTTTCAGCTTTTACTTCAAATATGAGTTTGTGAAAGGAGCATTGAATGTTCTTCCTGATTTTCTCAGTTGCAAACCCCCACTTTGCCAGCTGATTAATATGAGGCGTATCTCATCATGGTCATTCCCTCAATAAAATCTAGCCATTATTTATCTTGTGGATGGTGCTACAGAATTAGCTACTTACACGCCTTTGGTGTTGTGGGACATAGCAGTGCAGATGGCATATGCGGAGGTTGGAACATTTGGAGTGGTTGTCTCTCCCAACTTCCAAGCATTCCTTATAATCTTTGGATGAGGGTCTCATCCAGGTTAGGTTGTTCATGTGAGTTCCTCCTCTTTCAAGTTGAAGTCATTAAAAATAATCATGATCCCCCTGCATTTGGTCACCCTGGGAACAAGAAATGAGCAGATTTAGTAAGGCGTACCTTTAATTGGCCAGGCTTGTCAAAGGATGTTCCAGTGTGGATTGTTATCTATGATTTGTGTATGGGCCCAATTGGACTGGTTTGGTAGGAATGGTCTCCTTGCCCCTTGCAGCAGGCGGAGGGGCTGTGGGCATTAGTTTCTGTGGACTTTATTGTTGAGCTTTTCAAGATCTAAGAGGTTTACAGCGGTTATGTTGGGTTAAGACCTCTTCATTAAATTCTCCTTTGTTTATCACATGCTCCTCCACCATCACTTCCAAGGAAACTGCCAGCCTATTTGTGAGGCACATGTTTTTTATGTTTGGACTCCTGCAGAAAATTTTTTTTTCGATTGCAGGCCCCAATTTATGGCGTGGTTTTGGAACAAGCTCTTGGCAATCTTAAAATTTGCACCCTGCCTGTCATGGTCACATGACATCATGGTGGAGACCAACCCCAAGGATAGGGCCGGGCGCCAGGAGGCCAAGAATGTGAAGTTACAGGCCCTCCCTGACCTTAGGCAAACCCTAGACCAATGCTGGGTACAGGTAAAATATGCTCAAGTTGGTACTAGTGGGGTGCCAAATGCCCAGCCCCTTACGTCGGCCCAGGCATTGAAACAAATGGTTTACATAACGAATGCTGAAAGTTCAAGTCAGTTAGTTGAGGTATGAGTTTTTGAAACCTATTCCATTTATGAAATCACACGTTTGGATTGAATCCAACTTCAATCAATTACATGAGTGAAGTTGATTTCAGCGTATTCTACCAATCAGGATGGTAGGTTGTGCTTATTGGTGGGTCAGTGCTTGGGCCCACTTAAGCGAACTCCTTATTCCCCCATCAAAGTTTAATTATGTTTTCCCCGACCAAGATTCCTTGGTGATCAACTTCCCATTAAACTTTTTCCTGTTTTTCCATTTTTTATATGTTATTTTTAGCAAACTGGTGCGTGGACCTCTTCAAGGAGGTCTCGCGCTATGTTAACCACCATATTCGAAATTCAAATAAATTTTCAACTAGTGCATCATTGGGTCATCCAGGTTCCCTCCAACCAGGTAAGTTTACCCCTTTCCACTTGGTGCACCGCGCCATTTTTGGTCTATTGTTTGCTATCATGATCGCTCTCCTTACCTTAAGTTATTATCACTCCAGCACCCTCTACTGGGCTCTAGTAACTTTGGTACTAATGGCTAGTTTCTATGCGTTGGCTCTGTGCACTGAGCACCACTATGATGGAAATAGGAGAGTTTTAGACACTCTCCTTACATTAGTCAACCAACCCTATAAAATTATATGCCTGAACTTTTTCTGTGTGGGACTTTTCCAGAGTGGAAATGGTGGGCGCCAGCTGAGGGCCTTGGCTGTGGTCAGCTGCACCGCTGTTTTCCCTTTTTCCTGAATGTTGGAGCAACTCAGCGTTTATATGGTTGCCTTCAACTGGAAAGTATCCACCCTTTGTGCTCATACCTGGTGGATACAGATGCTTCAATGTCCAAAAGTCATGATTCCCCAACTTTATACCAAAATAATCAATTTCCATTCAAATAAACGAGTTTTCCTTTGACAGCGCACTCAGATGATGCCAGCGGAATTGACACAGATGGGCCTGGGGTTATTGGCCTTGGATAATGTCGGGCATTCCGTTGAAGTTAAGGGAATAGGGTTTTTCACGTCTGAAAACACGTTTCATGACAATAATCTTATCCAAACCTCTGAGCCGTTTTGTAGCTTTTATGGCTTAAAAGAGAACCCTATTCTAGTATATCAAAAAACCTTGAGAACCCTTGTTTGACCCCTACCATGATTCAGGGCACTCAGGAAGCAGAGAAAGAACTTCGTTTAAAATATGATGAAGTATATGCACCTGCAGAAGGCATGGTGGGGTATGTGGCCTCAGTATTAAGAGTGGCCAACTATCCATCCACATTTTTGATTCTGAACATACTCTGATGGATTTCTTGAGCCAGAGGAAGATTTTTTTTTGTGAGGTGTTGTCATTGTTTACCATAAATAAAGACTATTAAAGGTATTTTCTACTGACTGCTACCCTCTCCTCCCCTTTAGGGAAGCTCACCACTACTATTTTGGTGGATACTGGCGCCTCTGGAAACTTTATGGATCAGAGCCTAGCTGACTACCTTGGACTGAGTTACTTGCCCGGTGGTATGGCTAAGGGAGTGGCATCCCAGGACATTCCCAATCTGAATATCATTGGGACAGTGGACTATGAGGTTGGCAAGTACCACTTGTCTGATCACTTCAGAGCGATCATAAACCTCTTGTACACTATCAATTTTGGGTGTGGAGTGGTGGCGAAAGTTTGACGTTAGAACAAGCCTGAAAGAGAATACCCTCTCCATCACCGTGAAGAATGGTCACACCTTAGCTGTGCCTTTGTCAGAAAAGGACGCCCAGGGCAATTTGCCCCACTGGCTCCACCTTCACCCTTATAGTCTTGCCTCATTGCTGAAGCCCACAGTGAAAGTTCCTATACCTTCTTGTTTGGAGGGTTTGGAATCCTCTTTTGATGCATAATCCGCTAACGCACTCCATGAGCACTCTAGGTTTGATTATGACTTTAAGCTCACTGTGGAGCTGGTGCATATATTTCCCTCATTTACCCATTGACTGTCTGGGAGGAAGAGGCGTTAGATGTGTGGATGAAGGAACGGTTAGCCAAAAGTGCTTTTTTCAGCGTACTTCCCCTGTATGCTCTCCACTTCTCTTTGTTGAGAAGTCTGATGGTACTCTACGCCCATGTGTGGACTATGGGGACCTTAACAACGTCACAGTACCAGATCTACATCCCATCCCTTTGGACTCTCAGATTGCGCGCTATGTGGAGAAGGCTAAGGTATTTTCCAAGCTTGATTGCCTCAATGCGTTCAATCAGATTCGTATTAAAAAGGGACAAGAGTGGTTAACTGCAATCCATACCAGAAAAGAGATTTTCCAGTTTCAAGTCATTCCCTTTGGGCTTAAGAATACCCTGTCATCTTTCAACGCCACATTGATGCAGCGTTGGGAGACTTTTTAGGGGTATGCGCGGTTGCCTACATGGATATATCCTGATTTTTCCCCTGATCATGAGTCCCATGCAGTACACCTTCGGCAAGTGGTGGAGCGGTTAAAGGCAGCCAGCCTTACGCTGAATATTAGCAAGTGCGAATTCTTCAAGTCTCAGGTCACTTTTCTGGGCAACGCCATGTTTGACCAAGGACATGATAACTCCAGACAAGGAGAAGGCGATTAGTGAGTGGCCAACCCCTACTTCAGTAAAAGAATTGAGGAGCTTTCTGGGGACGTGTACGTTTCTCAAGAAGTTCACGCCGAACCTTTCTGAGGTGGAGCGCCCTTGTATAGGGCTAGTGGTGCAAAAGTGCTTCAGTGGTCCCCCGTTTTGGAGGATGCTTTCCAAGCTGTGAAGTGCCCCCTGTTGTCCACGACCATCCTTCACCACATCGACTCTTCCAAAAGGTTTATTGTTTCTACTGACGCCTCCAACTTCGCCATAGCGGCTGCCTTGTTATAACTAGGCGAATATGGGATAGAGCATCCGGTGGGATATTTTATGGAAAATGTCTCTGCCTGAGTTGGATTACGCCATTTACAACAAGGAGTTACTAGCAGTGGTGGAGGCACTAACATATTGGCATCACTACTTGCATGGCTCTGCATAACCATTCCGTGTATGTACAGATCACCATGCCTTGCTGTACTACCTGCGCCCCTAATTTCCTAACCCCACGGCAGACCCGTTGGCATGAGACCCTTGCACAATTTGCCTTTTCTTACAATTAACCAAGGGTAAGGATAATGGTTTAGCGGATGCTTTGAGCCGCAACCCTGCTTTATCACCCAATCTTAAGGAGGTAGAAGTTCACAACATATTGGTGATGATCTCTCAAATAAAATTCTGTTGTAACTTCCCTCTTTACTGGCCAACGGGCCAGCGCTTGCACCTCTGGAAAACGCGGAGGAATATAGTATGTTCATGAAGGTAGTACTTTCTCAGTCACTAGCAGCCATATACTATGTTACTTGCTAAATGCGAGTTGAATTAAGAGATTTTCTCCAGGGGCTATCACGTGAAGGATGAGATGGTGTGGTTTCAGGGGTGCCTATGGGTTCTTTCTGGCCCACTTCGCCTGGAGATTATCCAGGACCATCATGATGGACTCACCGTTGGTCATCCTGGGAAAGAAAAGACGTTGGAGTTAATATGACGCATATAAAATTGAAAGGGATTGCCTGCTCAGGTGGGGCGGTATTGTAAGGAGTGTTTAATTTAAAACCAAATAAAGCCAAATTGTCAACATTTAGCGAGGTTGTTGGTGCCAGTCCAGAAACTTGAGGGCCCTGGAATTCCCTATCAGTGGATTTGATTGTGGAACTACCTATCTCTGATGGTTACGATGCTATCATGGTGGTGGTGGATCGTTTTACAAAGTTTGCCCACTTCATTCCTTGCAGAACTACAATAACCGCGGCTGAGATGGACAGGATCTTCATCACGCATGTGTTTGTGCTCCATGGGGTTCCCAAAGAGATTATCAGTGACTGTAGACCCCAATTTACCTCCATCTTTTGGAAAGTTTTGTGTAAGACGCTTCAGATTCGCCCCTGACATTCAACTGCCTATCACCCTCAATCAGATGGGCAGACTGAACGAGTGAACCAGTGCTTGGAGCAGTTCCTGAGGTGTTACACCGCCGCGAATCATTCTTATTGGGCTTCTCACCTTCCTATGGCGCAATTCAGTTACAACAATACTTTGGATTCGTCTATCAGTTGTTCCCCTTTTTTTCGCAATTATGGCTTTAACCCTACCTTTAACATGGAGCCCAGCTGTGGTTCTAATGTTGAAGCGGTGGTGGACTTTCCAAGGCTATCAAGAAGGTCCACCCAGGGGGTTTCCACAAGTTTGGAGGCGGCAATGCAAGTTTATAATGAAAATGCTGATGGTAAGCGCTGAGTGGGTCCAGCATATAAGGAAGGGGACCTTGTGATGCTTGATTCTTGCAACATCCCTTTCAAGAAGCCCTGCAAGGAGCTGGGACCTAAGATGATTGGCCCTTACCACATTTGTTAGAAAGGTGGGCCATGCCTCATACCAGCTAGATCTTCCTCTTCATTTCAGATCTTCTCAGTCTTCCATGAGAGCAAATTGAGGTGTTCAAGGGCCCCCACCAGAGACTCCTGAGGCTTATCTCGTGGATGGGGCGGGTTGGGAGGTGGAAGAAATAGTTGCCTCCCGTTGCGTTAAAAGAAGATTGGAGTGCCTGGTATCCTGGAAGGGCTTTGACGCTGCATAGAACAGTTGGGTTCCAGCACACATCATGTGCATGCCCAAGATCTGATTGAAGCCTTCCACAAGCGTTTCCCCCAAGATGCTGGATCTCAACTAAACTGACCGTTGCTGCCATTAAGTTGGCCCCTGCCCACAAGAACTTTTCCCTTGTGCAAGCCCCTGGAGGGGGGTCAAGCTCTGTTGAGAGGAGAGGGTAATGTCATGGTCACATGACATCATGGTGGAGACCAACCCCAAGGATAAGGCTGGGCGCCAGGAGGCCAAGAATGTGAAGTTACAGGCCCTCCCTGACCTTAGGCAAACCCTAGACCAATGCTGGGTACAGGTAAAATATGCCCAAGTTGGTACTAGTGGGGTGCCAAATGCCCAACCCCTTACGTCAGCCCAGGCATTGAAACAAATGGTTTACATAACGAATGCTGAAAGTTCAAGTCAGTTAGTTGAGGTATGGGTTTTTGAAACCTATTCCATTTATGAAATCACACGTTTGGATTGAATCCAACTTCAATCAATTACATGAGTAAAGTTGATTTCAGCGTATTCTACCAATCAGGATGGTAGGTTGTGCTTATTGGTGGGTCAGTGCTTGGGCCCACTTCAGCGAACTCCTTATTCCCCCATCAAAGTTTAATTATGTTTTCCCAAACCAAAATTCCTTGATGATCAACTTCCCATTAAACTTTTTCCTGTTTTTCCATTTTTCATATGTTATTTTTAGCAAACTGGTGCGTGGACCTCTTCAAGGAGGTCTCGCGCTATGTTAACCACCATATTTAACATTCAAATAAATTTTCAACTAGTGCACCATTGGGTCTTCCAGGTTCCCTCCAATCGGGGAAGTTTACCCCTTTCCACTTGGTGCACCGCGTCATTTTTGTCTATTGTTTGATATCATGATTGCTCTTCTTACCTTAAGTTATTATTGCTCCAGCACCCTCTGCTGGGCTCTAGTAACCTTGATACCAATGGCTAGCTTCCGGCCATTGGCTCTGTGCACCAAGCACCACCATGATGGAGACAGGAGAGTTATAGACACTCTCCTTACATTGCTGCTCCATTGCATACTATCCACAGTTGGATGGTCAAATTGAACGGGTCAATAAGATCCTGTAACATTACCTGCCGTGTTATGCTGCAGCTGCTCAGATACCTTGACGGATGACCTGCTCCTCACCCAGTTTACATATAATGGTGGAACACATGCGTCCAACGTGATTCTCCCCATATGAAGCTATCTTGGGGTATAACCCTTCCTTTTCAATTGGCTCAATACTTCACCTGGAGGTACCAGCTGCAGCTGACCATCCTCAGCACAATTGTGCCACGCAGTCATTGGTTTGGGAGCACTTGACTCTGGCAATAAGTGATAATAAGTGGTTTAAAGATCAGAAGTATCTTGCGTCACATAAAATAAAGGTAGGTTCACACGTTATTCTTGACATGCGCCACTTGCACATGTATGTGCACATACACAAATTCGTGAGTAAGTGATCAGGCCCCACTTGGTGGAAGTGGACAGAAAATGGCACATTATACTTGAAATTGACAGCCCAATAAAAGCATCATCCTTTCTTCCATGTTTTTCAGTTGTCCCCGTTAAGGGTTAAACCAAAACGGAACTAGACCATCATAATCCAGGATGCATAAGGAGATGGAGTTGATGGCATATTGGCTTCTCATCGTTTTCATTTCTCAATTCAATATTTTATCGTATAGAAAGGCTATTTATCCTACATAAAATATCTGGGACAGCGCTTGGGTTTGTGCGAACTGTTCTGAGCTGGTTGAAGCTTTCCAAGCTACCCATTCTGATGCTCCCGCCCTCCACTAAAGATTGCTATTATGATGGTGATCAAATTACCAGAGGCCAATAAGAATGTGGCTCTCACCCAAATTTCTGGTGGTGACTGTATTATCCTTCTGGAAAAAAATGAAGGATAATGTAAGTCCAGGTTAGCACCCTTTTTTTTTATTTGGGGGTACTCACTTTCCCATCCAAAAGGGTCAAGAAGGCCAGCAGTCCCTCTCATCTCTCAAGGTGACCTCACCCATGTGGTGGATGAGCGTTGAGTCATGGCTTACCCTTTAAGACTTCCGTTCCCAACCCTAGTTCTTACATCTGGAGAATTAATATGACAAATTGAGGGAATTTGTATCAAGTTGGCAATAAGTTGGTGACCACATGAGGCGAAGGGGCCAAATGCAATTAACATCAATGAATCTTTGCCTCAATGGTTGACAGTACCAAACAATCAGTAACCAAGCCCAATGGGCGTGTACCTTCATTTGAAAAGTGATTAATGTTATTTTTTTTGGTAACATTCACCAATGGCATCTGGGCCATTGGATAAAATCGCTGATAGCTTCAAACTCTCTCCAGAGGAATTTGCCGCTTTTTACAGTAAATCTCGCCTGGCCAAACAGACGCTAGAGCGACTGGGACCAGGTGAGTTGGGTGCCCCAAACCCATTACTGGTCTCTTGGTACCACCTCTACATGAGGTGGCCTTGGGAGTTTCCTGTTGTCCGTTAGGTCAACTCCATCACTCAAATCATCATAGCCTCAGAAAATCTGCAATTTAGCATCCATCAAATGCACTGACAGTGACTCAGCCCGTCGCCAATAATTTAAAACTCAGTTCTAAATAAGTTCACTTTTATCTACCCTTGTTTAGAGTTTGCCATTTTAAAAAATATCTTGAGGTCCCAGATCCCACGCTTTCCTAAGCTATTCCTCAAAAATGATCGTCTATTAAAGCAGATGTAACAGATTGAGAAAATTGAGGGTCGATTTTAAAATTTATTAAATATCCCATAATTTGTATCCATTTTCTTTATGGTGAAATTCAAACCACTGAATCCAATCCCACTATTCCAACATCCAGACCCACTGGCCCTGGGGCTGCAACAGCCTGGTTCATTTCCAGGTTGCTATTTATGATTATGGCCTAATGGCACTCGCAAGTTAATTCTCTACCAGCACATCTTAACGCCATTCAAGAAGCAGCAACACTTAACATTTAGGCTCACCTTTTTGTGTTTTTGCATCTATGCTGGAAGGCTGTTCTAAACTTTATCTGTTGCTATCATGACATGGGTAGGGCAGTGTTTTCTTGTTTGGCTTTAATAAGGAAGCTAGAGGGAATTCAGGAGGGGCCAACCCTATCACCAGCATTGATACTGACTTTGCAACTACTTCGCATAGGGGAAGCTTTTATGTGAGGCAATATAATCTTTGTCAAGTTGGTGGTCTCTCCAGGCTCTGCATTGGGTTTCAGAATATTTGCGTTATGGAATTGGGAATCAAATTTAATGTTGTATTATTACTCAAAAATGGGCAGTTGAGAGAGGGAGAAACCAGATCACCCAATTGAGTTACCTCATCCAATAGGGCATTAGTTATGGCTTATTAAAGAAGTGGTATCAGCATAATGGTGAGTGGTTGAGGCGGATACAGAGTTGCGTAATTGCTTACATTTGTTTAAGCCTAATATTGCTTGTTTCAGTCAATTCTGGATGAAGTTTGTATTTGGAGGTTGTTGAAAGAAGAGTTTTCACCCTGGCTCAATGGGTGAGCTGGGTTGGGCTGGTGGTGGCAGAAATGCACCCATTCAGATGGTTCTAAGGTGGTATCAGAATAGGTGTCACTAATGGATGGGTCAGTGGCGTGGCGCCAGACCTTTTAGAGTGGTTAACTCAAACATATGGGAAAATTTTTGCTGCCAATTGTTGCCATGAGCCTAAAAAAATAATCCAGCACAGCGGCTATATGAGCACACATGGGGATTTGTTGGCAATACTGGGATGATGAGGGGTGATGGTGGAATGGCGTGAAGGGCTTCTAAGCGCTCTACACCGGAAGGAACCTTGAAATGGAGGGTGGGATGAAGTTAATAAGAAGACAGCTCCAACATCAATTACTCATATAATGATTGGATTGGGAGTTTTGAGGTAGCCTTATAAATAGAACCATCAGCAAGTTTGTCTGTAGGTAGATGAATGCAAGTGTTTGATAAGAGGTTTTTATATGAACATAGGCTTTGACACTGAAGCAGCATTGTCACCTAAGTTTGAAAACATAGATCAAAATAGCCCTCATAAGAGAAAAATTGATAAAGCCAGCCAGAATAAAGGCAGAGGTGGTATATTCATTAATCTCTCTGTTGGTGTATGGGTTTAGTCATCAGTAGTTAGCACAAAGGTAGAAGTGAATGCTAAGCGAAGAGGGCAAAGGGGCGGTCCAAGTTAAGAATGATGCAAGTTAGAGCGATAAGTCATTTGCAAAACAAAGCAGCTAAAAGTGTTAAGTAGACCACTCATACCCATCTAAACTTTTTTACCAAATTGTGAAAACACTGGATGTGGAGCACTGTCAGACATTTACCTTTGCAGACTACTAATAAGAATTCTGTAGGTCGAGTTCTGCCAAAAAAGGGAAATGTCAGCCATTTGCAATATTCTGATGTCATTAAGAGTTTGTTTAATAATAGTAAAAATGCGAAAGTCAATGAAATTGGCCAAAAGTCCCTGGCCAATTCTTGATGGAACCCCATTAATTGGGGAAACACTAGTTTAAAACCTGTAAGGGCACTAGTAAAATTGGCTGGTCAGATTACTCTGATCTCAACACAGACTTCAGGGTTACCATCAGCAGGCACTCCCCTGACCCCAACAAAGTCCTTTAACACCCCTGCGCAGACCCCCCCCCCTTTAATAGGCTTGGCGGGGGTCCCCCAAGGTGCAAGAAATTTCTCAGGCGGTGATTAGCTCAAGTTTATAAAAACGTTACCTCATGGGAATGTTTGGGCCAATCATAATTCCTCTTCATTCACTCCACTGCCCTAATGCAAGTTCCAAGTTATGATACGCTATTCCTGCATATTTCCTAATTTGGACTCATGCAGTCTATTCTGGACATATTCCCAAATTCCCCCTCAACCTTTGAATTTACTTTAATTACTATATAATTTGAGGTCGAGGATTATCATTTTTACTTGGATCATGCGTATAATAAAACTCTTAAAGATCCAATTTATTATCAGCACTTTATATTTAACCTTATTTTGTTAAATTATTTGTGGAAACCAGCTGGTGGAACGCACCAGCGTGCGAAAATAAGATGGATTACCACAAAATGGTGTTCACTACAGGTGGTCTCTGTATAAACAGAATGACTGCTCTTGAGGAACAACTTGCCAGTACCTTGTCCCGCCTTAAGGAGCTTGAGCAGCGCCCTCACAGTTTCCCCCATATGGAAAAATTCACTCCTGGTGAAGGAAACATCAGTACTTATTTGTCTGCTTCAGAAGCTGTCTCTGTGACTCAACTGATACACAAAAAGTTCAGTACATCCTTCCCTGTCTAAGCGCCTAGCACAAGAAATGATAGTTCCTTACCTAATTTCTTCTCTTTTAAATTGAGGTGAAGAAGGCTCTTGTGGCTGAATTTGGATCTAAGAAGAGTCTACTCAGGGAAAACAAGACTTTTGCGCCTTAGCATGTATAAGGATGAACCACTCCTTGCCTTTGCTGATCAGTTTTACCTCACTGCACAAAGGTTAACAACCTCTAACATGCTCACCCTGGATGATCCTATTGCTGCCCTGTTAACTAGGTTAGCTTCTCAGCCCTCTCGGGCTAGGCATATTAACTCAGTGAAACGCCATTTCCAAAATATCCGTGATCCAAAGGGGGCGTTAATAGATGTTGCCGATTACCATTCATATGCCACAAACAAGGAAGATGAGGTGATCCCTCCAGCTCTCGTTATTAAAGAGTTACCACAAGTTGATCAGTTGAGACCTGCTCCCTCTGCGCAACCTAAAAAGGTTACCAATCCTACATATGAATAAAACCTTGTAGGTAGTAACAACCATCCGTCCACACCAGCTCCCTAAAGCTGCTGTTCCTATCCCTTCAGCTAAGCTGGTAAAGGCGTGCTCTAAGGCTATTAACTCTCCCAAGACCATCTCTCCTACCTCCATCGTGGCCTTGCCAGTCGTTGAGAATATCCTTGGGGACAAATCTGAAGGGGGGTATGATGATATTGGTTACTACATACTTGGAGCCCCCACAGAGGTAGAGGTTACTGATCACCTAAATGCTGGCTGAGTAGATGAGACCACCATCCCTGAGGAAACGTACCTCAGTCAAATCCTTGGGTTTCCACAAGTGATTGACACTGCCAGAGATGGTGATCAATTCTTAGCTGGCTTGATTCAACCTCTTCAGTGTGTTTTCCTTTACGAACCATCATTAATAACTACCCTGAGACTGCTAAAAAGCTCACCTCCACCTTGCCACTCAAGGAGGTTTTAGCTTTGTCGCCTAACTTTGGGGGGACTCTCACTAAAGTTGAAGTAGTCAAAAGGTCCGTATCTTAGCCATATTGGATAATGGCTCTCCAGTCAACGTGATCTCCACTAAGCTTATCAAGATGATCAAGTTAGCGTCTGACTTGGAGTACACGCAAGAGTTTGGAACTGCTGGCCTCAACAACACCCGGGCTACTAAGGCCTACTCTTCCCTTCCCATTCGAGTTGGGAAGCTTATTTTATCAGCACCTGCTGTGGCTTTAGATAATAATTCATATGATATGCTCATTGGCACTCAGTTTATGATTGAGTATGAGGGAATAATCAACCTGGAGCAAGGTTACCTCTCATTATTTAGCTATGAAGTTCCATTAGTCTTAACCAATAAAGAGCCCAGTAAGCACGAATACTCTTTCCTGGTCAAATATCCCCTCTCAGCGATATCTTTGTCATATACCACTTCTGGGCGCAACACTAAGAAGTTGCCTGATTCAGTGGATGCTAGAGAAGGTATCCCTTTTTATGCTGCAGATGAGGTCGTGATCAAGCCTTGTGAACAACGTTTGGTTGACACAAAAATTACGCTTCATATTCCTCGCCACTGTTTGTTTCACTTGTTAGTATTGAGGGCGTCAGTCCTTTGGAGCCTCGGGTATTGCCTGGCATTCTTGACCCTGCTTATCAAAGGCCCATTACTTTGTTATTGGGGAACCTCACCTCCAAGGACATATAGTTGTAAAAAACACCAGGAGATTGGCAGAGGCTTGTTAGTCCCTGTGGAGGACATGGAACAAATTCACTCCATTAGTACTATGATGGATATGGGCCTGCCAACGGATAACCTGGTATGTACCTTACCCAACGTCCATATCTCGGACAAGCTGACCCCAGATGAGCTGGAAAAAGTTCATACTCTCCTTGATGATTATAGTGACATTTTTTCCAAATCTGATACTGACTATGGCCTAACGAAGTGTTGATGCGACTCCATCAATGTGGGTGATGCCCATCCCATTCAGTCAAAACCCTACCGCAAGTCCAAGGTGGAAGAACAGAAAATGAGGACAGAACTTCAGCAGTTACTCGATGCATGGTTATTAGTACCTTCAAAAAGCCCCTGGTCTTCCCCTCTCTTGTTAATAAAAAAGACGAATGGAGGACATTGGATAGTCATGTTTTACCGCAGGTTAAATAGCCTCACAAAAAAGGATAGCTATCCTCTTCCTCATATTGTTGACGCCTTGGCCCAGCTCTTGGACTCTAATTCCTTTTCTGCCTTGGACTTAGCTAGCGGCTATTGGAAAATGGACCTTTCTCCTCAGGATCAGGAGAAATGCGCTCTTATCTGTAGTGAAAGTCTCTTCCAACCCACTCGATTACCTCAAGGGTTGTGCAATGCACCTGCCTCTTTCCAGCGTGCAATGGATCACATTTTATGGGAACTCAAGTTGACTTGTGTCATCATCTATCTTGATGACATCAAGATGTTCTCAAAACCGTTTAATGAACATCTTGATCACTTAAAGAAGGTTTTCAATGTTTACGTCAGTCTACCAATCTCTTTCTGCTAAGCATCACTTTTCGAAAATCAATTCAGCCTGAAATTTAGCTCCACTAAAGAGATTTACGAAAACTATTAGCAAATATGGCGGGAAACCCCGCAAAAGAACCCGCAGGCTATGCCAAACGAGCCAGCACCACCCCCAAACGAAGCAACCCTCGGTTACCCACCTCAGGGTCAACCAGAATCACCCGCTCTCAAGCAGCAGCCATGAAAGCAGGCACCACCCCCCAACCTGGAGCTACTCCAACTAGCGCCAGTTCACCTGATCGCACTTCTGCAACCTGCACGCCTAACAGCTCTGTGTGTGCTGCCTCCCACCAACCCGCTGGGCCCCTCCAACCAAGGAGGCCATCACCCACGCTGTTTTAATGGCGTCTGCTCAGTTGAATGCAACTCAGCCCATCCAGACATTCACCTCCCCCATTGTGTCAGCTAATTCAGCCCCATCTATTATTGCTGATGCCGTGTTTCTGGCTCCGTCCATGAGGGGCGATACCCAGCTACCTGGCCCCCAAATCCTCAGATGTAAGGTTGGATTAGCCGCACATTCTGGTTCACTAAGCACCAAATTGGGACAATCTACTCTTCCCAATGAGGATTCAAATGGTTCGGATTTTGGAACTTCACACCAGTTCCAATCTCACCCGTCCCATTTAAAACCCGTAATTGGCACTTCTCAAGTTGGCACTTTATCGCAATATGCTGAAAACGACCAATTCACTAATCAGCCAATGAGTTTTGCCCACGAAATCACAGCAAACACTCGGGCTGAATTTACCCAAATAGATTGGGATGGTGATGAAACATCTCCCTCCTCCCAATTGGCTGGAGTTAATTCCAATCTGGATGGGACTCCCCAATTTAGCGAGGCCCAACAATCACCTGGCCCCCAAACCCTCGGATGTAAGGTTGGATTAGCCGCACATTCTGGTTCACTAAGCACCAAATTGGGACAATCTACTCTTCCCAATGGGGATTTAAATGGTTCAGATTTTGGAACTTCACACCAGTTCCAATCTCACCCGTCCCATTTAAACCCCATAATCGGCACTTCTCAAGTCGGCACTTTATCTCAATATGCTGAAAACGACCAATTCACCAATCAGCCAGTGAGTTTTGCCCACGAAATCACAGCAAATACTGGGCTGAATTTACCCAAATAGATTGGGATGGTGATGAAACATCTCCCTCCTCCCAACTGGCTGGAGTTAATTCCAATCTGGATGGGCCTCCCCAATTTAGCGAGGCCCAACAAACCACCCCTCAATTTAATATGATGCCAGCAACTGCTGTAACATTCCAGAAACAAGGGAACTCCGCAAACTTGTCCAAACCACCAGCTCACACTCAACCTGCAATTGCAGCCCAAAGCAAACACAAACGCACCAAAGGAGCCACTGGGGCGTGGCAAAAACCTCTGGCACCAACGCTACCCAAAGCAGATCCCCGTGAAGTGGCGTTTATTGCTGATGTTAAGAAGAAATGGGCCGAAACTAGAGCGCAAAAAGCTCTACCTCGCTCAACCTCTCTCCCACGCAATTCGCCTTTATTATGGGCATAACCCTGTTGAATTCTATACAGAGGATTACTTCTCATACTTTGCAGCGATTGCGGAGACATTCCCTATTAACACCACCATCCATGAATCAGTGGAGGGCCACTACATCGATGTGGGATTCACTGAAGCTGCCCTTGCTGACCATGCTGCCACCCTCCAGGTCATTATTCCACGCGGATCTCTTCGCATCTCCCGCACACGCTCTCACCTGGAGAAAATTTCATGGGTTACTTTTTCCAACCTACCAACGACTGTTGATCCTGAGTCTCTTAAACTGGCACTCCATCGTGGTTTAATGGAGTTTGGGTCTGTTCTTTCAGTGGACTTTAGCGTCCCCTCTTACTATGCTCCCACTCAAAGAGCTCGCACTGCTAGGGCGTCATTCATCCCCTCCCCCACTGTATCCCGTAACATTGAGGTTATTCCTCGTGTGGCGGTAGTTGGGGCATGCCCTGAGATCTTTTTGTCGACCCTGATCAGGCGCGCCCCCGGTGTTCATGGTGTAACGCCCTTGGACACTTGTATAGTGGCTGCACAGCTCGAAAACAAGCCCTCTTAGCCACCACCCAGGGGCCTAAACCAGGCCAAAAACGATCCCACATGGCTGCAGCAGCAATTCCACAACCCACACAATGGGTTCCTGTTCAAGACCTGTCCCCTGAGGCCTTACGCCTAGCAGTTGAAACAGCTAACCCCACTATTGGTGTGGGATACCTTCGCGCTCATGCCCCCCTTCCAATGGGCACCCCCTCCAATCTCCCAGAGTCAACTCCCTCTCTCACCAAGCGCAAGGCATCTCCCACAGGGTGCCCCTCGTCAGCCACCCCCACTCAGGGCTCCGCGGCACCCCCACCAACCCCCACCAGCGATTTATCGCATCAGCCCTCAGCTCCCAATGGAGCTATGCCCACCAGCATGGACTGGCAACTCGCGGCCTGCAGTAGAAGTGCCACCTCAAAGAGTCCTACCCCAACCCCACAGTCCATTTCGCGCGGATCCTTTGCAGTGTTGGAGGAAGTGAATATGGACTCAGACTCATCAAATGGGGACACCGCGGAGGTCACCATTGAGCACCCTCAGGTCCTTCCCCTGCAACGGAGCGGGGGCAGCATCCTAGGCTGGCTTACTGGGTCCTCCGCCCCCCCACCCTCTCCTTCCCCTCAGAACCCTCGACGCTCCTCACGGATTGCAGCTAATAGTCAAGCTAAAGGACTCAAAACTAGCCGCCTCACAGCAGCAGGTTTAAGCGCTGGCAACCCCCCAGGACATGGAGGGGAACAGCTATGAGTCCCCATGGCAGCACCCTGGCCCTGCAATCCATCAACGCAAATGGGTTGCGGGACTTTAAGCGGAGAGCCCGCCTCCTCCGAAACTTCAGGTCAGCACAAATTGACATCGCTGCTGTCCAGGAGCCCCATATCCTCCCCCACGAACAATCTGCATGGAATGAACAGTTTGGAGGCAACTCCTTCTGGACAAACCATGCCGCCCTTATTGTTTTGAATCCCCGGGTTAAAACCCATTCTTTTTCACAATATCTAGGTGGCCGCCTCATACTGGCCAAACTCACCACTCCTGACTTCTCCTTCTTCGCTGCAAGCATCTACCTGCCTAATGCAGGTCAGGAGCAAAATCGGCTCTTGGAAGAGCTCCTCCAACTCAATCTCCCACGGAATACAGTTCTCTTAGGAGATTTCAACACAACCATAAGTCGCGTCCGTGACTCTTACCCCCTGCAGCAAAGGAACGCCCTGGATCAAGTCGCCTCCAGGATTTCCTTCGCCTGAGTGGCTTTATAGATGCGCTTCCACCCTCCGCGTCTGGCCTAGGTTGCATGACTAGGATCCAGTATGATGGAGGAGCTTTCCAGTCAGCGTCACGCATAGATATGGCACTGATTGGCCCCCTGCTAATTGGCCGCGTCTCCTCTCCCATCTCTCGTGACAACCATCTGAGTGATCACAGGTCACTCACCGTTGTCCTCACCACCACACTTAGACCGTCGCGTAGGTTCTGGCCTAGGGTTGCCCCAGCTCTTCTCAACAACCCCTTCACTAAGGAGAAGCTGTCTATGACCATCCGAGAGACTCTCACCTCCCCCCACCCCACCTGCTTGACCACAAGGCTAGATGGGCGGTGACCAAGGAGGGCATCACCCGCGTTGCTTACAACTGTGCCAAAGCCCAGATGACTGCAGCTCGCGCCAGAGTCAAAAGGGCGGAAGCCAGAATCAGACATCTAGAGCGAAACTGCCAGCCTTCGCCCTCTCCCAGATGGTTGGAAGACTGGGAAGCGGCGCAGGAAGCACTCCGCTTGGAGCTCACACTGCAGGAAGAACGGGCAGCAAACTTTACAACATCTCGTTACTATGCTCAATGGGAACGCCCCACCCGCTTCTTCTTTCAGAAACAGAAAGCCCGGTCAACAGCGCAGGATATTACTGCACTGAAAATTGGCACTACAACCACTTCAGATAAGGAGGAAATCACGCAGGAACTACACCGCTTCTACTCCAGCCTCTTCCATGCCACCCAGGTGGACCCATCGGACATCCAAGACTTCCTGTGGCGGGCTCCAGAGCCGCCCATTGACCCACGGGCTGATGAGGCTCTACTGGCGCCTATTTCCATCCAGGAGGTGATGGAAACCCTTCTGAAATCCCCACGGCTTAAAGCCCCAGGCCCAGATGGAATACCCTTTGAGGTGTACCTTCTGGAACCTGCAGTGATAGCCAGAACCCTCCGCGACCTCTTCGCTGCACTCTTGGTGAATGGCGAGGTCCTCCCCGACTCCAGAGGCTCAATCACGACCCTCATTCACAAGAAGTCAGACCGTGAGAACCTGGCGAACTGGCGCCCCATAGCGTTGATCAACACAGACCACAAGCTCTTCACGAAGCTTCTGGCCAACCGCATCACCAAATGGGTGTCACCTCGCCTCTCCCCATCCCAGTACGGTTTTATTCCGGGGAGGTCGTTATGGGACAACTATAATGACCTTCACGTGACTTTGACTGCTAACTCTCGTAAGGTGAATGGCTTTGTGGCTCTTCTGGATATGGAGAAAGCATATGATCGGGTAGCCTGGAAGTATATTGATGCTTCCCTGGCCCGCTTCCATCTCCCACCCGCAGCTAGGCGCTGGATATCATCGCTCTATGACCAGCTCCACACCAGAGTTCTGGCGCCAATGGGTTTTACAGTGGCAGTACCAGTTGGACAAGGTCTCCGGCAAGGGGACCCCCTGAGCCCTATCCTTTTTAACATCACCCTTGACCCCCTCTTGGCCTCCTTACAGGACAAGCTAACAGGGATTCTGGTCCCAGGTAAAGCCCCCACACGCACCATGGCATTTGCAGATGACACTGCCATTGCATTTGGCTGCCCTGGGGATGTTGCCCTCGCTGCTGTGACCATTGAGAGGTACACCAAGGCGTCCAACGCCATGGTCAACACCTCCAAGACAACAGTTGTACAGGTCGGCTCCCCCACCTTCCCCCCACCATTTGGTATTGAACCTGAGCGCGGTACCTTCCGTCACCTGGGCGTTCTCACCAACCAACAAGGAGTTGCGCTAAAAGACAATGAGGACTTGCTCCTTGCAGCAGTTAACTCCAGGATTGCCAGCTGGAACCGGCGGCACATCACCCCCCAGGGTCGAGCTCTGATGGCCAATGTGTTCCTCCTCTCCAAAGTCTGGTTCCTAGCGCACGTCTGCCCATTCACAGATGCCTTTTATACGCGGCTCAATGTACTCCTCCGCTGTTGGATCTGGGGCTCAAACCATCCACCAATAGCCCTCTCAACCATTGCCCGACCCTGTAATGAAGGGGGCCTAGGGCTTCTGGACACGCGATCCCACGCCACCACAATCTTCCTGAAGTTCCTATGGCCGATTGTCTGCTGGGACGCGACCCCCATGCCCCAATGGGCGCCCGCCCTCCGCCAGTCAGTGTCAGCAGCTCTGGGTCTTCCTAGAGCATCTCTGACCTCATTAGGGGAGTGGCTCACAAACCACCCAGGCCATCGCCTAAAACCATCCTCATCCCCCTACTGGAACCAGGCTCTCCTTGCCCTGAAACGAGTAGGCGCGCGGATCCACCATGCCTTCCCATACAGAAGGGAAGGCCCTGGCCTCAGCCCACGTCGCCATGCAATTGTGCACAATGGACAAGTTGTCACAACTCGCCTCAACCCCCAAGATCGTCCTCCCATCCGCCCAAGACTCCTTGAGCTCCTCCCTCCCTCCGTGAGATTTGACCTTAAGGAATTGTGGAAGGACGTCTATCACCCCATCCTGTCAGCAAAGGTGTCCAACACCTTATGGAGAGTGCTCCACTGTTCATACAGGACAGGGGACCGGACTGGCCCTACCTTCCAGCACCGAAGCTGCCCCCGCTGTGTGGAGCCTATTGACTCCCACCTCCATCGTTTTTTCACCTGTCAGGTTAGGTGTCGCCGCATTTTGGCCAAAGGCCCGCGCGCTCCTCCATGCTCAGCCCTGGTCTGGACACCCTGTGCAAGACCTCATGTTTGAGCAGACATTGCCTGGTTGCCACCGACCCCTCCGTGTCCTCGCCTATGCCACAGCCATCTGGACCATCCATAACTCCTTCCTTCGTGCTGCCTTTGACCAGCAGGTGTGGACCCTTCCACACATGATCACCCACTTTCAGGTACACTTTGAGATGGCCCTGAAGGTCTGCACTATGTCGCCAACCCTCCCCCGCTCAGTTGTCACTGCAGCACGGCTCTGGCGCGCAAACCCCCTCCCTTTCTCGATGCCTCCTCCCTCCCCTTCCCTCGCCTCAGGCTCTTAGGAGCCCAGGCGTAATTCAATAAACATCGATGAATCCCCCCTTGGGTTGGGACCATCTAGTACTAAAAAAAAATAATATGCTTTTAATTAGTAAAAATTTGCTTTTAATAGTACTAATGGGGCTCAAACTAACAGATGATATCAATGGGTTTTTTGCAGATGTCAAAATAAAGCTGATGTAAATACCCCTACATGACTTCTTGTTAGATAGCCAACGTGGCTGTGTGGGATAGACAAGGTGTAAGTAGGTTCTTCATCTTGTGCGTGCTTCAGGTCACATATTAGAGCAGACAAAATGGACATAGGGCATCATCTTGATGGGGTAGAAGGTGGAAGAACGCTAGATTAGGCTTACTGATAATACATGGGTTATGCTGCGCGTTGACATAGTTGGAAAGCTGACTCTTTATGATTCATAAGATCCAGAATAATCAAAAAAATATTTTTGGTGGGTTAGGGTAGTGGTTTTCAAACATAGATGACTTGATAATGTCAGCAAATGAGTGGCTCACAGGAAAGTGTGAGCTCAATAATTTTTTCCTTTTCTCTAGGGATTTCATCCAGGGGTTTTTAGGATAGGGAATTCATTTATGAGTATCCCCATGAGCACATTGAGGGATTTTCAAAAGGGGTTTTGGTTGGTACAGCAGCCACTTCAACAGCAAGACAACGGTGGAACTTGTAAGCAGTGAGGCCCTTATAGGTGGTATGGTGCTGAAGATTGATATTGATAGGCAGAGTGAGAAGTTATGGCCAATAAAATTTGGTTTTGATAGCATAAGGGTGGTTAGCATCATTTACCCATTTAAGAGAATTATACAGATTGGAGATGGTTAAACAGGAGATTGCTCAGATAGATGATTGGCTGAGGGAAGGAGCAGTTGTCTATAAGCCACCAACTAAGGCTTTTCAACTGGTCCTAAGCAGCGAGCTGCTCCTGCAAGTCCAAGAAGTTGAGTAGGTTTGGCTATCACTGAAGGAACTGCACTTACAGCATCTGAGGGAGGTTAGGCAGTATTAACTACATTTGAAAAAAACTCGCTAGATTGGCGATGAGGCCTACATTGGAGAGTAGAGGGGCAGAGGCTGCAGCAATGGCAAGGGAGGACTTTTGCTTTTAAAATGGTCAAGTTGAATAATACATACAGTGAAACCATTTTTATACAGATTATAATGCATGGTTATTGGGTAGAGCGATTCATGGTGCAGGGAAATGGCAAGGTGAGTGTCCAAGTGGATTGGAAAGATCATTGCAAATGCGTGAGGCTCTGTAAGGTGGCTTGCCTCATTGAGTGTAAAGTCCCTGGCTCCTGTTAACAAGGTTGATCAGGTCATACATCCTTTCAGTACTAAAAAGCTCAGAAACCCTATATCCTGCCTCTTACTACTAATGCTGATTTAAGGAATACCTTATATAAAAGTTGGTTAGTCGCTGTTTCACCCCTTTTAACATCCAACCCGCCACCTATATTAAAATCTAAGCTTATCCTAGTAACAAGATCTTTAAATTAATATATGAAAAAATGAGGCAAATCTATCTAGATTTAAAAGATTATAGGAAGCTCATCGCGCCTGTTACAATTTCCACTCTGTAAACAGATGTTCCAATAAAAAGTAACCTTAGATTTAAAAAACATCACCTGTGGTGAACCTAGGAAAAATAAGTACTCAATTGATTTAAAAATGAGTAAAAAGTCACTAGGGTAAGTTTAAAAATGGTATTAAACCCTTCAAAAGGTTTCAAGATTGTTTTAAATAAATTCTGACACTCAAAATTGCCAATATGTTCTAAAGTATTTCAGGAATTCAGATTATATTGTTTCTATAGAGGATTAATCAAAACAATGATTTTAACCATTATCAATATATAATTGGTGTTTATAATTGGCAATCAAGGTATATGAGAATAGTGTCCATTCTTATACTATTAAACTTTGGCTTAACCATCCTCCCCTCCCTGTACAAACATAAAACTCAGCATCCTACTAATGGTAGGATGTTGATTATTTTATATCTTTGTTCTATACTAATACTATTTAAAAAATAACTAAATTTGTGTATGTTTACTAACTTTGCTATCTTCTGTAATATAAAGTTGAAACCCATGGTGGGGTCCCAATTATAGACTAAATTGAGTAATATTTTAAGAGAAAAAACGTCATCTGTTCAAGTCTTCATGAGTTTAGGTGTCAAAAAAGATAAGAAAGGGTGATAATCCTATATAGTCAAGAGACCGTTCATTTGCTATCTACAAAAATATAACATGACAAAAAACTTAAATGATTTAATGGGATTTGAGGTCAATTATCTTTAAATAATCTAACCTAAAACGTATAAGATCCCGCAGAAAAAACACAAATGGGTCAAATCTTAAAGAATAGCTTCTAAATTCAAGAAATTTAAAATCAGATATATGGTGGAAATAGAAACCCCACTCTGATGAAACATAATTAGTGACAGTGGAGTAATCTTTGAGTCTAGCATAAGAATGGGAATGGTTAAAAAAGGATGGGACCTTTGAGATGATTGACCAGCAGCACAATCTGAAAATATAAGAAGACCTTGCAATGAAATTCTACTAATAGTTATGGTATCTCTTAGACGCTTATTATTTTTGTTTATATCTTAATGTATCTAAGAGATCAATTGTCATTTTGCTTTTTTCATTCCAACAGTGGTACCTAGATCTTGTACAACATTCTATCAGATTATAATCACTTATATTATATTTTGTTAGAAATGCAATTGTAAATTTTTGGTGGTATTGCCTAGATTAGTTATGCTGGTTGCACAGGTTAATTACTACTGAGCAACAGATGAATGATATGAAGATCAATGATCTTAATATAAACTGATATAAAATATTGAGCTATAACCCTGATTATTACTTTTATCATATATATATATAAACAGGATATCTCAGCCAGCTACTAAAACCTCCCCCATTTCATTCTACTGCTCAACTCTTATCCTCAGAATTCCTAGTCAATTTCAACCCTTCTGCTTAATAATTTTCCTATTAGTTACATTTTAGGTGTTTTCATTATATCTCAAGGTTTTGGCAGAATTCCCCTGATTCGCTGAACTATTGGTACTACTATTGATTCTATTCACATCAACATAATCTTCCACCCAATCTCTAGGCTCAACTCGACTCATATAATGTGATGCTCCAGATAGGTGACTTATTGTACAGTCATATCAATTTACAACTTTACCCCCTTGACTGGAAGATAAGCTCTTATTGCTTGTATTCTTGAAGGAACTTTGCATGAACTTGGTTGATAATCTGACCACCCACGGGTACCTTAATTGTGTAGGCATTAATATCAGTCCTCTTGATTAGCTCAAATGGTCAGCCCAAATTTTAGCGAGCTTGTTCTTCCTTCAAATCCATTTTGTCGTGGAACAAGACATGATCTCCTACAATGAAATGTGGAAATCCACTACATCCACTTTTATCAGCCTTTTGATAGTGAATCTTCTTTGCTAAGCTAGTATATGTTTCCATTTGTAGTTTATCAGTGTGTCCATCAAATTAATCAGATAACACTGCAGTTCTATGCTTCCAGTATCCTCCACAAAGAAGTAAAGCAGATCGGTCAAGGCTGGATGTCTTCAATAAAGCAATTGAAAAGGACTCTTGCTGGTTGACAAGTATTAGACGATATTATACGCAAAGATGGCGGTTGATAAGAGGGTACCTCATTAAGAGGGCCGATCCTTTACAAGCATGCTGAGAATGTTTACCAAGGTTCAGTTGACTGGTTCCACCAATCCATTAGATTCAGGGTGTTAGGATGTAGTCAAGGCCCCATAGATTGTTATTAGTTCATTCAATTTGGGTATTATATGAGATATGAAATTGGTTCATTGTCAATGAGGATAAATTGTGGAAAGCCATGTCGTTGTATGACACACTCTTATTAAACTTAGCAATGGTGACAAATCTAGTTTATTGATTGCTCTAGCTTCCACCCATCTTGTCGATGTTTAAATTGCTACTAGTAGATACTTAGATCAGTTTGCTCTGGTCAGCAGAGGCCTCACCATTTCAAGTGAAAAGGTATGCCATGCAAAATGGGGCTTGACAACTGGTAGGTGGTTTCTTGTGGAAAGGTTTCTCCACTTGGCACTGATGACAGCAACTAACTGTTTCCAGTACGTCATAATGCATGCTCTCCAAATAGTATTGGGTCAAAAGAACTAAAACGTTTTTCACAACCCTCTATGCCCTACCGCTCTATGGCATCCAAGATAACATTGTCCTGGCGGAGAGTTTTGGTAAACACAGTGTCGCTTCTCTAATCTTTTCATATAGTTTATCATTGCATAAGAAGGTATCTTACCTAAGTCCATACAGTGCCTTGATCACATATGGCTGTCATAATGATATTTGCCCACACCATATTCTCATACATGATTTCAGCCAAATCCGCCATAATGGTGACCGTTGTTAACCGTGAAAGACAGTCTGCATTTTGATGTTTTGCCCCCAGCTGATGTACTATATCAAAGACATATGCTTGAAGTTTCAATGCCCATCATGCGAGCCATCCTCCAGGTTTTAAGAGATTCTGCAGCCAATACAAGGATGCATGATCTTTTACCACATGAATTTTCACCCCTTGTAGTATACCCAGAACTGTTTATACACATATATCACCACTAAACACTTTCACTCAGTCATAGCATACTTCTGTTAATGACTGTTTAAGCTTCAGCTATAAAACGTTACTGGGTGCTCTATGCCATCATCATCCTTCTGAGATAATAGTGCCCCTACAGCAGAAAGTTATGCATCCGTTTGCACAATTAATTGTTTTTCAACGTTGGGATATATCAAAAAGGCGTTTGTCAGCGTGGTCTGCAGGACATTAAAAACGTTTTGATAAAGTTCATGCCAGGAAAAGGCGGCGTTTTTTTCAATAACTCAAAGTGTGATGCCCCAATACAGCTAAAATTGGGAATGAGCCTCCGGTAGTAACTGACTATCCCTAAAAACACGTGGATATCAGACTTAATGCCTGTCTAAGCCATCTTACATATGGCATCCACCTTTTTTAGCTGGGGTTTAAGGCCTTTTGAGTCTACTACAAACCTGAGGTATATCTAATTGCTCCTTAAAAATGACAATTATGAGGTTTGATCTTAATGTTAGCGCCAGAAAGTTGGCAGAACACTTGATCCAAATTAGAAATATGTTCTGTAAACTTCCGAGGAAATAAAATTGAAATTGTCAAGGTAAATTAGGAAGCTGGACAGCTTCAAGTCTCCTAAGATTGTGTCCATTGCCCGCTGAAACGTAGCTGGGGCGTTACATAACCCTAGGGTCATATGCGTAGGTTGGAACAACCCCTTAGAGATAAATATAGCATAATTCTCCCATTCCACTGGTGATAACTCGATCTGCCAGTACCCCAATATCAAATCCATGGCAGAAAAAATTAGCCCCTCCCAGTCGATCTAAAGCTTTTTAATCCATGATAGGGGTAGTAATTTTCTTTGTGAGGCTATTACTCTTCCAATAGTCATTAACCACCTGGTTGGTGCAACTTTTTCTAAACAATAAGCACTGGCGGTGCCCACAGGCTCTTAGATGGCTCTAACATCACTTGTTTGATCAATTGGTCTACTCATTGGAGACAATTTTCTCTGAATTCTTAGTGCTGAATAGGCTTTGAACAAATAGGGGGTTATTTCCTATGTCCACCTGATGCACAACCCCCCACACACATCCCAAGTTGTGGTCAGTGGATGCAAAAATTCCTCATTAATTTTCGAACAGATCCATCACCCTATCCTTCTGTTCCTCCAACAGCCACATCAAAGCTTTCCGTGGAACCACTGCCATTATGCGAATGGGTTTTTACCAGTAGGCCAGGGTCATCCCAAAACCTAAAATTGTGAATGCAGTGAACCTTATCAATTGGAGTCTGGTGTAAATAAGCCACCACTTGGTGTCTATTGACCTTCATGGACTCCTTCTGTAGGTTTGCTATTAATACTTTCACTTCCCCATGCCCTGGCAACAATAACCTAGGAGACACGTGGGTCTCAAGACATAATGGCTGGTAGGTCCCTATATTATAACCCATTTAAACCTTCTGGGATGTCAATTTTTAAGCTCCGTCCCTAATATGACCTGATGCCAAGATAGTATGCTTAAAGCTCTTGAAGCTCATAGTAGAATACCTTTGTACTCAAGATCTGGTTATGGAGGGCTCTGGTCCTCCACTGTATCCGCTGATATTGGACGGGAATCACCCCGTCACTATATGCCAGATTAATCTGACTGATCTGTTTGGTTCCTTTGAGACCCCGCTAGAGGTAAAGTAAATGGGGATCTGTTGTCTTATAATACTAATGGTTTCACCACTTTATTGAACACAGCCCTAAATTGCTTCATGAATGCATCACTAATCAACAGGGCGTAGTTATTATTAATCAGGACCACCGCTGGAGCAGAAGCCCTAACCAAGCCAATTCTCAGAGCTAACGCGCTGTAAGCTCCTTCTGACACAGGGCTCTGTGCCCCCGCGGTACCATACAAGAATCCATGTTCCACATCAGGCTTCAAAGGAAGCTTAGCCACAAGTTTAGTGGATATTATATTAACTGGGGCACCAGTACCTATGACAGCTATTTTCTTGTGTTCTGAACAAAAATATCACAGTAGGTGCACTCCAAATGAGAACCATTGGTGTTATTATGTGAATGTCCAATGGATTTTTGTTAAAAAGAAAAATGATAATACCTGCATTGAAATGAGGATACTCCAAGGTGATCTTTTCTTCTGGAATGTTTACGTTTACCCCCACTAGGGAGGTGACTTCCGCTGAGGGTCCAACATTGCTTGTGCCATTTTGTCCAAGGATTTTCTAGGCATACGGCTCATGCACATCACAGAAGAAATCAGAGCCTGAAGGATTATGGTCGCTCTCTTGAATTGAGGCGGAGATATTGCATGGAAGTTGTTGAAAAAAGTCATTGGGTTGGGTACTGGGGCTGAGGCAACAAGATTCATGGGGGTCGTCAGGGAAAAATAAGTTTGGATTAGTGGAGTTAGAGCGCCCCATACTACTCCACTTGAGCTTTTCCATGCTCAATCGAACCAGATGGCACTGTACTAACATGCAGGTTGCTTGGACAGTTTGTCGCATAGGAACCTTTTTGGTTGCATGAGAAGCAAGCATATATATATTGGTTCACATCTATAGCTCAAACCTAAATTCCATGTCAAAAGTTAATCAAATTTTTGAAATTAGCCATGGACGAGCTGGTTGAGCATAAGGAGGACGGAAAGGACCTGCTGACATATTTGGTGGCTGAGTATTGCCCAGCTGATTATAGCCTAGACATTGTGGTCCATTTCTAGAGGAGAATGCAGCTGTGATTGCAGGGGCCTTCTGGACATATTGAGAACACTGAATTTGACAGAAAGACAGCGTTTAGTGTTAAAAATTATTATGAGCTCTACATATTTGTGCAGTATGTGAGTCATAGCATAATGCAGTTCATGATATGGCTTGACCGCTGCTATCATGCTATGCCTACAACCGCATTTGTAAATACATTAACTCCCACTAACACATGAGCTTTGACTGTTAACTGCTCTGCAAACTCCATCAGGGACTCGTTTTTGTGAAAGTGAATTGTAGGGAATTCAGCCTTGCGCTGTGCCATTTTTTCCATGCCCCCAATCAGATGAAGCACAGTCACCTTCACCTATTGATATGTTACGCCACTACTCTTTAGGTAACATGTGACCTGGTCCATGCTTTCGAAATTCAAAGTGGATAGTAACAGTTTAGCTTTCCACCGATATGATTCCCCCTCCATGGTGAATTTAAATCATTTAAAATACCCATGCATATTCCCATCACAATTGAAAGTCAGCAACTTTTGATCTAACAAAAACACCTGACTCCATGCTTCATACTCGGGGAACAGATGGGATAGGTTCAGATTGTCTTGGGGAACATACCTTTGAGGGCCAGAATAGGTTAAGAGGACAGATGTGAATCCACCAAAGTAGACTGAGAAGAGGTTGGATTACAATAGAGGGACTTCTGTGACACCTGGGGGGTAATCACTGGCCGATATATAGCATTTTATGCCAAACTCTCCACTGACTGTACCCTTACCTCCCTCACCAGTCTGTTCAGCGAATATATCGTATAATATCTGCTCTAATTTAACTGAATAGCACCAACACCGCCATTCTCTCACCCCCTGCCTCAGATATTCAAATTCCTTATGTAAATTACAGCGGAATTCTCACTCTTTGTCCAGCTTACCCATTATTTCTTGAAGTCATGAAAGGACATTCTCCAATGTGCCCTAAACCTCCCATTCTGCCAACCAGTGTCAAGTGCTTGTCAGTTTGCTTCATCCACTTGATTGATTAGAGCATCTTGTTACCACACCAACTTCTCATTTGATTTTCAAAGTTTATCCAAGTGCACTTTCATATCAGCGTACTCCTCCATCTCAATGAATGGAAGAATAATGGCTTAGCCCCATGCCGCCTGACTAAGACTCTCCAACTAATTCATCTGACCTAACGATGGCTGTATTCTGAGGTCGCCAAAAAAGGGCTAACCAAATGGTCAGCCATCCGCTGGTTGCTCCACTCAGCACAAAGTTGACTAGATTCGAGTGCCACGGTATCAGCATGATCAGTCATCCGCTGCTCTAACAGGGTAACCAAGTCTCTCATCCAAGCCACTGCCATGTCAATTCCTTCCACCCATTTGGACATTTTCACCATAAAGTGCTCAGTGTTACTATCCAGTGTCATGACATCCCGTATCCATTCACCTGAAAGCCTACAATGATCTAACAATATGCCTATTACTTGTGGTAACTCATGGTTCAAACGATGAATAAGTTCATCCAAGCAATGGTGGACATCTATGACATTATTTTCCCATGAATTAACACCCCTTGTAAATCTGAGAACGATTAGTTTAAGTGTTCAAGTAAGAGGCTAGTGTCATTCTGTTAGGGCTGCACAAAGAGCATGATATCAACAATTTCAATGTTATGTTAGGCCAACACATGCAGTAGTTGATGGATCAAAGGCTGAATGTATGCAGCTAGGTATTACTCAGCTCCATGTGATCTGAGCTGGTGAGACAACCCTTTGTGGTAGCGTCAAGGTAAGACATATAACACATAATGAGATTCTTGGTCCTGTTGGTTATAAAACAGACTCAGAGAATGTTCTCTCACATCATCCTCATAGAGGCAGTAACACTGCAAGAGCCATTCCATTATACCCTGCAGCTGCTGATGGTTACATTAGTGGACCTGACCTGTTGATCAGACTACAACGCTGGACAAGAAGCAAACTGCAGTTCCATAATAGTTTTCTCTTCTCCCAGTTCTATCACTGTGGAAAGTGCTGGTTCCTGGTTAATGTCTTTATTGATTCCCTGGAGTATTAGTCATGAAATCTGATTAAGTTCTGAAATAAAATATGAGGGCTCTTATTGTTGACCTAGTGCCATTGTACTACAATTGACCAGTGTCCCCCTGTAGTGAGCACCACTGTAAACTTTTGGCAGTATTGCTTAGATCAGCAACACTGAATGCACAGGTTAATTACCACTGAGCAACCAATGAGTGATAAGAAAATCGCTAATCCTTAATAGGAACTGATATAAAATATGGAGCTATTGCCTTACAGACACTTTTAAATATATATAAAAACGCAGACTATTTTTGCTAACTACTTAAAAACTCCCCCTCTCGTTCTGCCGCTCAACTCTTATCTTGGTATTTATAGTTGATTACAACCCTTCTTCTTAGTAATTTACTATTCATTAAATTTTAGGGGTTTTCATTCTATCTTGAGGTTTTTGCAGAATTCTCGCAATTTGCCACACTAGTAGTACTGTGATCAATATGCTTCACATCAACATAATATTTCGCTCAATCTCGAGGCTCACCTTGACTCATACAATACGATTTGCCGAATAGGTGACTTATCATCTAGTCAATCAATTTAGTGACAGCAATAGTGGTGCAGACTACATGGGTTCATTAATTCAACCCATAACAACAACTATATCTTGAGCCATGCTAGTTCTAATCACCAATCCAATTGCCACTGTGAAGACTTTGTGGGTTTCAGAGTGACGCACAATGGCGAGCCCATAAAGTCTCCAAATGAGGAACCTCTTCTCTTCATTGTGAGCACTTTGTCCAACCCTGATGATGCTCCATTAAAGTTACACCTTGCAGTCTTTCTGACACTGGAGTCAGCATAACATGGAATGTCAACTAATGTTAACCCTGAGCTGCTCCAACACATCATGGAGTGGTTCCTTAGAGGGTACCACCTATATGTTGGATTTATCATAAAGAACTTCATGATTATGTTTTTAACCAATGGTACCAAGCACAGCGTTATGAGAAGTACTTGTCCTATATAGACGCCAACGCTACTGGCCTCACAAGATGTCTCAACTTCCAGTATAGCATAATGATATACCTAATAACATATGTTCAACATCAATCTGGCTGCTACTGAGAGTTCTGGCACGCCACAACATATAAATTAGCAACATCATGTGATTTATTCAGGCCCAATAGGAACAAAAACATCATTCTGCTAACGCAGCGATCAAACGTTCACAGAGGTCAGAGGGGCGGTAGTTCAAGTTCATGCTTGCATTAATGACAAACATGGCTGCATGAATTAATTGTGACTCAGCTGGATCAGGAACTAACATTGGTTCTGAGAGAGTTTGAGCATTAAGGACTTACTTTAAAATTTTTTTGAGTCACCATTCTGGGTAATACCAAGCGCTACATGCAGGAGGTGACTGACTAAGTGTAGTGAATCAACACTTCTGTAGCGCAAATCAGGGATCAAATTACCCTCTTGGAGCGGCATGTTACAGAAACTCAAATTTGGTAGCCAGCGACCTTACCCAAATCCATAGACAATGGAGTAAATACAGAGCAGTTATATTCTTAAGTTCCTCATTCCTCAGATCTACTGATTATGGAAAATTATTGGACTATCTGGAAAGAGAAGAGGCACTCAGTAGTGCCAATTGAGCCCAGACCTTACCTCTTCCATTCATTGAATTGGTATATATGCTGAACTTATGGAAAATTAGATACTCTTCATCAATCCAATGAAGAGTTAATCCAGGAACAGAAATTTCTTATAAACCATCTTATAACATGTCCATCCATATCTGTGGCGTCAGCTTCCAGAATTCCTGACTGAAGGGAACCCTTGATGATGTAGTCGAATGTCTGAAAAAGCCCTGAGCAGAAATTAGAAGTAAAAAGGAATTTCACCAAAGTTTTTAACATGAGATCAATAAACTAAATAGACGCCAAATAAGGACGATGTCAGTACAATCAGAGCAAGGCAGAAGACATTGTCAAAGAACTCTTCATTAATCAGGATAACAAAGTAGACCAAATCTTTAACCGCTCAAAGTCACTTATGAGCGATTTTAAATTTAAGTTTATTTATCCACAGCCATCTGCCCAAACCTATTCTTTGATGTCCTTGGCTCTGCCGCCTGCCACCCCAGTGTGGGGCAGCAGTGCACCCCCACCTAGCGTTTTCCACCCTGCAGGCAAGCGCGTTTGGACGGGCTTAAACAGCCCGCCCACTGCTTCCAACCGTTTTGTCCCCCCACGGGACTTAGCGCTCCACCTGGCGCGCGTCCACCCTTCTCGCCCCCATCCTCTCGCCCTCCCTCGCTCTGCTATTTGCTATTGCCTCAGAGTGGACTATGGGCGTTTGTTCCCATATGCCAATAAGGCAATTATTGACCTAGCCACTACAGCCTTTGCGCCAGCTGGCTTTATAGACTTCCGCCCTTTTAAGGGCTACTTTGACGTTGGGTTCCAATCTGAGGAGGATGCTGAAGCGGCAGCACAAACTCCTCTAATTTATAAAAACCCCATTCCCACAACCTGTACTCGCCTCCTTCAGACACCACGCTAGTGGTATCCTTTGCAAATCTCCCATCCCACCTTCCACCCCAGGTTTTGTATGACCAGTTGGTCGCGGGGCTCATGGCTTATGGCACTCAGGCCAACCTCATCTTTGCCATTCCATCTGGTGCAGAGCGCCTTGCTGCTCCTCGGGCAACAGCCACCATCATACCACATCACCCTACCAAGCCCAACAAATCCCACCCCGCACTAGTGTGGCTGCAGCACCTGATCATTTCTTTTGGGCTCAGGTCAATAATGGTAGGCAGATTTGTTCCCTCTGCTTTGGCCTTGACCATGCAAAAAGAGCATGCCCTCAGGCCAAGTCCGCTTCTGTGGCTTCTGAGCCTCCTTCTGGAGGTTCAGTATGGGGCGCTTTGCTGCCACCTCCCACCCTCAATCTCGTTCAGTGGGCCTGCATGAAAAATCAGCCCCCCCCCAAAAAACTCCAGCCCACTCTCCCACCTAAGTCTACCCCAGCCAATTAGAGCAATGCTTGGACCACCATTGGCACCCAAGCAGCTGCCAATTCTCCCAATCCTACCCACTCAAATTTAAACGCCACTATTCCAGTGAACCAAGATCCATGGGATCTATTAGTTGAAACTGACGAATCAGGTAATGTCCTCATTATTAAGCATACAGGTCAACCTCTCTGCCATGGCGATTATGGTCGGGCAGAATTTTTCCTTCCTGACTTTGATGAAACCCCTACTCCTCGCCATTTTGCTCCTCTACCCAATACAGCCCCCTTCCAAAGTGACCACCAGCTCGCCTTAGCTGCGGTGGCCTCTCCTCATTGCCCAAAACTACGCACCGCAGTGGCCCAGTCAGTGGCTCAGCTCCAGCATGGCCTGCCCACCATCTTCTTCCCCCCAACTTCCCTGAATCTCCCTGCAGTGACATCTCAAAACTATTTGATGATGCTGAAATCGCTGTTATGAATGTCGCAACGCTTGCTTCATTCAACCCCTCAGCCAAAATCACCCGCCACAGTATCTACCTTTTCACTTAACTTCCTGAAGCCCGCAAAGAAGCTGAAGTTCTCCTCGCAGCTTTTGTTGAAACACTTTCCCATCATTATCTTGATTCAGAAGTGGAAAACTCCTACTACGCTGACCTCAGCCCCCACTATGCAGATGCCCCAACGCCCTGGCTCTCTGCTCTGATCTGGTACTGTAACCAACACCCCTTGATCGAGGTGGGTCTTTCTGAAAACCAACCCCGACACCCTCCTCACCCTCTGCCATGGTGGGTTAAGCAGTTTCTGCTTCCCACCTGGTTAGTAGTTTGTTTTGCCGTTTTGAGTGTTGTGATCGGTACTGTCCATCCCCTGGTTGGCGTACCTTAAACAAATTGAAGGATAACAAAGTAGACTAAGTTTTGTACAGCGATGGCTACAGAGACAAATACTATGACTCTCCTAGATAGATCCCTACGGTAGTCACAGTAATACTGACTGAAGAAACTTCTACCCTTGGAAAACTGCGGCGGACTTGTTTTGCCCTAACCCATATACACTCCTCATACTAGCTCAACGTTTGCCAAGCAGAGCAGCTCAGTTTTCCCTTAGATCACTCAGTCTAGAATAAGATGGGAGTATTACATCAATAAGATGCCTCCATTCTTTTGATATGGAAACATGCACGGATTTTTCAAGCACTTCAAATTGCAATCAAAGAATGTTTAAACTGTCATAAAGCAAAGCTAAAAATCTCTGCTTTAGATGTTGAAAGCGCTAATCAAACCATTTGCTACTTGGGTGACATCTCGATAACTTTTCTCTCTCGTTGCAATCACTTTTGCAACTTATTCAATTCAAGTCTGAATATAGTTTGATAATATCACAGAGGAGATTAATTTGCGCCCACGTCAAGGAGCAGTTGGGCAAGTAAGGTAAAAAGCACAGGTGGTAGGCCCACAACTTCCAACATTTGCAAATGCCCCAGAGAAACTGGTGGATTAGATAAAAATAAAAAACTGGCGGTTACTATTTCCCCAGAAATCCTCGCTTGGCAGGCGCGATGTAACCAGTACATCAACATGCCGCACTCTCAACCACTCTTATTGGTGGAATACGGAGTCCAGGTGTTCCTGGATACTTAACAAACAGCGTTGTGGGAAAAATTTTGTGGTGATGCGCACACTTATTTCCTGACTGCGGTGTACGTCGCACCTCACTCCATGTCATGTGGTTGGCTGAATCTCAGTTTCAAAAAAAGGAGGCAGCAGACGAAGCTTCTGCAGTGCGCATTGTGATTGACCTCCCTGAAGGGTAGCGGGTCATTGAAACCAAGCGCACCAGATGGACAAAATTCAACCAAATTTTTCTCACATTTGACTTTTTGACCACTACAGTCAAGCGTGCCATTCTGGAGCAGCACCTGAAAGAAGGTCTCACTGTATACAGTGAAATACAATCCTTTGAGATGCAACGCTTTATGTTGATGCCACACCTGTGCACTGGCAAAGCCATTGCAGTTCTGACCCCAAACTGAGGAGATTGCGAAGGACCTAACCCAGATCCCGCACTCCACTTTTACTAATATTGAAGGGCATACCACCCACCCTTTCCGGGTAACCATGGATAGCGCACCTCCCATCTGCACCCACTGTGATGCATTTGGTCATAAGGCACACGCATGCCTCACCAAGGAGGGCATCACATTCCAAGAGCACCCCTCAGCAGCCATGACCAACGGGGAGGCTCACTATGAACCAACCACCAGTACCAAAGAGGCCTTCCTGTGGGGAGCACAAGGCTGCTACTTACTAGTAAAGCCTGTCTCCCCTCAAGAGCGAAAGAAGGCCAATCAGGCCTGCAGGGCTGTGTCCAAGGAAGCGGCCAAAGTCGCCTCCGCTATCCCACACTCCCAACGCCAGGAGGACATTGAAACCTTCAAAGCAGAAGCAACTCAGGAATCCCTCAACCAATCAGATTGGGAAGCCCAAGCCAATTGGGCCACCCAATCTGAGGATCTGATGAGCAACTCGATCTCACCCAACCTTTGCAACCAAGCCCCTATTGAAACTGACTTGGTATCCAACCTACCTGAAAAATTCTTTTTGACCCAAACGTTGGTGCACCAAACTCATCCAGACCACAAAAAATTCGTTTGACAGCGGGGAAACCAAAAGTGAAGGCAAAAGCCAACATGAACCTGTCTGTTAAAATTAACAAATCTTCCAATAGCATTGCTGCAAACACCTGCACCACTGTGAAGGCCCGTGGGAATCCAGAGGAGGCTGGTGGGCCTGGGTGCCCACCCCTTGCACCTAAGGTGCAATGGGGTTACCTTCACTTTAGGGATGTTGAACATCGCTAGACTCAAGGCCTCGCCCTCCTGGGCTAGGAAACTAAGTTTTTTACAAACAAATTTACCCGTGGACATTCTGGCCATCCAGGAATCCCACAGTCCCCAAGGTTCTGAGGACACTTGAAAAACCATGCTCCTCCCTTCCTTTTTCTTCTGGTCTGAGATCTGTGGGGTGCTTAATTAGAAAAATAATTTTTTTAAAAATTTGTCAGAATCCTTCCTTGATGGCTGAGTCCTCATTGTCACATTTTCATGGGCCGATGTGGCACATGCTATTGTCAACATTTATGCCCCTACCTGTGCATGAGAATGTCAGGAATTTTTCTCATCAGTCAAATCCCTTCCATTACCCCCTGACCCTTTCATAGTTGGCGACATGAACTGTTGGTAAAACACATCCATGGACCGCTGGCCTTCCTCATCTTCCCCACCAGAGGGTCACATAGAACTTTGCGTTCTAAAGGCCACCCTTGGGTTGTTAAACATGCTGCTGTGGCAAGCTTCACTGCTTGAGAACATGTCGTGCCCCCACGTCCATAACGGCCAATTAAGGTCCATGTCTTGCATCAACCTTATCTTCGCGCCAGTGAAATTTTAATCTCATATTTCCCACTTCCACACATCAAAAATCAATTTCTCCGATCACCAGCTGGTCTCGTTAACCTACCACTTACCTGTCACAGTGGCTAGGGCTCTGCATTGGTGCAAACTCTGCCCACCCGAACTCGCGTCACCAGGATTTTCCACATGGGTGGAATCAGCAACTTCGGCAAAAGAGTTAATTACACCATTTTGTGCAGACCCAATTTCCACATGGTCAGCCTTCAAAGCGGATACCATCTGCCACGCTAGCCACCTCTCCTCCTGATGCTCACAGCTACATCCGCCATCATCTCACGCGCTCTGGCAGAGTTGGCACACCTGGAGTCCAACATCCCAGCCACAGGATACAGCCCTTCATGGGGCCAGAAGTGGGCAGAAGCAACCACCCACCTCAACGCGCTTGAAAGGCAACACAAACATCTGGTTTGTGTTCAGTACAGGGATAAACACATTACAGAGGGCAGCACGTGCTCCACTTATTTTTTTAAAGAACTCTTCGCACCATGCCAGAGCATGGCCTGCACACAGGTGCAGAGGTCAGATGATTCCGTCACGGATATGCTAGCTAAAGTGGCGATTAAAATACAAAAGTATTACTCTGAGCTATACTGATCCGATCCAATTCAGCCAGCCAAAATGGTGAAATTTCTCAATAGCACTCACATCTGCACCATTTCCCAACACCCGGAGTTAATAAATTTGATTACTTCAGATGAACTCTGGTCTGCCATCCACGGTGCACCAAATTGGAAATACCCAGGCCCCGAAGTAATTCTGTATGAGTATTATAAGAAGTACTTCGTATATCTATCCCCACTACTGCTCGCCTCCCTTAACCAGAGCCTTCTGGATACGCGCCTTCTACCAGGAGGGCAAGAGCCCTTCACCATCACACTCTTTAATAAAGGAGATAAGCTTGACCTAGCCAACTGGCGCCCCATTTCTCTAACTAACACGGATACAAAAGTTTTAACTAAAATCATGGCTAACCATCTAGGGATTGTAGCCTCTGCCACCATCTCCCCAGAACAATTCGGTTTCATACCCAGAAGGTCAATTTGGGACAACGTGCACACTTTGGCCAATACTTGTCAGTCCACGGCCTCTGGTGCACTTGTGTTTTTAGACCAACAGAAGGCCTATGATAGAGTAAACTTGGAATACCTCAGGGCCTGCCTCCACCAATTCCGCTTACCCCCTTGTTTCATCAGCTGGGTGATGATGCTTATGGAATCTGCAACAATGGCAGTGCGTGGCCCGGGATTCCTCACGGAAGTAGTCCGCCCTCAAAGGGGCCTACGCCAAGGGGACCCCCTTATCCCACTGTTATATAACTTTAGCCTAGACCCACTACTTCGAAATGTGAATGCACGCCTCACAGGGGTTCATGTACCAGGCAAGCCCCAGTCAAGATGATGGCGTTTGCAGATGATTTTGTGGTCAGGGTGTCTAATAATCAAGATGCAGGCGCGCTTGAAGCTCTCATCCAGGTGTATTCCCGGGTAAGTAATGCTGCACTGAACGCCTCCAAAACCAAAATCATCCTCCTTGATTGGTATCAAACCTGCTGGGCCCCAGCGACCAGTGCCCAGCCCGACACATCTGCTCACACACGTGCTCACCTTCCCTACCCACCCCACACCTCCCCACTGGTGCTCCCCTTCGTGCCACGCTCTACCATAGGGCCTGTCCGCCATCTGGGTGTGTGGGTGGTTGCAGGCGTGTATGCCTCAGCAGTAATAGAAATTCATATTCTAGACAACGTGAAAAAACGCATCGCCTCCCTCAGAGCCCACCCTACTTCCCTTAATGGTAGGGTTGTTTTAGCCAACTCTATGCTCCTCTCCAAAGTCTGGTTTGGAGCCCACGCCATCGCCTTCTCCCCAAGTTTTTCAAATCTATGTATGCCCTTCTACAAGGGTGGCTCTGGTCAGGCTGCCCACCGCCAGTGCGGCTTGAGGTCATGTTGGCCCTCATCATCATGGTGGCATGGGATTGCTTGACTTTAAAGCCCATGCTGCCAAGATCCTGGGCACCTGGATTGCGGCCATCACCATCCCTACTCTCCCCCTCCCAACACTGGTCCTTCACAGCCCGCTCCAGCTTCTCCTGAGCCTTGGGCCTTACCAATCCATCAAACCCTCACTCCTTGATGTAATATCTGGCTTCCCGCCCATCGGCCACAGGTCATCATGGTACTAAACCCCACTTCAAAAGAAATCTCCTCTCCATGCGGAGCGCTGAGTGGAGAATCCGTATTTGTGGACACACATCCCAGAGAGGCCGCCCCTCTCCTTGGTTCACACAGGAGGTAAAGGGGCTACCCATTCAAGATGGCTTGATCCCCACATGGCCCCATGTCCTATCCAGGGTGGACTACCTGGACATGATGGACATCTCTTATTTCCTTGAGACCCAGAAGACTATTTGAAGTATGCACACCACCCCCTGTTGCTGCCTCATATCTTTCCCATGTGTGGCGCTGCCTAAGGTGGGTGTACCATACGGCTGAGCGCTCTAACACTTTACACTCATCTTGCATCGTGTGTGGCCTGTATGGAACGCTCTTCCACCGCCTGGAGAAGTGCCCTACCTCTGTAGCGATATGGCGCGAAGTTCAACATCTGCTTGGCCAGGATCAGGAGCATCCCTTCAGCCTGTCAAGGGATATTTTTTCTATATCCATGGTATCCCCTCTTCCACCCTCCCTCCATGCTCTGGTGGTCGCAACTGCCATGTAAACTATCCACACAATTATCTTGGAAGCCATCGCAGGCTCCACCCCCACCCTCTCAGAAGCTGTCCACAGATCCCAGTCCCATTTGGTGGACCAATTTCAAACGTAGATGTTTGGGTACCTCCCACCGCATCGCTGTCAGCTGGTCTCCTCCTGGTTCCCAGTTGGGTTCATCAACTCAGACCCCTTCCTCCACACGTGTTCAATTGTGGTTATGGCCCCTTTACACGTTCCCCCCTCCTCCCCATAGTGGCTTTCCCGCTGGCAACAGGAGATAGCATCGCTTCTCTGGGATGCCTTCCCAGTTACTGAGTTTCATTTTCTTTTGTGTTTACTTTCAGAAGTGTCCATCCCCTGGTTGGCTTTCCCCGCAATAAATATAAAATACTTTAGTGACAGCTCAGTCACCTATCAGTAAATTTAAGGACACAGTGCTATTACTATTTGGGGTCTAGAAAATGACTAAGCAAAAACGCTGACTTTTTTGATAATTGGGTCCAGCAGAACAGAAACCGTGACAAAGATAGCTGATTGAATCGCTTATAAGCCCACATCTTAGTAGGGGCGGGAATATTATCTGAGGCCATCATTAAGTCACAATGACTTCAACGGTAAAATCACACCATGAGCTCTTCAACGCATTGGCCCAAGTTTTGCAAAGGGACGTACTCCTACTTAAGATTTGCAACTACCTGAAATGACTAAGTAGGACGTTTAGACCTCATAACTCGAAAAGTCAGCTGCCAATGGCCATCACTAGGCCTCCCTCCTCAAGCACCCCGCCATTGGCGGCTTGTAAATCTTATAGCCCCTGAAGAGGGAACTTGAAATTACACTTAGAGATAAGACGACTCCAGAGTAACGTTCCATACCCCCAGGTAATGAGGACACTTTGCAGTACATTGCCCTTCCAAGAAGCAAGTCCACATCTTGCAGCCAAATTAGTATGACCAGGGAAAAGACTAAGAGGAGTATAGAAGTGACAATTTATTCCGCTATCTCAACTTAAAATTGTCATGACTGAAACCAACAAGCTGCTATACAATAGATTCAGAAACACCACCGATGAGCTGCAACTTTCAGCAAACCTCTGACGATGTGCGTTTAATTATCCACTTGTAGGATAAGGAAGCGGCAGCAAAGAGGGTCCGCTGAGAGATTCAGAATCCCTAAGCCTGCCAGTTACAAGAGAAATTTTGATTACCTGATCCTCAACAGTTGTTCTATCGCATGAAGGAGTGAATATCACCATCCTTATTGAAATGATCACCAAAGAATACTCCCAGATTGGCACTGGCATCATGTGCTTCCTTGACAAAAATGATTCTGTATATTCACATAAAAATAAGTTTCTTTCTTTTCTAAACTACAAAATTGTGACAACTTTGTAGAAAAGACAAAAATGCATGTAATCATAGACACATGTGAACCCATTAACATAATATCAACAAATGGTGGCCAAACTACCACTGAAGCACAAAGTAAGCCACTAAGTGGTATATGTGATGGTGGGGTTGGCATGTACCATTTCAAAGGGGTTTACAGTTTGCTGCCTCTTTGGTTTAGGTCAATCGCTGTATCTGCACCAGCAATCGTTTTACACAACCATAACTACAATATGCTGAATTGAGCAGCATTCATGCACCGCTTTGGTGAGGTATTCAACATGGACAAGGGAATGTTTGAGATTTTCAGATAGCGGACTCCAGCCATTTAACCTCAGGTGGTGTGCCAAAGGATCCACCTTCACTGGGCAGATTGACCTCGCATATGGGATGGTTAGTCCATATCCACTACTGGCAATTGAAATAGAGTATTAGGCTTCTCCCTAACAAAATACATGAGTATAAGGGGCTAACTCTATGATCCACAAGCACCATAAAAATATCCTCTGGCCATCAAGTCATTGTGTAACTGAGTTCTGAAATAGATATACTAGAGGAACTATATGTTGAAGTCTTGCTCCTTATCAAAAGTTTTACTTCAAACCCCATGTGGCCCTTAGTATGATACTATAAGGAAACGTAGAAATAAAAAAGTATTGCTGGAAAACTTGCAGAAGGGGCCACTACAAGCCCAGAGGCATCAGGTGGTAATGTACCTACACTTTATCCTCATCAATGAGGTCCACAATTTACACAAATTCGAATCATTAGAATAGTTGGGCTCTTTAATAAAACTCAGCCAATATATTGGCTGTGGTCCCAAGAGAATTATTAATGGAACTATCATAGGAGCAAATGATTTGTGTTGAAACTAAAAAAGTACTGGGAGATCTTTGCCACTGACAACCATGACTTGGTATGCACTTATAGCGTTATCCACTGTTTGGATAAGGGGATCACGCTCCCATCCGGTCCCATCCAATCTGCCATTCCCAAGCTCCAGGAAAGTATTTTCCAAAGAGATAGGAAGCTACTGATGCAAAGGTTGCTGAATTTTTACAAGCTCCCCCAAACTTTTCTAGTGTTGATTCTTAAGAAAAAAGCGGGACTAATTATGTGGTTATCATTTACCTAAAGCTCAAAACGTCTCTAAAAAGACAATACCCGCTTTCAAGTATTGATAGTGCATTAGACCGCTTGGGCGGCACCTATTATTTTTCCACCGTGAACCTGATCTCAGGTTACTTTCTAATTGAGCTAAAAGAAGCAAAAGAAAGAGAAGTTAGTGGTAATCACTTTCAGGGGAATATTCCAGCCCAATACCATTTCATAAGAGCTTTTCAATGCCCAGATACATTTTAAAAGGTCATGGATAAATCCTAGGAGAACTCAAGTTGTTGTGTATTCTCTTCTACCTTGAAGAAATCTATGTCTTATATGAAGAATATATCATAGCATTTATAACATTTAGAGAAGATGTTCCACCAACTTGCAATAGATAACGAAAAATTAAGCTCTGCAAATGCCACTTCTTCAATGAATAGTTAAAAAACTCGAGCTAATAGTAAATGCCAAAAGGCTCAGTTTGCAGCTCCACGATTAAAGCCATCTTTAAGATGACCCAACCATGTAACAAATGCATTATTCAAGTATTTTTAAGCATGGTCAGTTACTATTGATGCTTTATTCTAACTTTAGCTTTATTAGACCCACTCTTTGAACTTCTAAAGAAGAAAACCACATTTGCATGGATGGAATAGTGCCAGAGTGCCTTTAGTATCTTTTTGATGGCGTTTTTAACGTTTTAGTGCTGTAATATTAAACTTTGAGAAAAAGTTTATAGTACAGAATGACACGTCCCTCTTTACTTAGTAATGGTACTATTACAATGGGATGAAGACGGCGTGGAGTACCCTGTCTCTTATTGCAGCAGAAGTCTAAGCTGTCACAAAAAGAAATCCAGAGTGATCAAGAGAGAGCGCTTATCTGTGATTTATGCTTAAAAGCAGTATCAAGTGTTCCTCCATTAAAATGAAGTTCAAGATCGTGACCAACCGTGACTTCTTGAGCTGGTTATAGAAACTTTAGAAGACAGAGGGATTCTTTGCAGGTTGGTTCTCAAGCTTAAGCATACAACTTTGAAGTAATTCATTTCCCAGTTGAAGCTCATAACGCTAACTGTTTATCATAATCAATAACTGTTGCCATAACAGATAACCAGCTAACATAAAGTACATAAAGATGATCAGTGTCAAGTATGCTGATGAATCACATCAAGTCACTTAAGATTGAGCGGGATTGGGGCTGATACCTATTGGAAAATAATGAGCTATACAAGAAGGTTAATGGTGCTACGTAGAGTTCCTGAAGCCCTCTTCCTGGACATATATTATCATGAATATGCATGTGAGAATCCAGCAAGTTTTATACTTGCTGGTGCTGATAAAAGCCAGATTTCCACAAAACACTTAAAGCATAAATTAATATTTTCTGAATAAGAGTAAATGTTGGTTTTTAGAGTTTTTATTAATTGCAGTCAAGAAACAAAAGGCGATCCTTTATTTCTTTGAGGTTGCCAACCAGGGGATGGACATTACCAAAACTAAAAAAAACTAAAAACTAACGTAACTAATTGATTCAAACAAAACGCCAAATAAGCGGATTGAATGTAACACTTCAAAAAAAACAACCAACCAGGTGGGCAGCGGAAGCCTCTTACCCCTCCATGGTGGAAGGGGAGGGGGGATTGGGGGGCTCATCTTCAGCAGCAGCTTCCTCCTCCAAGAGTAGGGTACATGTCAAAGTGGATATTAAGGACATCAGGGTATCAGCGGTATGTGGTTCAATATTACTGCTTGGTATCTCATGGCAATTGCCAGCTCGGAAAATTGCACTGATATATTCAGCCAAAGCTTTTTGGCTTTAATGTGTGTGTCTGGGATTTTAATAAATGTTGCAATATTGGTTTAAGTAATCTTAGCTTTAAGATTCCAAGCTACAGTTACCACGTTCTGGATAGTGTCATTAGCATCATTGTGTAACTGATTAATATGTGGTTTTACTTTTTGGGGCGAGGGTCAAGGGGATAACAGGAGGGGGAATACCTCATGTGGGAATTACCACTGATTTGGCAACAGCTTTTTGGAGGGGATGACATTCTGGTGTTTCAGCTGCTTCAACTACAATCTGGTGATCACTGCAAAATGATACGGCATTTGGTTGTGAGGTATATAAATTAGGGAGTATTTGGCGTCCCATTCTGCATTAATGAACCGCTCAATTTGCAGAGATGGTCCTTCAATGAGATTACCTAATTCGTCGATTTCAGCCAATAACTCCCATGGGTTCTGGTTGAATTGAAGTGGGGTTTCGGCATATGGTTGAGGTTTGGTTGATTTGTTGGAGAAAGCATGGGATCAAACTGTGGTCCAGGCTGGTGCTTTATTGGAGAAATCATGTGTGGCACTGGGGCGAGGAAAAGCGTACTGGTGTCTGCAGGTGCAGCTGCAGCCTCAGGCTTTGGAAGAGGGAGAGATAAGATCATACCTCATGCCAGAACTGGTGTGGGGTGGGTGGCGGATTAGAGGTTGGTGGATTAATAATCTGATCCATCGGAAGTGGCTAAGGAGGGCACTCATGTTTTGAGTTTGGACTACTCAAAACATGATGGACATATCATCCGCCCACCCTTGATGTGGGCCCAAAAACGGATGGTCAGGGGCATAAGGAATAATGGTGTGAGGGGGAATCAACACGGCAACTTTATAAATTCAGGGCTGATCATGGCATACACCCAAGACCCAGCGAGGCGTGTGGCCCCATTTAGGACCACAAATTGTAAGATGGGGTTAGAGCCATAGGCTGCCAAACTGTCCATCAGATCCTGGTGGAGCACCGCAGGGGGGAGGTGGGTGGGCAAACCAGCAAACTGGACCACCAAAGTGGTGTCCGCTTGGAGCCAGGTTTGAGTTGTGGGGAGAGGGGTACCCTGGAATACCAGGGGCACAGTTGCTGCAGTGGCGGTGTCAGCTTCACAGGTAAAGCCGAGGGCAAAATACCCCTTATATGGGCGGAATTCAATAAAACTGGCAGGTGTCATCACCGCCTGTGCCATTTCAATAATGTCTTGGACATGGTATGAGAAGATTTTTACATAGTCAACCCTTAGGCCATAACACATGTTGCTCTGGGGGACCACCAGGGGGCAGCGAGGTACCACCTGGGTACAAGCGAGGTGGGCATCAAGATCCTTGTGAGGAACGATTCTTCCCATGGGTTTGGATTGACTAGGAAAGCCAGTTTGAGCACGTTATCCTGCAGGACAGAAAATGGTGGGGGGCTTGCCGCTGCTCACACTGGAGCAGCCAGCAGAGAATATGAGGCATTGGAGCGAAATTATGGTATGTGATCAAAAGTTACTTTCTTGTTTTTCAATATAATTTGCTCATAAAGTTAAGCAAGTGGAAAGAGAAGTACAAAAGGCGATCCTTCTTGATAACTTACCACTCAGTATTTAAACTGTATCAAGGTTTGAAGGGAAAATAATGCTAGTTTGATATAGCTTAGATGTGTCTGAATTAGGTAATATGAGGATTTAACCTATTAAAGCTCCGGAAACTCGCCTCACTTTTGTGGAACGGCCGAAGGAAAGTTGGTTGCAGGTAGAATAAGTCCATTGGGCAAGGATTTGATATAGCTGATCTAATCATCATGAGGGAAATTTTTATATATCTGTTGGAAGCCCCTCTGAGGCTATAAAAGGGGGTGGTCCCCGCGTAGGTTTTTGACTAAGTTGTTAATGGAATGGGGAGGAACCTTTGATAAACTCCCCTGATTTTTCCATATGGTTGGTACAAAAAGACTTCCCAAACTCATGCTATTTGCCTGAAAGGTATTAACAAAAATGTTACCCCAATTTTGAGGGGTTCCACCTGTTAATTGACCAGGGCTTTTTGGCTGATTTTATCATTATTTACACCAAACCGCTTTTATTCCAATAATAAACTTGTAAATGTCTGGTATCACCCCTTTCAGTCTATTTTCGCCCAAATCATTCTTCTCTCACAACCTATAGGCCAATTATCTGACAATGTACAAGGTGGTAAGTATGGAGGGCTAAAAGGATGATAGGATATGCAACTGCAAAATTTCTTGTATATTATGCACTTTGATATTCCCAAAATGATTTCCTGCCGCCACAATTGCCAAGAGTAGAAGCCCTTCCGCAAGAAGACCTCCTGCAATCTGGTGAAGCCCCATTTTGCAGGACATGGTATCCATTGATGTCACGGGGCCTGTCAGGGCAGTAGAAAATTTGGAGAAGACTGTCCATCTTGATGGAACATGACAGAGCCCAGTTGATGGTAAAGTTTGTTAGGTGCTTAGCTACTCTGATGAAATTAAAAGGGGGTTCCCTAAGGATTAATTGAGGTAATTTGTTCAAATAACATGACAAAGCCCCTACAACAAGCTAGAAGGCTACAGTAAGGGCAACCGTGGGTCTTATTGAGCAATCCTTAAGGGTGTGGGAGGCAGGGAGGGAGACAATACCTCCAATTATTGCGTCTCTTTGGAATATATTTACTTATGGTAGATCGTTTTATTAGATATTAAGAAATGGGATATGACCAAAAGGCTCTGATAAAGCCCTGTATAAAGCAGGTCGGTCCAAAATAAGAAGGAGATCAACCTCATCAGTGTGTGTGTGAAAGATTGGAAAACTATAATCACGATGGTATTAGTCCACTATCTTGTAAAGGGCTGGGAGTGATGGCATATATGCGGATTGGGACGTCCACTCAGTGATTTTCAAATTTTTCATGCAAGGCAGAATGCATCAGCAGTCTTTTTAGCCTAATCAGAGAGGCGGCGTGGAGGCAGATTCCGTGACACAGGGTATAACGCAGCGTCGCTGTTTATTAAGTAAATTAATAGGATGGAAGCAAAAGAATAAACCGGCAAATTACCCTAATAAGGGTGGCTGCCTATATAGTGGAGAGTGGAAAGGGAGCATGAAATTTGTGATTAATAAACCTTTTGCTGGATTCCATAAACATAATCCTAGACTTCTTGTGATAGAGTTGGGGGGAAGGTAACTGAAGTCTCAGATAACGTCAATAGGTTTTGGCTGCCTGTCTGCTGAATTGAGGAAAACCAATAGGAATACTGAAAAATTTGAATGATTTTCGCTGGATGGGTAATTTACCACCACCTGTTCCGCCAAAAACCAACCTATTAGTATATGTAAATCTTACAAGTTTCTTCATAAATTTTGTGGTAAGCAAGTTTGATCCATGATCAAAACCATAAATAAAACCTTGGTCTGACTTATTAGCTAGTTTGGGAATATATAGGGATTTGGGGGAGGTGGGGTGATTTCTTGGATATCTTTAGTGACCAGGCCACACTTGTGGGTGAGCCTGAGGATTTTACTGAGGGCTCTGAATTGATTCACTTCTCTTTGCACACCATTAATCATTTTCAACAGATCAGAATAGGTAATAGGGCTAAGAGATTTTTGGAGCCATGGCAGTAGCGCACCACTCATCTACCACATGAGCAAGGTCACTGATCCTAGAGAGGGGCTCTACTGAGGCCTTGGTCACCTTCCTACTTCTATGGTGGAATTGCTTTCTATCCATATGTGAGGGCTGGTCGTCTGGATTCACATTATCCTTTCCTTCTGAAACTAAGTAAATTTCACCTCCTGTGACAGGAGCAAGAGCATAATTTATGCCTTTCAGGAAGCTTGATTTCCAGAAGGGCATCACTTTTTGAGGAGGGAGGGAGCATTAGAATAAGTTGTGTGAAAGGCTTTCACAAGTTCTTTGCAGTTGGCATAATCTCTTACATCACCCAGCTATTTTCATAAAAGGCTAATTTATAAGCCACAAGATATGGGACTTAGCAACGAGATTTACGAGAGGCCATGTTTTCCTCTATCTCTACCTCATGATTCATCTACCATGATAGGTTTAGGTGACGTGGTCATAGAATCCTTTAATGGAGAAAATAGTGATACGTGAATCACGTTGTTCTTTTTCCAGTGAGGAGGGAGCTTAATATGAAAGACACTATTTCTTATGTCCTTCAACACCTCAAAGGGCCCATAGCATTTGCATGCCTTTTTACATGAAGGAGCCTTTATGGTCAGGTGACGCGTGTCCAACATGACTAGGGATCCTTTCTTAATCTCATGGCTTTGTTGGCATTTATGGTCTGAAATTTTCTTGTAATCATCCACTGCCTTGGTCTGGTGCTCACATACGATATTAAGGATCCACATATGTAATTCAGGCGTTCTTCTTCAGCAGGAACAGTAGATGTAAGACGAGTGAAAATTTGTAATGAGGATTTAAAACCCAAATTGGCCTAAAAGTTAAAGGCTGGTGAAGGCATGAGGGGCATTATTATATGCAAAATGCGCCAGGGGAAGGTTTGACGCTCATGTGTCATGAATTGCAAAAGCATAACAACGTAGATATTGCTTCAAAATTTGGTAACCCTCTCAATTTGGCCACCTGGATGGGGATGATAAGCGGTAAACACAGAAGGGTTTTATCTGGAGGAGATCAAGGAGGTCACTCCAGAATTTAGCAGTGAATTTGGGGGCCGAGGTCACTCTGTATCTCCTTAGGGATTCCAAACATGGGTATATTAGTCACAAACAAGACTTCCATCTTTCAAAAGTGATTTTAGTGTTGCAAAAGCTGAAGAGTGCAAACTTGGTGAAGCTATCAGCCACCACAATGATCACATCATAACTTTGGAGGGTGGCAATCTACAATAAAATCTACAGATACAAAGGTCCAGGGGCCCTCAGCTTGGTGTAATTGATGCAAAATACCCTTTTTTTCTAATCTATTAAAGTTTGTATTGTGCAAACACTAAACAACGGGAATTCAGTCAGGGATCTCCTTGGAAGATCCTGGCCAGCTATAGGTCGTTTTAACCCGTTATTAACACTTTTTGGACCCATTATGTCACACAGTTGGGGGCTCATGATGCTCTTGAATCACCTGTTCACAAAAGGTTGTAAGAAACCAAGCTTGGTCTTTTTCAATAAGATTGCCCTATTCTTGAGGACATATAGGTTATGCTTATGAGCTTTAGATTCCAGGTCCTCATATAATGAGACCATTTCTGATGAGGTCAACTGGTCAACAAGTATTTGATCAAGGGTGGAAAGTAAATGATTATAAACTGGCAGAGGAGACAGAAAGGGGAGCTATCGTCATGATTTGGGAGGTAGGGACAATGGTAGTGAGGCCATGGAGCTCGTTTTTCCTGGGGCTCAAGGCAGGTTTTTTTACTAAAAATGTCTGGCCGGACATTCAGGCCACTTCATGATTTATACTTTGAAATTAAAATTAAATAGATTGCAGTATGTGAAGGCCTGACGGTGTGCAAACTTCTAGAGTTTTCTATAATTCATCAAGGACTGGTGATCAATGTGCACAGTGGTCACAAGATGGTCGCCCTGGAGAAGTTAGCGCCAATGAGTTAGTGACCAAGAGGCACCCTCCTATTCCTTATCATATATTGCCCAGAACTGCTCAGTGGCAGAAACTTCCAAAAAGAGTATTTAACAGAATGCTCAACCCATCATGCTCTTGTAGGAGCACAGAACCCACAGCAACTGAGGATGCATCACAAGCTATATGAAAGGCTTAGAGAGTCAGCAAGCCTGAGGACTGGCGTAGTAAGGAAATCTTATTGAGAGATTTTAACGCCTTTTGGCATTCAGGGTCCATTTAAAGGGTGTATTCCTTTCCAGTTAGTGAGTGCATGGAAGCTACTTATTTAGCAAAAGCGGGATAGTACTTCTTGAGGAATATTACTTCCCCAGGAAGCTCCAGAGTTGTTTTTAGTTGTTGGTGTTGGCCAATACTGAATGTCTTCTAACTTGCATGGGGGTACTGCATACACATCCTTCAAAACTAGTTTCCCAAGAAGTTCACTTCCTCTAGAAAAGTTAATTTTAGAGGGCTTTACAAAGAGCCCAGCCCTGTGGATAGCAGCCAATACTGCTTCCAGATCTTTAATATGTTACTAATTGGTGTAATGGTTGGATCAAACTGATTGTTACATTTTGACTCGAGATTTGGGTTTCCAAATCTCAAGTTGAAACACTAATTTTGGGTTTTAGGTCTATGTGGGGCTCAGCGATGGACTTTGCCCCTCCTGAGCTATTTTTTATGCTCTCAGGGGACTAAAAATAGTGTGGGAGGGCTCCTCAGATGGGAAACCTTAAAAGGTCAGACCTGCAAGATTCTGAACTCTGTTCAGAATTCTTTCTCATTTCCTGCACTTGTGTGGGTCTCTAGTTGCCTCAGGGCTGCCCTTGTCATGTCTTACCTTGCATCCTGTTTTAAACCTAGTTTTTGTACCTAAACTAAAATGTTGGCTCTGAGCATTAATTGGACGCGCCAAATCCTCTAGGGTCTTTTAATCTACTTAGTTTTTTCTCATGTAGCTTGTGGGCAATTTTATTGGTATTTAAATTCGTTCACATATTTATTTCATTAATAAAGAAATCAGGCTTATTTTGGGGCTGAAATTCTCATTTACCTAGGTCAATTTTTTCTTATTTTCGAATTCCCCTAAATCTGAGGTTGAATTGGTGAGTATGAGTCGCACTATTTACTATAAGGGAATCTCATATCAGACAATCTTTTAGCGCCCATCCGCCAATCCAAAGGCAAGATGGCGGTCAAAAACTGGGACGTTTTTGGTCATCACAATGGGTGGGTTTATTAGATTTGGATGTCATCAATATAAGCATTTACGCAGGAAAAGTGCAGAACACCCAGGACTTCATCTATGAGGCGCTGAAACGTTGCAGGCACGTTCTTCAACCCAAATGGTATCAACTTAAACTGAAAGATTCCTCTCTTTGTGCATATGACCATGAGCTTCTCCTGTCCTCTTTTACTTTTATTTCATTGAAGGCATTTACCAAATCAATTTTAAAAAACTCACGACCTTGAAATTGATTTAGCTTATTGATAGTTCCAAAAGAGGGGATAGGGGTCTGGAACTGTCATAATAATAAAGTTCCCATAATCAGCTCACAGCCGTAGGGTTCCATCTGCCTTCTGTGTGAAGAGAACAGGGAAAGCAATTTAAGATGCTTTCTTCACAATACATCCTTCTGCCAGCATATCATCTAACCATTTTATAAAACTTTGTCCTCTTCCTAGGTGAGAGTATAATGAGCAATGATCTTGACAAGATGTATTGTCAGTTAAAAAGCTAGATTATACTCTGAATGTGGTGGAAGCTTAGCAGTTAGGCTCATGTTAAGTACTCTTTGTATGGGTTAATTAAGGATGGGAAGTCTAGCGTAAGACCTGTAGAGAGGGGAGAAGGAGGTATAATGGAGCTCAAGGAAGTCTCAAGAGGAAGTGCATCATTTAGTGGGAATTCCTGGCTGAGCTCATTAATAGTGAATAAGAGGGAGTTACTGCCCAACTTGATATCAATAGTTGCTGACATCGCCAACCTACACCAAGGATGACTGTTTATAATAATTCTGGAACAGCTGAGAAATGATTACAAAACTTTAACCATTCACACAGAATTGTACTGAGTGATGCACAGCATATCACTTCATAGGTTGAGAAGAAGAGCAAAAATTGGAGAGGCTACATCAGTGTCTAGATCTAATGCTTACGCAATTCTGAGGCCCACAAGAAACTGGTACCTGTCCCTGTATCTAAAAGCAGCTGCATAGTGACCTTGCTTGTTCCAGAACAAAAGGTGATAGAAAAGGTGAAATAAGCCTGATCAACATGGGTGGAAGCTAAAAGTTAAAAGATTTAAAAAAAATCCAAGGTAATAATTGGCCTTTTGCTAACTGACAAGTCCTGATGAGATGACTGGGTAGGATTCAAAGGTGAATCAACAAGTTATTCAAAAAAGGAAATTGGATTACAAGTTGATTTACGTAATGGTTCTTGCCGATTTATAGGTAAACGCCTCACCCAACCCAGAGAGAAGGGCGGAGTGTACCAAGAATGTTAACCAGTTCATTATGTCTGCGCAGCTACTAATTTGGAGAAAACTGTCCATCTTTCAGAGTATTGACAGTGCCCAGTTGATGGTAAAGAATTTCAGAGGCTCAACTACTCTAAGGAAATATTTAGGGGGATCCCTAAGGATTAATTGTGGGACAATCTGTTCAAAATAACATACCAAAGGCCCCTAAAGCAAGCCAGTATGATGCAGTAAGGGTAACCGCAGGTCTTACTAGGGCAACCTCAAGGGTTGGAGAGGCATGGAGGGTGACAAACTAACTAATGATTGCAGCTGTTTGAGGATATATTTAAATATGGCATATCATTTTATAAAATATTGTTGTTCTTATTGCAACCAGAATGGCATGAATTGTGCTCAAAATTTGGTGGATCAAGCTAAAATAAGGTTTATTAATGGCATCTCTGGCATCCATGATGGATTGGCACTATGATTTTAAAAGTAGTCATACACTATCTCGTGGAGGGTGGGGATTAATAGTGGATCAGAAGATTAGTACATCCGCTTAGTGAATTTCAAAATTATTTGATGAGTGGCGGAATGTATTACAAGAGAATTTTAGTGAAAATCAGTGAGGAGGTGTGAAGGCAGATTTCATGGCATAGGGTAAAACATAAAGCTGCAGTTTATTAATTAAATTAATAGGAGGGAAGCTAAAGAATAAAAAGGCAACCTAACCTAAGGATAGTGGTTGCCTATATGTTGGAGGGGGAAAGGGAGCGTAAAATTTGTGCTGACTAAGCTAAGCAGGATGCCTTAATGTTATCCTAGGCTTCTTGCAAAAGAGTCTGGGGGAAGGTATCAGAGGCCTCAGATGGCGTCATAAAGGCTTTTCTTGCTTGTTTCAGACATTCTCCTTCTCTTTTAAGAAAAATAATGTTGGAGGTATTAGTGCTCCTGAATCTGCTACCATGATTGGCCCATCTCCTGCCCAATCATCAAATAATAATGTGGTTATCATTGATATGAGTACCAATGGCAAAGACCTTGGCGGATTCTCAATGGAATCCTAACTATTGAAAAAATATGGTTTATACTAAAAAATGGCTTGAAAAGGCTATAACTGATAACAGGATTACTCCAACTTCTCAGCCAAATTTGGGGTGTTTGTCACCACACGAGTTTGATCACCTCTGAGGTGAGAAAATATTACTTGACAATGATATGGTGCAAAATTAACCAATTATTACCACATGAGTCTGACCACCATCGAGGTGAGAAGATTTTACTCACTGGTAATTGGATACAATACATCAAATTGTTACCACACGGGTCAGTTTTACCTCAAAAATATATATCTTTGATCTGATAGGCCGAAAGCCTATATTTCCTAATTTGGATGACTCAGCTTTATATACTTTTGCCTAGAATACCCATGGTCTCAAAATCTGAACTAGTTTAAATAGGAAAAACTTTTATTGAGAAAAGGACCTTTCTTGGGTTTGCCCTGCTTAAACAATAAAAAACTTAAAAAACTTTAACAAAGCATTATTCATTACTTTTATTAAAAAGTAGAATTCTCACTTTAAACAAGATATTTGTGGCATCCATCAGCGGATCCCACAAACTAGTGCTCACTACATGGGGCTCCACCCTGATTACTTCAATAAGTATTAAAGAAATGGAGAGTGTCACCCTTTGGGTGCGAAATGGGGAAGGGACTGAAGACAATTATTGAATGGACAGCCCTACTGCTTTGATATTTGAAGAAGAACAATTTGAGCACATATTAATTCCTGAGTCTCATCGAATCACTTGGCCAGCCACTGAAGCTGTGAGAGACCTTACTCATGGCATCCATAATCCTGGTGACATCGCATCTCGCAAACAAGCGTCATTGGTAGAGGAACGCCACTTGTTTCTCTATGAGACTAGTGTCCTCCCAGAGACCTATGGTCAGCTTACAAATTTGACCACCTATGTACGCAAGTTTGCTCATCCTGCCTTGGTCCATATGATGCATCTCTTAGCCGGCCATCATGAAGAGCTTCCTAGACATCCGGATACCCATGCAGCTCTGAATTTAGCCTATGATAAGTTGTATCAACTGACCTCCAAACATCTAGGACAGTTAGATCTGGTGTGGAAGCTAATCGCAACTTCATCATACAGTTGCATGACCGACTTACTACTATGGACACTGGGATTGTAAAGTATGTTGAGGAGGCCATGAAGATATTCCAGGATGAACTGAACGCATCCTCCGCTAGCACCTGCTCGTTGTTGGAGGAGTTTGTTAAAGAACTTGAAAAGCAAAATAAGCAAACGCATCGTGATCTTTCAGCCCCCGACTATGTCCTTCAAGAGAAATATGAACAGCGTGTGGCTGTGGTGGAAGATAGTTAATTCAGGCCTTTTTGCGTGTTGATGAGCTTGAACGTCATATGTTGCTTGAACCATCTAGCGCCACCACCACTATTGTGGCCAGGGTTGTTCATCTAGAAAAGGAGCTAGCTCTCAAAGCTTCATTTTAAAATACCAAATATTTGGCACATCACCTGACTGAATGCAAAATCAAAGTAAAAGGAATAAAAGCTTCGCTGGAAAGCCCTGTGCTGTTGAAGGAAGTATATAGCTGACTAACGCAGGTAGAGTGAAAGTATGAACAGATTAAGGAGGGGGTACAAGGCCCCAGCTCCCACTCTCGTGACAATGAAGGGTGTAAACAAATGAAAGAAGAGCTGAAGAACCGCGTGAAAGCCATGGTAACTGCTCAAATAAACCTAAGCTCAATGGTGTCACAACTCTGTTTCCAAGTCAATGCAATGGAGAGCTGAGTGGAAGATCTTGAAACTCATAAATCAGGGATCAAAGCTCGACTGAGACTATGTAAATCTGGGCCCCTAGAAGCCATTTCTAAAAAGGAAACCCAGCTTGAAGCCATTCATGACCAGTTCGATCACCTTTTGTGGACCTTTGATCAGTTAAGCTACCACTCTGAAACCTCGGAAGCAGAAGCTCCAGCTTTTCTTACCCTTACTGGAAATGACTAAAATTCATTCAAACCAACGATTAAAGATAAGTTTATCCCCAACGAGGGTAGCATTTCTTCGTTTTTATACGTTTATGAAGCAGCTATGGAAGGGGCAACTGATCGTCAGAAAGCCAAACATATCCTTTCCTGTTTGATCCGCATGGCACAGGAGGTGATGGTCCCACTTATGAATGCTCTTAGCACCTGGTCCGAAGTTAAAGAGGCCCTTATAAACACGTTCAGTTCAAAACAGGTGAAAGTATGTAAAATCAAGCTTTTATGTGTATGAGTATCCGAAAAGGAGAATCAGTGGTCACTTTTGCAGAACTAATTTTATATGGAAGCACAGACGTTGTTAACTTCAAAGATGTTGACTTTGGATGATGCTGTAGCCGCCGTTTTGACTGGAGTGGCTACCTACCCATCGGTAGCAATGCACATCACCTCAGTTAAATGCTATTTCCATACCATTAAGACATCAAGGAGGCGTTAATAGATTTTGCTGATTTCATAAGCCCAAAGTTTCACGTGGAGCAGTATCTCGTCCTCGCGTTTTAACCATTGAGGATTCAAAGCCTAAGCCTTGGGCCTTAGTTATTGAAGACAAGAAGGAGTCCCTTCAGACAATGGGCCCTGAAGAGCAAAACCCCAAAGCAAAACGTCCTGAACGCCCTCAGTGCGAATACGGCAACAAGTTTGGACACAAAGGCTGTGTGCTGGAAAAAGAAAGCTGACGCCGAGGAACAGGAGCAGGGAAAAGAAATGTCAGCATAAGGAAAGGCACACCTATTGCTGAAAAATCTCATGTGCCTGACTCATTTAACCAACTTATGCCATTACCTCGCGTTACTAATACCCCAGGAGATGATTCTGAGGGGGGTATGGATGAGATCAGCTATTACGTTGTAGGAGTACCTGCTGAAGTGGAAGTCCCCAATCGCATGAATGCTGGAGGAGTGGATGAAGCCAACATACCTGAAGAGACATATCTCAGCTAAGTTCTAGGGGAGCCAATCGTTATTGATACTGCCAGCGATGCAGATTAGGTGTTGTCTCACCTTATTCACCCTATCCAGCATGGCCATACCATGCAGTCCATCCAGGAAAATTACCCCAAGACCGCGTGCAAATTAACCTCCAATTTCCATCTTAAGGAGGTCTTAGCGCTATCGCCCAGTTTTGGGGGGATACTTACAAAGGTTGAAGTAGTTATCCTAAAAGTTTGGATGATGGCTATTTTAGATACAGGCTCCCCAGTGAACGTAATCTCATCCAAGTTGATGAAAAATATCAAACTTGCACCTGACTTGGAGTACAACCAAGACTTTGGAACCGCTGGTCCTAACAACACCCGCGCACTGGGTGCTTACTCATCCTTAACCATTTTGTATTGGAAAGCTTATTCTATCAGCCCCCACAGTGGCTTTGAATAATAACGCTTATGATATGCTTATAGGTACTCAGTTTATGATTGAATATTACAGAATTATCAATATGGAGCAAGGGTTCTTGTTGCTCAATTATGAAGTCCCCTTAGTTCTAGCCAAAACAGAACCCAGCAAGAAGGAATACTCTTGCATGTATACCAACCTCGCAAAAACAGTGACTAAAGAAGGGCAGGCTGCCAATGAGCTCCGCACCCCCCTTCCTACGTTTCAAGTGGCTGATAAGGTGTTATACTACCATAACCGCATCACCCAAGAAGCGGTAAGCTTAGTTCGATTTGGGAGGGACCTTTCTCTGTCAGCTACAAAAGAGACAATGAATAAACCATCAAATCATTAGCCACAGGATTTACTATAAACTGTGTAGATAGCCATTTCCTACGGTCCTACACCCCTCCCAACATTCTGAGGGGGGCAATGTCAGACATTCTCCTTCTCAATTTAAGAAATAGAATGTTGGAGGTATTAGTGCTCCCAAATCTGCTACCATGATTGGCCCAACTCCTGCCTGATCATCAAATAATAATTTGGTTATCAATGATATGAGTACCAATGGCGAAAAGACCTTGGCGGATTCTTGGTGGAATCCTAACTATTGGAAAAATATGGTTTATACTAAAAAATGGCTTAAAAAGGTAATAACTAATAACAGGATTACTCCGACTTCTCAGCCAAATTTAGGGTGTTTGTCACCACATGAGTTTGATCACCTCCAAGGAGAGAAAATATTACTCAACAATGATAGGGTGCAAATTAACCAATCATTACCACATGAGTCTGACTTGTCAAGGTGAGAAGATTTTACTTGACAATGATAGGTTGAAAATTAACCAATCATTACCACATGAGTCTGACCACTGCTGAGGTGAGAAGATTTTACTTGATGATGATAGGATGCAAATTAATCAATCATTACCACATGAGTCTGACCACCGCCGAGGTGAGAAGATTTTACTCACTGGTAATTGGATACAATACATCAAATCATTACCACACGGGTCAAATTTGCCTCAAAAATATTTATCTTCGATATGATAGGCTGAAAGCCTATATTTCCTAATTTATATGACTCAGCTTTATATACTTTTGCCTTGAATACCCACGGTCTCAAAATCTGAACTAGTTTAAATAGAAAAAACTAGTATCGAGAAAAGGACCTTTCTTGGGTTTACCCTGCTTAAACAATAAAAAACTTAAAAAACTTTAACAAAGCACTATTCATTACTTTTATTAAAAAGTAGAATTCTCACTTTAAACAAGAAATTTTCTGGCATCTGTCAGCGGATCCCACAGCTTGATCACTAAATTGTGAGAAAATCAAGGGTATACTGCTGAACTTGGATGAATTCTGCCAGATGGGTAAAACACCAACATCGTTTCCACTAAGTTCAAACTTTCTATTTTATAAATCATAAAAACTTTCATTTTTATTTTTCATGATCCGCAGGTTCAATCCATGATCTGGACCATTAATGAGCCCTAAATATGACTTTTTAGGAGAATTTTGGTATATATAGGGATCTAAGAAGGTGTGGTGATTCCATGGATATCTTTAGTGACCAGCCCACACTTGGTGGTGATCCTGAGGATCCTGCTGGAGGGCCCTGAATTGATCCACATCTCTGCACACACCTTTAATCATTTTAACAGATCAGAATAGGTTTTGGAAGCGGAGAGATTTTTTGGAGCCAGGTCAGTAACCCACCTCTCATCTACCACTTGAGTAAGGTCATTGATCTTATAGAGGGGCTCTAGTGGGGACTTGGGACCTTTATCGCTCATGTGGGGGAATTGCACTCTATCTAGATGTATGATCTGATCATCTGAACTTACAGGGACCTTGTTGATGGGCGTGAATAACTCAATGTACATCATGGTTCTGATAGAACATTTGATGAAATGGGTGGAAGTAGGAGCAATAGGAGACATAGGTTGTTAACTGCTGCAAAATGTATAATGGAGCCATTATTTAACAGAAGAGCTGTTCGCACTTAAAAGTCATTGTGGTAATCATGCTGATTCTTGCTCGCTGGTGCTTGACTCCTACTGTATTTCACAAAGATTTTTTAAAAAATTAAATAAATAAATAAAAAGCGCTAATAAAAATGGGATATTTATAAATTTTATTATCAGTGTGGTAAAGGAAAAAACGACCCCCTTGAACTCTGACCATTTAGTATTTAAAGTATTTCATGGGTCAAGGGGAATTCATGGATATGTTTGGAATAATTAACCTAATCCAAATTAGGAAATATGAAGGAATAGTGAATCACAACTCTGGAACTCGCTACAGGGAAGCGGAATGAGAGAAGAGGAATTTTTATTTAACCGAGGTAAGCTGACCAAGAGACAGACATTACTGAATATATGTGAAACTAAGAGAATAACTAAGATATAAAAATTGGGAACCCCAGGGTACTCAAGTTACCCCTGTTGCCAGCGGGACTGCCAGGTATGGGGGGTGGTGCACTACTCCGAGGGGGTTTCCCCTGCTATGGAGCAGGTGTGAAGGAAAGGGTCTGTGTGGAGGAACCAGAGGGGGAACCATGATTCTATGAGCGCTTTTTGTCTTGGTCTCATATATCCATAGAGCCAGGCTTGGAAGTGCTCTAGTAAGTGGACATGGAATCTGTTAATAATCCCATGAATGGTTGGGACAGTGCCCTTGAACGCATCTAATGCAATTATGTGTATTGTCCATATTGCAATGGGTATTACTAGGGAGCGGAGGGTAGATGGGATTCGTGACTCGATCTGAAGCGCGAAGATACTCTTTGATATTGAGAATTCCTGTTCGTTTTAAATCTTGAGCAGGCGTGCGACTTCCTGCCATATAGCTTTGGTTGGGGGGCATGTTTCTAGGCGGTGATGTAGGGATCCCTCCCCTCCACATAATGCACATGTTTTGTGGAGGGAGTTGGAGCAGTCCGCCCTCCTATAGGTCCTTCTCAAACAGCGCCAGGCGTTTGCTTTTATCCTTGGTTGTAGGAGTGGGTGGTGTTTCATTTTCCACATTGCTTTCTGTTTGGTTAAATCATAGGGATTGTCCAGCATATCTAGGTATTCTATCCTAGCTATTCTTGGGGTTGTTGCGAGCATATCCCTCTGGGGGTGGTTTTCTGGGTTTCTTAATTTGAATTGGGGGCTGGGTCGTCCCCTTCCCTGTATAGTACCCATGTTCTCCATGGTCCATCCCATACGGTGGATAGTTCAGAGGATATGTTTGAAATGAAAGGAGGTTCCATGTGGATCCGTTGCAGTAGGGTGCTTGGCAAGGTATGAAAGTAGTCTGGGTGGACTATGTGGGTTGGTTAATTTGAGTGCCTGTGCAAAGTTAGTCCTTGCTGCTCTGGACCAATGTTGTTGCGGGAGGTCTGTAGCAATGATTTCCTTTATCCATGTACCTAGGATGTGATTGGCATGGCTCTCAAAATCTATTAGTCCCATGCCTCCGCTTGAGCATGGGCCAAATAGTGTTTCCATCCGTATAGGAGGGTGAGAGCCAGGCCACAGCCATCCCTGGATAAGCGCGCGAATTGAGGTTATAAAGGTAGGTGAGAAGGCTATCACATGGGCCTGGTACCACAGTATTGGGAGGATGAGCGAGTTAGCAACTGTAACTCGTCCTGTTAGTCCTGGGGTTCTTCTCTTGAGGGAGGCGACGCGTTTGGATACCCTTTGTAACAGGTTACTTTCCATTTTCTCATTAGCATATCCTCCTGATTCTAGCCATATCCCAAGGTGGCGGACAGGAGTGGTGGTGGGAGGTGTTGCAAAGGGTAATATAATTGGGTTTTTTCTTTGAGTATTGTTGTGATGTTCTTATGTTGTGGCCCAATTGTTTGTGTATTTGCCTAAGAGGATGATTTCTGTCTTCCTTTTGTTGAGCGATGCATTGCTCACCTTAGAGTATTCCTCTAAAGTGTGTTCCAGCTGTCGGGCATCTTCATTGTTTGCTATACCTGCTACCCAGTCATCTGCAAAGGCCAGTATCTTGACTGTTGGTTGTCTTTGTGCAGTTATTCCCATGAGACTTGAGTCAGTTACTCGGAGGAGCGGGTCAAAGCTGAAATTGTATAGCAGTGGGCTGAGGGGATCCCCTTGTTTGAGCCCTCTGTGTGGTTTAATCTTGTTTGTTAGGAATCCAGGGCCGCATACAGACATGGTTGCAGATTCTGTTAGGAGCATCGCCCATTTTATGAATCTTAGTGGGAGTTTGAAGGCATGTAGACATTCTTTTAGGTATGGCCAGCTAACACGGTCATACGCCTTTTCCTGATCCAAGAAGACCAGGGCACCAGTTGCTTTAGATTGACAAATGTTTGCAACAAGGTGTATGTTGTTCCAGATTGAACGCCCTAGTATAAACCCAAACTGGTTGGGTGATAGGGCGTCAGATGCAATTGCGCCTAATCTAGCTGCTAGAATTTTTGTTAGAATTTTTGTGTCAGTGTTTAGAGTGCAATTGGGCGCCAGTTGGCCAGGTCCAACTTGTCACCCTTTTTATACAAGGTTATAACGTAGGATTCATGGCCTCCTGGTAATAGGCGTGTTTCCAACAAACTCTGGTTCATTGACGCCAATAGGAGGGGGGCGATTTGTTGAAGATATTTTTTGTAAAATTCGTAGGGTATCCCATCAGGCCCTGGGCATTTCCTACGTGGTGCACCGCGAATTGTTTCCCAAAGCTCCTCCCATGTAATAAGAGATAGTATATTGTAATTTGGTGGTGTACTTTGTATCTTGGCAGTTTAAATAAATTCTTTATTTTTTGTGATATGTTGGCATATTGCAATATAATTTGGTGTAATAGTGGTGTACTTCCGCCTTGACCTCCTCAGGGTCAGTTGCCACAGTGCCGTTGGTCTTGTGGACCTGTGTGCACATGGGCTGGTTTCCGCGGGAGTGAAATTGGCGGAAAAATTATGTCAAACAGGTTTCACCTTCCTTTATGAACTTACCTTTGTTTAATACTTTGATTCTGTGTTGGTGTTCAAAGATGAGATTGTTAAGTTGGGCTGAAATTTCTGCCGTTTGCGTCCCCAATTAGGGCTATAGCCAGATCTCGGAGTATTTATTTCCAGGTGGTCTAGTTCTGCCAAGGTACGCTTGATTGTGGCTGTGTCCGCGGTGTACTTGCATGATGCAATATGTCGGGTTTTGTTGATTAATCTCTTTTTTGAGAATTTCTCATGTTCTGATGGGATCCGAAGTGAATGGGGCTGTGAATTCTGGGTTTGTAGCCTTGTTTTCAACCCAGTCAGATATCTCAGGCAATCTTATATTTTCTGGGTGAAGCTTTCTCCAAGGCGACACCTGTGTGTGGGATTGGGTTGGTGCTAACTCCACCATAACTAATCGGTGATCAGAAAAATTGATCTTTTTTTTAAATTTGGAGATTCTTGAGTGGTGGGATTGTGGGATGAGGATGTGGTCAATACGACTCATTGATATGAGAAGTCCCTCACATATGTGGGTCTTGTCATATGGGGAAGGATTGGTGAATTGGGAGGAAGAGCATCCTGTAAGCCAAGAGATGCCTTCATTGTGCGATATTCAATGTGTCCAGGTGGGTATCCCCTGGGATTAGGCCATCAATCTGTATTGGGGTTATCCCAGCAGTTGAAATAGCCTAACATGATGATATCTGGTGGGAGGGTGAGGGTAGAAATTTTTAAAATTTTTTTTCTCTCAGTTGCAGTGCATGGTGTGTATATACATGCTAACGAAATTGTTTCATCTTGGCATGTGATTGTTGCTACCAGGACTCGACCGTGCAAGTAGGATGATGAATTTGTAATTTTAAATTTTTTGTTGTTTTGGACTATCACCCCACAGTGAGATTTCCATACTGAATGTGATGGTGCGACCCTGGTTGACCAGGATTCTTCTTCCCCTTGTAGGCAGTGGGTTTCTTGGATGGCCAAGATGTCTACAAGAGTTTTTGCAGGAATGCCAGCTTTTTGGCTTAGGACGTATGAGCCCTGACTCCCGCGATATTTAACGTCCCTATTGACACTGAGGTGCCCGTGGCGCCTCAGGAGCGGTTGGGAGGACCCTCTGGTCCTACCCCTCCGCGGCTCATTTTGGCCATGCTCCGCATCTGTACTCCAACTCTTTCACTGCCATTGTTGGTTCCCTTGATCTTACCCAATGATTCAAGGGAATTGCAGTTTTTTGCATTTGCATCAACTTTTCCTGCACAGGTCTCATGTTGATTTGATGCGAGTTATTGATTGGATTTTATATTTTTGAGGTTCAACTTTATTGCATTGTGCACCGCATTTTCACCCAAATTGCGGTTGCATTGTTCCTCAGTATGTGCATGACTGATGACGCTTTGTAGCTCAGTCTGGTTACTGTGAAAATTTTCAACCTGGGCATATTGTTCTGTTTGGTTGGTTCAGTGAATATCTGAAATATCCTCCTGAATTTGTCCATGGTTAATGGCTGACTCCGCGTGTGCCGCCGCTTCAGCCGCTGCTCACTTGTGGACTTTTTGTGCCACTTTACGTTGTTTACTTGTAACTGGGTCCACGATGGAGTATAGTCCATCTTCACCCCAGCGGAATGGGTGGTGGCCATCAGTCATTTTGGCGAAGTTTCCATTATCTTCGTCCATAGCTTCTTCACAAAATCATTTTCCATTAAGCCCTCTTTTACAGGGCATGCATGTTCCTTGTGGCCCAGTGAGCCACAGTGGTTGCAAATGGGTGGTGCGCGTTCTGGTGTAACTTGGAATGCAGCTGACTGACCCCAATCTGCAAAGTGAAATTCTGCTGCACAGGGAATTCTGGATAAATCCTCTTCCACTTCTGGGAAGGGGTTGATTACAGCGATAGCTTTGCCCGTGCACAGGTTGGGCATTAAGCAAATCCACTGTAATTCGAGTTGTTGGATTTCTCCATAGGCCACAAGACCTTTGTGGAGCTTCTCCTCGATTACCTTATGAGGAAGGTTGGTGGGGAGCGAGTCAAAGGAGATGAACAAAGTTTTTGCTTTGTTTCATCTGGTGCGCGCGGTGTGCACAATTTTTTGCCCTCAGGGAGGGCAATTTCCACACAAATTTTTGCTGTGGCATCGGCTTCATTGGCTGTTTCAGAACCAATATTGATCCAGCCACAGCCCATGTTGTTGGTGGCTACGTACACCGCATGAGTGAAAAGTGAGGGCTGTGTCTCACATTTTTACTACCACAGGGTTGGTGATTCATCCCCAAGGAAGGGTCTGATCCCATGTTCCACCTTTGACAAAGGTTGGTTGGATTTGAATGTACATGTATTGCGCGTGCTTTACAGTAAATACCATAAACCCAGATGGTGTCTGAGTTTGCGATTTCTTTGCAGATTGGGTTCCTGGTCCCCCTCCAGGGCGTTTCTTGCCCTTAGTTGCACCGTTAAGCACACCGCTTGCCACGACGCTCGCCCATGTTGTATTATTTTTGTTATAAAAGTCGCCCATCTTTCCTGTGTGTGATTATCCAAATTTTTGTTCAAATCGAATCATAGTAACTAAAGTGATTGTTACGAGAAAAAAAAGCTTGAGAGAAGAGGAATTTTGATTGGCCAAAACATACCCTTGAGGTAACCTTTTTATGAACTTAAGCCAATCACCACCAAAAAAATTTCTTGCACCTTGGGGGACCCCCGCCAAGCCTATAAAAGAGGGGTCCCCATGTAGGTTCTTTGGAGGACTTTGTGGTGGTGGGGGGCGCCTTCTGATGGTAGCCCCAAAGTCTGTTGTGTGGTTGGAGTAATCTAACCATTTGATTTTATGTTCAGTGCCCATAGAGTTCAAACTCATGTTACCCCAATTAATGGGGTTCCACCAAGAATTGGCCAGGGACTTTTGGCCGATTTCCTCGACTTCATCATTTTTATTATTAATAAATGAGCTTTTTCAACACCAGAAAATTGCAAATGATCAACATTTCCCCTCTTTGGCTGAATTTGACCCAGGACATTCTTATTCTTCAGCTGTGATGGCAAATGCCTGACAGTCATGTAATAAGAACCAGCTTCACCTTATATGCTCTCCCAAGCTGAATTGGTTAATGGAAGTACAAGGGCTCTAATGACCCCTACCATCTTGAGTCCAACCAAACCATTAAGTTTGTTAACAGAACCTTATTGAATATACTCAAGAATCTTGAAATGGACAGACAGTCGTATTGTAGTTCCCTTCTTTCCAATACAGAATATGCGTACAACATCACTATAACTCAGAAACAGATAGGATTCCCTTCCAACTACTCTACAGGAAGCACTAGCCCTGCCTCCACTACACTACTCCTGATTAGAGGATTTTAACGGTATATATCCACAATGGTACCTGTCAAATATGACGTCCATGCTAATTAAAATTCAGATTGAAGTGTACTCAACTAGCTTAATCAAAAGATCAAGGATCAATTCTCTGATTAAAGATGGTGTAGTATACTTCTGCAGTTCAAGATAAAACTGTGTGTCCTGTTCCATTATGTTAGATTTTTGGTTGACCACATTATACATCACGCTTGCATATTAAGCAATTTGTGATTGTTAGTAAAAATCTATTGCTTGGAGATGGTTAATGAATAATTATTAGTCATAAATAACCAAAGGATATAATCTGATTAATAAATTAAATTAATTGACCATTGGGGATCATCCCTGACAATGTTAAATGGGTATTTTAGTGAGGTCTTAAATGCTGATAGTCAGTTTGCCATGACCAATAGGACAAGCAGAGGCGCTGAACAGTTAGTGTCATTTTTAAGAAGCTACCAAAGCGTTTTAACGCTTGTTGTCGTGGGTAATTAGTAGTCATAACCAGGCAACATGGCCCTTTAAAAACTGTATATAATTTCTGACACTAAGAGATGGCTGCCAATCTGTAAAAGGTTACACTGATAAGGATTTACTAAGGCAAAGGAATCCCGCTTTTTTTAGAAGTTAATCCTTAATGTCAAAAGTTTCAAGTAAACAATCAGTTGATTTTCAGTGATTCATCTGAAAAAGTTGTCTGCTTTTTCCTACAAAAACTTTAGCATTTTTATAAAGATTAGTCCATAATAAAATACTTTAACATTAAGCTTGTTTTTACATTTGTTGTAATTAATTCTTAAGAAAAGAGTTTGGAAGGAACAAGGACCCTTTGGCCATTTTTTAATATTTTGATCTCCTTGGGCTCCTGCTTCAAGAGATTAATTAGGATTGCTCTGAACCTAAAATTAGTGTAAGGAGAGTGTCTATAACTCTCCTGTTTCCAGCATTGTAGTGCATGGTGCACAGGGCCAACGCCAGGAAACTAGTCATTAGTAGTAGAGTAATTGAGTCAAGCATAGAGTGTTTGAACAGTAATAAATAAAGTCAAGGATAGTTTTTATCAAAGACAAACCCCAAGCTGGAACAATGCGGTGCTTAGAGTAGAAGGGTACAGGCAACGCAGGTTGGAGGAAACCTGGGCAGCCCAATGGTGCATGTATGTAGAGACTTTCAGTTGTTAGGTTTAAACGGTTAGTGTTGTGTGAGACCTCCTTGAAGAGGTCTGTGCACAGGTTTGTCCATGATAACATATATAAAAAAGGTGAGCTAAACAAGGGGTTTTATTATATGGGAAGTCAACCAACTGGATAGATTGGTCTCATTATGAGGAATTTAAGGGAATTCGGGAAAACAATCAATTGAAGGAAATGGATCTAAGATAAGGCGCACCAATAGGCGAATGCTTTCATCAGGCAATAAACTGTACTTGGTAATTGATCAAACTAGGGTAATTGATTGTAGGAGCGGCTGACCCAAAGCTGGAAATTTCAAAAACAAAATGGGTTTTGAGACCCCATTCACCTAAAACCAAAGAAAACCTTTTTCATTTATCGCAAAGCTAGTTTTTTTAATTCACCTGCTGTTTATACAGGGCTGAACTTCTCTTGCTTCCTTAGGACCAACCTGGGCATACTTCACCTTGACCCAGCGTTAATCTATGGTATGCTTGAGGTCATGGAGGCCTGCCGACTTCCTTTCTTGGCCTCCTAACATGCTGCTTTGTCCTTAACGTTGGTCTCAATTATGATGTCATTTTCCAACCATGACATTACCTTTCCTCCTTTTGGGGCTCCACCTCCCTTTTCAGGGGCTTTCACCAGGAAAAGCTGTGGGCTGGGGCCAACTTCATTTCAGCAACAGTTTGCTTTGACTGAGATTCAGCGGCTTAAGGAAAACACTTGTGGAAAATGTCTATCAGGTCGTAGGCATGTACGCAGTTGAGCACTGGTACCCAACTGTTTTCTGCAGTGTCAAATCCCTTCCAGAATACCAGATATTTAAGTCTTTTTTTACTCTACGGGAGGCTACCATCATCTTTACTTCCCACTCTGGCACCGCATCCATGACATAAGCCTCAGGAGTCTCTGGTAGTGGGCCCTCAAACAACATCAATTTGCTTTCATGAAAAACAGAAAAGATCTGAAATGAAAAGGGAAGATTCAACTGGTATGAAGCGTGGCCCACCTTTCTAACAACGCGTTAAGGACCAATCCTCTTTGGTACCAGCTTTTTATATGGCTGCTTGATAGGTATCTTAAGAGCATCAAGCATCACCAGATCCCCTTCTTTATATGCTAGACCCACTCGTCACTTACCATCAGTGTTCTTCTTATATTCTTGAATTGCCGGCTTTAAACTTGTGGAAACCCCCTAGTGCACTTTCTTGATTGTTTTGACAAAGTCCACCACCGCTTCCACTTTAGATCCACAGCTGGGCTTCATGTTAAAGGTGGGGTTAAACCCATGGTTGGCGAAAGATGGAGAACAACTGATTGAAGAATGCAAAGTGTTGTAGTTAAATTGGGCCATAGGAAGGTGAGGAATCCAATCTGAATGATCTGTGGCAGTGTAACACCGCAGAGACTGCCTTAAGAACTGGTTCAATCGTTCATTCTGCCCATCTGATTGGGGATGGTAGGCAGTTGAATGGCAGTGGCGAATCTGAAGAGTCTTGCACAACTCTTCTAAAAGACAGAGGTAAACTGGGGTCCCTCTTTACTAATAATTTCTTGGGGGACCCCATAAAGCAAACACATGAGTGATGAAAAGCCTATCCATCTCAGCCGCGGTTACAGTTGTTCTGCAAGGAATAAAGTGGGCGAACTTCGTAAAAAGGTTTACCACCACCATGTTGGCATCATAACCATCAGAAACAGGTAATTCAACAATGAAATCCACTGATAGGGAAGTCCAGGGCCCTTCAGCCTTATGAACTGGTACCAACAACACCGCTAAATGTTGTCAATTTAGTTTCATTTGATTGCAAATCAAGAACTCTTAGATAACGTTCCACATGAGCAGGTAAACCTTTCCAATTGTATGTGCATCGAATTAACTCTAAAGTCTTTTATTTTCCAGGATGCTCAACGGTGATTCTGTCATAATGGTCCCAGATGATATCCAGGCAAAGTGGTCCAGCAGGAACCCATAGGCGCCACTGAAACCACACCATCTCATCCTCTAAACGATAACTTCTGGTTAGATCCTCCTGATTCAGCGCACTTTTAGCAATTACCATAGTATATTTGTCCAATAACGGCTGAGAAAGGACTACCTTTCTGAACACAATGTATTCCTCCACAATTTTCAGAGGTGCAAGCGCTGGCCTGTTGACTGAGGAAGAGGGAAGTTGAGACATAATTTTACCCGTTGGAATCATCAACTGGGTGTTATGAACCTCTACCTCATTTGGATTGGGAGCTAATGCAGGATTGCAGCTCAAAGTATCTGCCAACCCATTTTCCTTGCCCTTAGTGAACTCATACAAAGATGCAATTTGAACAAGGGTCTCATGCCAAAGAGTATGCCATGGGGTTAAGACATGAGGTGCGCGGTAGTACAAGGCATGGTGATTTGTACGTATGCAGAAAGGTTGGGAAGAGTAATGCTGGTGATATCGCCAATAAGTCAACGCCTCCACCACTGCCAATACTCTTTGTCTTATATAGCGTAGTTTAACTCAGGCAAAGACAAATTTCTAGAAAAATATCCCACCAAGTGCTCTATTCCATCTTCGCCCTTTTGTAACAAGGCAGCAGATATGGCGAGGTTGGATGAATCAGTAGACGCAATGAATTCCTTTTCAGGATCTACATGGAGAAGGATAAACGTGGATACCAGGGTGCATTAAACTTCTTGGAAAGCATCCTCTAAAATGGGACCACTGGAACACTTTTGCACTACTAGCCTTATACAAGGGCGCCGCCACTTCAGAAAGATTTGGCGTGAACTATTTGAGGAATGTACACATCCATAAAAAGCTCCTCAAATCCTTGACTGAAGTTGGGGTGGGCCACTCACGAATCGCCTTCTCCTTGTCTAAGATTATCATATGTCCTTGGTCAAACGTGACGTTGTCCAGGAAGGTGACCTGGGACTTGTTAATTCACACTTGCTGACCTTCAGCGTAAGGCTGGTTGCCTTTAACCTCTCCACCACTTGCCAAAGGTGTACTTAATGGGGCTCATGATCAGGAGAAAACACCAAAATATCATCCATGTAAACAACTGCGCACATTAAAAGAAGGTCCCCATAGCCGCATTAATATGGAGTTGAAAGATAGCAGGGGCATTCTTAAGCCCAAAGGGCATGACCTAAAACTTAAAAATCCCTTTTCTGGTACGGAATGCAGTAAATTAATCCTATCCCTTCTTAATGAAGATCTGATTGAACGCATTGAGGCAATCCAGTTTGGAGAAGGCTCTAGCCTTCTCCACATAGCGCACAATCTGAGAATCCAAAGGGATGGGATGGAGATCTGGTACAGTAACATTGTTTAGGTTCCCATAATCTATGCAAGGATGTAAAGTTCCATTGGCTTTTCCACAAAGAGAAGTGGGGAGCATACTGGGAAGGTACGCTGAAAAACTGCGCCTTTGGCTAAGAGCTCCTTAACCCACACATTTAATGCTTCTTCCTCCCGACAGTTAAAGGGTAAATAGGGAAGATATAAGAACCAGATCAACTGTGAGCTTTAACTCATAATCAAACTCTGAATGAGCAGGTAATTCTTTGGTTGAAGCTGCATGAAACGAAGATTCCAAACCCTCCAAACAAGAAGATAAAGGTATCACAGTGAGGAATTCAACAATAGAGCGAGACTGAGGGTGTAGATATTGAGCCAGTGGGGAAAATCACCCTGGAAGTTAGCCTCAAAAAAAGGAACAATTACTGTATGACATTTCTTTAATGTTATGGATAGGGTATTGTGTCTTATGTTGGTTCTGACGTCAAACTTTTACCACCATTTCACTTTCAAAATAGTGGGGTACAAAAGGTTTTCTATAGCTTGGAAATGGTCCGTCAAAAGATACTTGCCCACTTGATAATCCACTAACCCTAAACCTTCAGGGTGGGTATACCTTGAGAAACCCCTCCCCTAAGCATACCACCTGGCAAGTAACTCAACTCAAGGAAGTCAGCTAGGTCTGATCAATGAAATTCTCAGAGATTCCAATGTCCACCAATATAGTAGTGCTAACTTTATCTGAAGGGGATGAAAAGATAGCAGTTAGTAGGAAATATCCTAAATGGTCTTTATTAATAGCAGATAACGCCAACACTTCACCCCCAAACTCTCCATCTGGCATTAAAATGTCTCCCTGTTATGTTTTTGAATCACAAAATGGAGAGGGATAATTGGCCACTCTTAATACTGAGGCCAAATATTCCACCATATCTTCTGCAGTTGCATAAACCTTTTCATATTTTAAACGTAGTTTCTTTTCTACCTCCTTAGTGCTGCAGATCATGATAGAAGTCAAGCGGGGGTTCTCTGGGGTAATTTGATACACAGAAGTGGGTTCCATATCTAAGACATAAGAGAGTAAATATAGCTTGGAGGTAAATATGATATTGCTATTATAAAACGCGTTTTTAGTTGTATATGAACCTACTCTTCTTACAGCAATGGGTTGTCCACGTTATCCAAGGCCATCACCCCCAGGCCCACCTTTGAGGATACTGCCATGCCATCGAATGTGGTGCCAAAGAAAACCCAATTTCTTGTATTGATTTTATTATTTTTAGTAGAAATTTAGTAAATCTCGAATTCCAAACCACAAAGCATCTGTATCCACCAGGTATGAGCAAGAAGGGTGGTACTTTTCAATGAAGATAGCAAAAATAACAACTAAATGCTTTAACCTTAGGGAAAAAAGGAAACAGAGGTGAGCTCCACCATGGCATAGGCCAACAGCTGGCTCACACCATTTGCACTTTGTGAAAGTCCCCATGGAAAAAGCTTGTGTGAACATAAAATCGAGAGAGTTGGTTCACTAATGTAAGAGAGTGTCTATAACTCTCTGTTTCCAGCATTGTAGTGCATGGTGCACAGGGCCAACGCCAGGAAACTAGTCATTAGTAGTAAAGTAATTGAGCCAATCAGAAATTGCTTGAACAGTAATAAATAAAGTCAAGGATAGTTATTATTAAAGACAAACCCCAAACTGGAACAATGCGGTGCTTAGAGTAGAAGGGTACAGGCAACACAGGTTGGAGGAAACCTGGGCAGCCCAATGGTGCATGTATGTAGAGACTTTCAGTTGCTAGGTTTAAACGGTTAGTGTTGTGTGAGACCTCCTTGAAGAGGTCTGTGCACAGGTTTTGTCCATGATAACATATATAAAAAAGGTGAGCTAAACAAGGGGTATTTTAGGAAGTCAACCAACTGGATAGATTGGTCTCATTATAAGGAATTTAAGGGAATTCGGGAAAACAATCAATTGAAGGAAATGGGTCTAAGACAAGGCGCACCAATAGGCGCATGCTTTCATCAGGCAATAAACTGTACTTGGTAATTGATCAAACTAGGTTAATTGATTGTAGGAGCGGCTGACCCAAGCTGGAAATTTCAAAAAAAAATGGGTTTTGAGACCCTTTCACCTAAAAAAACCAAGAAAACCTTTTTCATTTATTGCAAAGCTAGTTTTTTAATTCTGCTGTTTATACAGGGCTGAACTTCTCTTGCTTCCTTAGGACCAACCTGGGCATACTTCACCTTGACTCAGCGTTAATCTATGGTATGCTTGAGGTCAGGGAGGCCTTCCAACTTCACCTTCTTGACCTCTTGACATGCTGCTTTGTCCTTAACGTTGGTCCCAATTATGATGTCATTTTCCAGCCATGACAATTAGGTTAAGTTCACATATCAAGTCCTATTAGAGGAAAGCGTTGGAGGGAAAAGTTCCCTCAAATTATCATTATCTTCAAGATTAGAAGAGCGCGTTGGAGACAGAAGTAATTTACTTTGTATGAAGTTTAAGCTAAGGGGTTAGTCTTCATACTAGCGCAAATCCAATGATTTATTTATAATCATTTATATTTACTTTTTTTCTTTCCCGTAACAATCACTTTAGCTACTATGATTCGATTCAAACAGCAATTTTGATAATCACACAGGAGAGATGGGCGGCTTTAACAATAAATCTAATACAACCTGGGCGAGAGTCACATCAAGCGGTGTGCTAAACGGTGCACCTAAGGGTAAGAAACGCCCTGAAGGGGGACCAGGAACCCAATCTGCCAAGAAACCACAAACTCAGACACCATCCAGGTTTATGATGTTTATTATAAAACAAGATCAGTACATGTACATCCAATGCAACCAACCCCTTTCAAAGGTGGAACACGGGCTCCAACTCTTCCTTGGGGATGAGTCCTCAACCCTGTGGGAGAAAACATGTGAGGCACAGCCCTCACTTTTCCCTCACGCAGTATATGTTGCCACCAACAACATGGGCCATGGCTGGATCAATATTAGTTTCAAAACAGCCAAAGAAGCGGAGGCTGCTGCGAAAGTCTGCATCAAAATTGCCCTCCCTGAGGGCAAAAAAAAGTGCGCACCGCGCGCACCAGATGGAACAAAGTGAAAACTTTGT